>ML779997.1:481037-492206 GCA_009831015.1 Picea engelmannii
AACTCATTATCTTGCCACTATATCTTTCTTATTCATGTGGATCGTTGAAAGTTTGTTCCTTGAGAGCATCTATCTAAAAACACAAGAACTTCAATATAAATCAACCAAATACTCAAACATATCCTTATTGGTCATCTTCTCTTTGGTGTGAGGGATGAAGTGGTCCTTCACCAAATAAAAAATTATTATCTTTTCCTTCGCCTCCTCCTTACCATGGGGGGGAAACAATTTTGGATTGGTAGGTGTAGCTATCTCTTTCTCAACATGTTCCTAAATCTCAACTTCCTCCAAAAGCATTTGCAACCTAAACTGCCAAGGTATAAAATTGGAAGAACCATTCAACTTGTCACTATCTAAGACTAAGTAGTCATCCTGCAAATCGGAAGGACACCCTAAAGAAAAATTAGCAACAAATAAAGTAGAACATGGTAAATCCATGAAGATGGGTAACACGTTTTAGTGAAATGTGGTGATAAAAATTTGACATTTTACATATTTTTTAAATTGAATCTCTCAAACTCATATAAGTCTTGTCAATTTTGTCATGTAGTAAAAAGAAAATTTGTATGGAATTGTGTTGTCTTTCTAATGACATTTTTCCAAATAAATATTAATATCATTTTATGTGTCAAAATTTGCATTTAATTCAGGGTGGGAGGTGTTGTGGGGGGCATTCTTGATCCCAGAGGACATATTGAGATAAGTTTTGCATGGAGTTTACGCATTGCCACTAATAATCAAGTGAAAGAATAAACCCTTATCCAAGGTCTTCAATTAGCCAAGGAGAATCATATTCAACATCTTGTCATCTTAGCAGATTCCATGAACACTATAAGAAGCTTCATTAAAGGTACCTTGCCAAGGGATGCTCATTTGAGAAATATTGTAAATATTCAGGGTGGGAGGTGTCGGGGGGGCATTCTTGATCCCAGAGGACATATTGAGATAAGTTTTGCATTGAGTTTACGCATTGCCACTAATAATCAATCGAAAGAATAAACCCTTATCCAAGGTCTTCAATTAGCCAAGGAGAATCATATTCAACATCTTGTCATCTTAGCAGATTCCATGAATGCTATAAGAAGCTTCATTAAAGGGACCTTGCCAAGGGATGCTCATTTGAGAAATATTGTAAATATTCAGGGTGGGAGGTGTCGAGGGGGGCATTCTTGATCCCAGAGGACATATTGAGATAAGCTTTGCATGGAGTTTACGCATTGCCACTAATAATCAAGCAAAAGAATAAACCCTTATCCAAGGTCTTCAATTAGCCAAGGAGAATCATATTCAACATCTTGTCATATTAGCAGATTCCATGAATGCTATAAGAAGGTTCATTAAAGGGACCTTGCCAAGGGATTCTCATTCGAGAAATATTGTAAAAAAATAAGAAATGTTCCAAATGATTTTCCACAATTTTCAATGCAGCACATCATGAGAGAAAATAATATCTTGGCAAACACATAAGCCAACTTAGCTACTATGAATTCAAAAGGGACTATTAGGATCAATGGGATATTATCCCACCATCCAATTACTTAATTAATGAAGGTCGTATCAAAATTAACGCATGTCTTATGGGTGGTGAACTTAGGTAGGAAACAATACATCAAGACAACATTGTATCCCTTCGTCACACACAAGATATCCATTCACCCTTAGCATGATATCACTCAAGTGTATTGTTCACATGATCATGATGGGATAAAGTATATAGGGCACAAAACATTTCCATTATGAAAGAAAGTTCTCAGTGCATGCGGGGATGGAGTGTTGAGATGGATTCATAGAATGGAGAATAACAAGGACAACATCGTAATCAACATATAATTATGGTAGTTTTTGGAGATATTAGAGTGGGTTTGCCTTCCCCGACTCTTTGCTATTCTTATGTTGGGCCTGTGGAGATTCATCTTAACAAAAACTTGTGGGGTAAGGAAATATTGTTATGGTAGTCACATGGGGCCTTGAGGATTGCATTGTACTCAGGGAATCAAAGGCTTTGGTATGACTCAATTCCATCTTTAATTCTCTGAGTGCTCATCTACGTTGTTGGTTGCTATCGAGTTTGGGCTTATGTCTTTGATCCTTGGGAGGAAGCTCTGGTCCTGGGGATCCTTAGGCAGTTTCAGGTGAGAATAGCATGCTCTGGCTTGACAGTTCATTCCATTTCCTTTGTCGAGAGAAAGCCACATCGTGGACTCCAAGCATTGTTACCAAGAATAATTTGACAGTTGGTACGGGGAATTATGTTTTGATTCCTATCCTCACTAGCAATCACAACAATGACCCTCTGTCAATATTGGTTACAATGCCTCAAATTCGTTCCAAGCCTAAGAAAAATGGATGACAATGAAGAACTATGGAAATCTGTTCAACAGCTTCAAATTGCCTTTCAGGGGCTATCCACGCAAGTCTCTTTCATACTGGATATTCTCAGTCAACATCGGGCAGCTATGAGACAGTGGTATGATGTGGTTGATGTCATTCGGTCTCAAGTAGAACACATGCAGGAGCAGGAAGCATTGGTTCCCATGGTACCTGTAGAAGATTCCTCCACCAAAAACTCCTCCCCTCCAATCGAAAGGCCCACTCTTGACCTGAACATTCATGTTCATGACATAGCTGCAAAAGAGAAGGATTCTCCAAAACACTTCCATCCAGGCAATTAATTTTTTTCAAATGCATATGTGTATTGGGAATCGTTTTTAGAATAGTCACTGCCAAATTTTGGAATGTAAATATCTCCAGTGGAGATCAAAAAGTCGGCAAGGAAGATAATATTAGGTTAGAGCATATCAAGCAATTTTGTACTCACCTTAGGGCATATTTTTGAATCTCAAGTGCTTTGGCCACAAACTCTTTTTGATTAATATAATATTTTCAGTTTTTGTTAAAAAAAATTGCATTTAATTAAATACTTGTCCTTGCAAATTTTTGGAAAAGTTAAAAAGTGAATTTTGTTTCCATCATCTAATTCAATGTTCAATGTATCATTTTCATGTGTGTGTGAGAACAAACTACAAATATTGATACCATTCGATCTCAAGTAGAACACATGCAAGAGTAGGCAACACCAGTTCCCATGGTACCTACAGAAAATCCCTCCACCCAACAACTCCTCCCCTCCAACCAAAAGGCCCACTCTGGACCTTAACATTGTTGTTCATGACACAACTATAGAAGAGAAGGATTCTCTAAAACACTTACAACTGGGTACTTAATGTTTTTCAAATGCATATGTATATTGGGCATCTTTTTTAGAATAGTCACTACCAAATTTTGGAATGTAAATATCTCCAGTGGAGATAAGATAATTAGTAAGGAAGACAGGATTAGGTTAGAGCTGATCAAGCAATTTGGACTCACCTTCAAGCATATTTTTGAATCTCATGTACTCCCGCACATGATTCGACCACAAACGCTTTTTGATTAATATAATATTTCCCAATTTTCATTAAAAAAATGCATTTATCCAAATTTTTGGAAAAATTAGAAAGTAACTTTTGTTCGCGTCAACTAATTCAATGTTCAAAGCATCATTTTCATGTGTGTGTGAGCACGAACTACAAAGAACGTAGTAGATCCTACTTTTTTCTTTAGGAATTAAATGTTTTGTATTTTTCAAATTTGACCAATTAATATCTGAATCACATTTTATACACCTTTGTATAATTTTTTTCCTATTGTTTACATAAACTAAAAAACCAAAAATACCCTTTTGAAAATGAGACATCCATAGGGATTCCACAAATTCCATCTATTTTTTTGGTTATGTAATTTTTATGCTACAAATATTTCTTTGAGCAACTTTGAAATGGTGGGAAAATATTTAATTCTTAAAAGAAAATAAATTAGAAGTATAATATGAAATTGAAACTATGAAAATGATATGCCATTGGATAGAGAATTCAATAATGAATATAGCTGCATCAACTCTACAAGCAAAGATGAAAGAGATGAAGGGGTTTCACTCCCTAGAAAGTTGCAAGAAAGTTTCCTCGATTGGGAATTTTGTAATAAAAATATAGATAAAAATCTATAGATAAATTCTTTATAAACCACCAAGAAAGTATTTATAAACCACCAAGAAAGTATTTATAAACAACCAAGAAAATGTAAAACAATAAAGTTAACTCACTAATTATTAAGAAAGTAATTATACACTTACACATCTTTGATAATAATATGCCAAAGTGAAAATGAACCAAATAAGTGAGTTAATTTAAAAAGGTAAACATAAAGAGGATTGACAAGTGCATCACCAATTATATAAAAAACCCACCAAGAAAGTCTTTAAGTTGATTCCTTGATGTATTTATCACGAAAAAATGATACTTCAATTTTCTAAAAAAAGGACTATCTAGCCCTATAGTTCAATCGAGGATTTACTCAATCCAAGCTAACACCTCAATTGAGAATTTGTCATGTCTATCAAGAACCCTCAATTAGGAGCTTATTTAAGTGTTTGATAAGGGGCTTATTTAAGTGTTTGATAAAGGTCTTAATAGCTCAATCTAGCACTTAAAATTACCTCATTTGACACTATGAAAAAAAAAAATTCACACTCCGCCTTTCCAAAAAGTGTTACCCAGCTTCATGAATTCACGCAACACACTTCTAGGGTTCAACCACTTCTCCCAAGCACACTAGTGTTTCACACCCAATAAACTAGTCTTAGGTAAAACACCACTCTAATGTATACACAATTGAAATTTCCAACTCTCTCTTCATCGAGAGAAAAATACCAACCCAACCAACTCCGATGCCATGTAGAAATGTCATGAATCAACCAATTAATGCAAATTCAAAAATTTTACCTCATCTTGAGGTTTCCTAGATCTATACCCCATGAACATTTAGCTTGAGGGCTGATCTAAAATAGTAAATTAAAGAGGTAATATTTCCCTTCCCTTCAATCCAATTTCCCTTGACAATTCAAGAGAATAAATATTATAGAAGTGTACTTCAATACCACAATACTATACTATAGCCCTTAGGGCACATTATGGTATTTTAACATTATGATTTTTTTTTTTTTATAATCTAGCTTAATTTGCATACTTTACATCTAACTAATCCTTCGTCCACATTGAGGATCTTTTCATTATTTTATGGTCTTTCCAACCAATATAGTGACATCCTCAAAAATGCCTACACCACAAGCCTTAGTCATTCTATTTTCACAACCTCATATGAGAATTGCACCCAAGAAAGCTAANTAAAACAATAAAGTTAACTCACTAATTATTAAGAAAGTAATTATACACTTACACATCTTTGATAATAATATGCCAAAGTGAAAATGAACCAAATAAGTGAGTTAATTTAAAAAGGTAAACATAAAGAGGATTGACAAGTGCATCACCAATTATATAAAAAACCCACCAAGAAAGTCTTTAAGTTGATTCCTTGATGTATTTATCACGAAAAAATGATACTTCAATTTTCTAAAAAAAGGACTATCTAGCCCTATAGTTCAATCGAGGATTTACTCAATCCAAGCTAACACCTCAATTGAGAATTTGTCATGTCTATCAAGAACCCTCAATTAGGAGCTTATTTAAGTGTTTGATAAGGGGCTTATTTAAGTGTTTGATAAAGGTCTTAATAGCTCAATCTAGCACTTAAAATTACCTCATTTGACACTATGAAAAAAAAAAATTCACACTCCGCCTTTCCAAAAAGTGTTACCCAGCTTCATGAATTCACGCAACACACTTCTAGGGTTCAACCACTTCTCCCAAGCACACTAGTGTTTCACACCCAATAAACTAGTCTTAGGTAAAACACCACTCTAATGTATACACAATTGAAATTTCCAACTCTCTCTTCATCGAGAGAAAAATACCAACCCAACCAACTCCGATGCCATGTAGAAATGTCATGAATCAACCAATTAATGCAAATTCAAAAATTTTACCTCATCTTGAGGTTTCCTAGATCTATACCCCATGAACATTTAGCTTGAGGGCTGATCTAAAATAGTAAATTAAAGAGGTAATATTTCCCTTCCCTTCAATCCAATTTCCCTTGACAATTCAAGAGAATAAATATTATAGAAGTGTACTTCAATACCACAATACTATACTATAGCCCTTAGGGCACATTATGGTATTTTAACATTATGATTTTTTTTTTTTTATAATCTAGCTTAATTTGCATACTTTACATCTAACTAATCCTTCGTCCACATTGAGGATCTTTTCATTATTTTATGGTCTTTCCAACCAATATAGTGACATCCTCAAAAATGCCTACACCACAAGCCTTAGTCATTCTATTTTCACAACCTCATATGAGAATTGCACCCAAGAAAGCTAAGTTTGTTATGATATTATTTTATAACGTATGCTTCTACACCTATTTCTTACCCTCATGGCATGAAAGTTAAGTTTGTTATGATATTATTTTATAAGTTATGCTTCTACAAATATTTCTTACCCTCATGGCATCCATACTACCTTCATGAACCATTGATATTTATCTACGATAGATATTATATAATTCTATCATATTAGAGATGTATGTGGTTCTTTTTGTCTAAGGGTGCGAGCACATATGGCCTCAGGCCAATAAGATCAGGAGCTTAGGGATGCAGGCACTCTCCCTTTCCCTTTTCCCTTTCCTCTTTTTTATCTCCCACACTACCCTTTTGACATCCTTTTTTGTCCTTCTCCCTGCCCCGCATCATCCCGGAGCATCAGTTTCGAAGTTCATGACAGATGGCATTCATTTTGGAGGATGAGGTAGATTATGAACATAGTCCATCACGTGAATGTGCACTCCTTACCTCCGAGGAGTTCTTCGAGCACATGATCCACCTCCCTTCTCCAGCCTTTCCATCCCCCAATTCTAATCTCAAGGATTCAACCATTAACACAGCTCGTATGAAAAATGCCTGAAGTCATGCAGAAACTCTTATGCCAAGCAAAGATGTTGAGGGTATCGCAAAAGAATCGCTGCCAGTTTCGATTTCTGCTCTAGATAGATCTCCCGAAAATGGAGATTCTGCGAAGGGTTCTCAAAGTTTGGAAGGTTGTCCTTCTGTCGATCCCCAGAGCGTCCTGGAGAGGAAAAACAAAAGTAATTTGAAGAAGCCCTTGAAGTGCATTCAGGAAAAACGTGGCCAAGTGAAGATGGTAGTAGGCAAAGATTTAGCAATTCCGGACATTACCAATTTCAATGGAAAATTTCTCTTCATTAGATTTTCTGGTAAATCTTCGGGCGTTCAGACCTTGCAAAATTGGATGGTGCAAGTGTGGTCTCCTTTACTAGGTTATGCGTTGGAAGCTCATATATTATCCAAAGGATGGAACTCCTTTTTCTGCAAGTCAGAGGTTGATAGCGAAAAACGTCTTAACAATCGTTGGTCTTGGGGGCCATCAGGTCTAGTTCTTAAACCCTAGATTGTGGATTTTGATCCTGAATGTGAACCGGTATCTCACATGAAGGTTTGGGCTATTTTTCCTCGCCTTCCTTTGGCTTTTTAGAGAAGGGAGGATCTAGAATTTATTGGGGTCAAAATTGTGTCCATTGTGGGTCTGGAACCCAACTGGGCCTCAAAAAAAGATAGGCGATGGGCCTGGATCCAAGTGGAGGTTAACGTCAAGGAAGGTATGGTTGGAAGCATTGACTTGATCTTAGGATACATAACATGGCACCAGAAGGTGGATTACTGGAAAATCCCCTTCCGGTGCCATGCTTGTCATGAAATTGGGCACCTAGAAGTCTTCCTACGAAGAAAAAATGAATAAGAAAATCCTCATGTGACAGATTTGAGAAGGTTGAGGTTGTCTCGACATGAGACACAAAGAAGGAACTAAGCTTTGATCTAGGGACCTTTCAAGCTTCAAGTGTTGCACTGGGAGAATTAGTCTGCCAGGCCACTCAAACAGGGATGGTTTCGATGTTTCACGTTTCCTCCTCTTCTCCTTCTCTATTGGTTGGAGGTGATTGTTCTCTAGAACCTTGTTCTCTTCCACGGTTGAAGCCCTCACCCTCTCCTCTTCCCTCTTCCCTTTCCCCCTCGATTTCCCCTTTGTTGAACAAGGTTACCTAGCCGATGACCTCCTCCCCCCATTCTCCTAACAAAGGGCCTCCCCCTCTGCCTCCCCCTCTCCCCCCTCTTCTCCAGGTGAGGCAGAAACCCTAGAGACCGCCTTTCCTTCCAGGGTAATCTCCGACTCTCTCCCCTCTCCCCCCAGGTCTCGAGGTCCATTTCTCCTTCCCCTCCCTCTCCCCTCTCCAAGAATCCTAACTCTCTACCCTCCCCTTCCAAGGGCTATGCTCTTAGATCAAGCGTCAAATCCAAGGGAGCCTCTCCTTCTAAGGGGGGCCTGGCTCCTGATCCCCCTCAAGTTTCTCTAGCAAGAAGGAAGTCCCTCCTCTCGAAAGTGAAATAAATAGAGGTAGTTGAAATAAAGAAAGGAACCCAGGCTACCATAACTAGTGCCCTTAGAGAGGGGAAAGCCCTTCCCCCCTGGAAAAATGATCTTTATCTCTTTCAATGCAAGAGGGGTGGGGGGGGCCAAAAAAAAATCCCTCAAAAGGTTGCTCCTAAGCCTTAATCCCGATATAATATTACTACAGGAGACTATGTGTAAGGGGGAGGAAGTTATCAAGAGTGTAATCCCCTAGTTAAAAAATTTGGCTTTTAGTGTGGTAGATGATGAAGGTATGTTGAGTGGGCTACTCACGGGATGGAGTCCAACTTTCAGAGCCCTTTCTTCGTCGTCTTCTCAGTATTCTATTTATGTGAATCTAAATCACAAAGATTTAGACTTTGCTTTTTCAGTTATAAAAATATATGGTCCCTACTCTGATAGAATCCCCTATTGGGAAGACTTAAGAGATGCGAGTATTTTTAGTGACCCACTCTCTGTCATCAGAGGAGATTTGAACCTCACTCTCTCACTTAGAGAAGTATGGGGTCCCTCCTTTAAAGAGGATCATCAACGCTGCTTATTCCTCTCCTTTTTTAAATTTGTCAACCTAATGGAACCAGTGAAGCTCTCTCCAACATGGAGAAATTATCGAACTAGGAGAGACGAAGTTGCCAAACACCTTGATAGATTTCTTGTATCAGAGAAATTTCTTGAGAAGGGTCTCATATTCACTTATAAAGTGGAAGAAGGGGGGATCTCAGATCATCGTCCTATCTCCTTGAGATGGAACAACTACTTTGTCTCTCCCCCGGTGCCTCTTAAAATAAATCAAGTGTGGTTTGATGATCCTGAATTGATCTAAAAATGAAGACTTGATAATCTTAATTAAATTAATTGCAAGTGAAATGTTATGTGTTTAAAGCAACCGGATCAATTTGCAACACATAATAAAGGATTACTTATGTAGAAATAAACATAGACAGTAGCATAAATCATTGAACATCACACATAAACACAACAACTTGATAAAGGAGTTCACCCCACTCCGAGCTACATCTCCTGGTCCAGCCTCCAAATGGGTATTTTATATTAAATTGCTCAAAGTGATTAAAAACATGTCTTACAGTGCTCAAATTGACAAACTGACTACTCCAATGGCTCTGCAGCGTCCCAAAACCCCTGTCTGGGCTCTTTCGGCACCTGAAACGGTCAAAAAATGAAGAAGATAGCCTCCTTGAAGTTCTCCCCTTCAACTATGATGTCTCTGGTTCTACAATTCGCACCCTTGTGCTTCCAACCTAGCACACACGCTCTTTAAAGCGGAAAAACTTAGCACCGGGCGCAACCGCGCCAACGATGCGAACCGTAGGACGGTTAAGGCGCCTCTAGCCCTAACCACCTCGGCTCTTGGTCATATAACCCACGCGACCATAGGCTGGGCATAAAATTCGTTTGTCTATTTGAAAACCGTGCAAACGGATTTAACCGCGCGCACCAACTCTTAACACAAGTCGTGGGTTCAAAACCCCACGCAAACAACCAACTGCGCGCACATTTTAATACAAAGGGAAACATATATATTATATGCAATGTAATACATTGCAATAATACATAACGCGCAATATTAAATCGGTCATATAACATATGGTTCATACGTATAGTTTAAAACTATGGGTCGGGGCTATGCCCTGGCCCGCCCCCCTTCCGTATAATACAACGACCAATGTTAAATGTAATTGCATTGGTATATGAAACAAGGAACATTGGCGGAACTAATGGCTAGCGGAGTGTTACAAAGACTTTGCAAAGGGAGAGGTCCGGGGGTCGAACCCCGCGGACTCCCCATAAACTTTTACATATGAAAAATAATGACCAACAAATGAGCGACACGTGGCGCCCTCGGGTTGGGCCATGTGTCCTCACATTATTCGCCCAAACGGACACGTGTCATCATGTCACTGGTCAACGAACATCCAACCAAAATGTGCCACATCACCCCACCTGCCACATCATCATGATGGTACGGCCCGCCACGTGGACGTACAGACTGTACGAACAGGTACAGTCAGCATCCCAAATTTTTCCCTATTTGACTTGGCAGTCAAATTGCGATATCTCCTCCATACGGACTCCATTTGCGAAAGTAAATATACCGCCGGAATCAGGAAAATGAGACGGACGCAATGGAACTATTTTCGTCTCATTCCAAGCACTTTGAAAATTGAGCAAAATTTGATCCCCTGATCACACCTCCCCATTAGGAAGCTTTTGGACCTCCAAAAGACTATCTCAGTCTATGTGAAGATGAGGATAAAGTTCCCTCACCCTTCCAACCTCAATCCACTTGGCCTTGCTTGGATTCTTCCCCTTAAGACCAACTCGCAAATACTCCACATTTCCCCACTTCGAAGTCCTCATCCTTCTGTCAAGTATGGTGTCTTCCTGCAGTTCTGTTAGATATTCTAGAGAAAAATCATCTATAGAAGGAATCTGAACATGCTCTCCTTGATCATCAATCAACAGAGGCTCATACAACTTCAAATTCTCAACATTAACAACTGCATACATCTACATATATGGAGGCAAATCTAAATGAAAAGCATTATTACCAACTTTGTCGATAATTTTGAAGGGACCACATCGAATTGGTTTCAACTTTTTACCTTCTCCTTTAAGCCTCTCCTTGCTGATGTAAAGCCATACTTCATCACCAACTTCAAAACTGTGATCAACACGATGCTTGTCATGTCTCGCTTTGTACTTGGCCTGACTCTTTTCCAAC
>ML779997.1:496055-530860 GCA_009831015.1 Picea engelmannii
GCGTCCCAAAACCCCTGTCTGGGCTCTTTCGGCACCTGAAACGGTCAAAAAATGAAGAAGATAGCCTCCTTGAAGTTCTCCCCTTCAACTATGTTGTCTCTGGTTCTACAATTCGCACCCTTGTGCTTCCAACCTAGCACACATGCTCTTTAAAGCGAAAAAAATTAGCATCGGGCGCAACCGCGCCAACGGTGCGAACCATAGGACGGTTAAGGCGTCTCCAGCCCTAACCACCTCAGCTCTTGGTCATATAACCCACGCGACCATAGGCTGGGCATAAAAGTCATTTGTCCGTTTGAAAACCATGCAAACGGATTTAACCGTGTGCGCCAACTCTTAACACAAGTCGTGGGTTCAAAACCCCGTGCAAATAACCAACCGCGCGCACATTTTAATACAAAGGGCAACATATATATTATATGAAATGTAATACATTGCAATAATACATAACGCGCAATATTAAATCGGTCATATAACATATGGGTCATACGTATAGTTTAAAACTATGGGTCGAGGCTATGCCCCGGCCCGCCCCCCTTCCGTATAATACAACGACCAATGTTAAATGTAATTGCATTGGTATATGAAACAAGGAACATTGGCGGAACTAACGGCTAGCGGAGTGTTACAAAGACTTTGCAAAGGGAGAGGTCCGGGGGTCGAACCCCGTGGACTCCCCATAAACTTTTACATATGAAAAATAATGACCAACAAATGAGCGACATGTGGCACCCTCGGGTTGGGCCACGTGTCCTCACATTATTCGCCCAAACGGACATGTGTCATCATGTCACTGGTCAACGAACATCCAACCAAAATGTGCCACATCACCCACCTGCCACATCATCATGATGGTACGGCCCGCCACGTGGTCGTACGGACTGTACGGAAAGGTACAGTCAGCATCCCAAATTTTTCCCTGTTTGACTTGGCGATCAAATCGTGATATCTCCTCCATACGGACTCCATTTGCGAAAGTAAATATATTGTCGGAATCAGGAAAACGAGACGGACGCAATGGCACTATTTTCGTCTCATTCCGAGCACTTTGAAAATTGAGCAAAATTTGATCCCCTAATCATGAATTCAAAAACATTGTTGCATCTTCCTAGAAGAAACTGTGTCCTGACAGTCATGAACCTCTTATGATTCAATTGGAGTCAAATTTGAAGAATACTAAAAAAGAAATACAAAAATGGATTCCTATGTGAAAAGAAAAAACATAAGGAGATCCTAGAAATTGAGAAAGAACTTTCAAGAGTTGGCTCCATTATGGATAGAGATCCCCTAAGCTCGACACTCTTTGAGGAATTAAGGAGCTAGGGAAAAAAGCACAACGAATGGTAAAAATGAGATAAAGAGGAATGGCGTCTTAAAAGTCGTTCCCTCTGGATGAAAGTAGGGGATAACAACACAAAATTCTTCCATAATTTTTCCAGACAAAGGCAAAACCTCAATACAATCTAGGAAATCAAAAATGAGGAAGGAATATTGGTCAGTGCCTTTCAAGATAAGGCAGTGGCTGCTGGTTGGAGTCCACTATTTTGAATCTCTCTTCAAGGCTCTGGTGGGATGCCCCATTCACGAAATCCTGGCGGTCATGGCCAAATTTCAACCCATTTTCACTAATGAGATGAATCAATCCCTAATTGAAGAAGTCACAACATATGAAGTGAGCTCTGCACTCTCCTCTATGCAGAGTAGCAAAAGTCCCAGCGCAGACGGGTTCACTATGGAGTTTTTCAAATTTTTCTTTGACTTATTAAAGGATGAATTACTTCTAATGATCAAGAAGTCTCAAAGGGAAGGTCAGATCTATGGGCCTCTAAACTCCACTGTCCTTTGCCTCATCCCGAAAAATGAAAGCGTTGTTTCGTTTAAGGACTTCTGCCCAATTTCGTGTTGCAATGTGATCTATAAGTTGATCTCCAAAATCATTTTTCGAAGACTAAGGCCAGTTTTAAGCAAGGCCATAGGTGATGAACAGTTTGGCTTTCTTCAAATAGACAAATACATGATGTAGTGGCCATTGCCAAAGAAACCTTACACTTGGTGAAAAAAAAAGAACCTTAAAGCAACCTTGATAAAACTAGACCTGTCAAAAGCTTATGATCAAGATGTTTGGACCTTCCTCCGATTAGTTCTAATTCAAATGGGCATGAACCTTAAAATGGTCAATTGGATTATGGGATGCCTTCAAAGTGCATCATTTGCGGTCTTGATAAATGGTTCTCCTTCGTGTTTTTTCAAGGCCTCTAGGGGTTTGCGTCAAGGATGCCCCATGTCTCCCTTCCTCTTTCTTATCATTGTTGACACCCTTAACAGATTGATAAAAGAGCCTAGATCCAATGGGTTGTTAAGAGGTCTAAAAGTGATGGACTCAGAAATGATATCTCATCTTCTCTTCGTCAATGATGTTCTTTGTAGCGTCTTTGGATCTATAAGGGACATCTCTTCCCTTAAGAAAACTCTTGACTTATATTGTAGGGCCACTATTATGGATATTAACCTGGAGAAGTCTTGCATGTTAACTAACTATTGAAGTCAATTCCTTTCTCTATATTCTACCTGTCAAATACAAATCGCTCAATGAAGGGGTCAAATACTCGGATTTCTATCTTAAACCTAACATATACAAGAAGATTGATTGGGCTTGACTTATCCGCAAAGTGGAGTCGAGAATTGATTCTTGGGTCTTTATAACGTTATCCAGAGGAGGCAGGTTAGTATTACTCAAATCAGTCTTGGAAGGATCCATGTTTATTAGAACTCGATTGCAGCCATTCCTAAAGGTGTCCTTGATAAAATTAAAAGGCTTAGTGGTAGATACTTATGGGCTAGCAATATCTCTTCAGGTGGGGTGCATTTAGCACAATGGTCCTCAATAGCAGCCCCAAAAGACTTAGGCGGATGGTGAATAAAATTTAACCACCTCTTTGCAAGAGGGTTGGCCGAAAGGAACTTGTAGCATCTCGCTCAAGGGAACTCGCTATGGACCAGGGTGATGAGATCTAAATACTTCCCAAACCTCACTATGTCCAAGTGCTTTAGGAAATCGACAAAATCCTTGAAGGGTTCCATAGTATGGAAGCGTTCCTGCTTGTAGGAGACTGAGTGGCATGGAAAATTGGTAACGGGGAAAATGTACAGGTTGGGGAAGACCCATGACTAGGTGCTGGCAATAACTTCAGGCTTTCACCTCCCCTCGTCAATTCATTGAGTAACAACATTCTTTATCTTCAAGATGCATGTACTAGTATCCCACAGCTTCAAGGTCACACGGGCTGGAAAGACATGGCTTCTATAGGCATCCCTTTAGCCCTTCATGATGAATGGAATCTCCTCATCTCACGGATATGTAAAATTTTTATCATCCTTAACTCTAAAAACAAGAATACTATGTGTTGGTCTCTCAATCCAAAGGACAGTTCCTTCATAGCCAAGATGGGTTATAAAGCATGGTAGGAGGAGAGGAAAAATGTTTAGCCACAGTGGTGGTGGAAGGTCTTATAGAAGTCTAAGGCTCCCCTTTGATGCAAACTAACTATGTGGTTAACCTTAAACAAACTCTTGACTTGGGATAATCTGGAAAAAAGTAGGCATGGTCCAAATCATTGTGTTCTCTGCAAGTCAAACTGTGAATCAACACCACACCTTTTTTGTTTCATGCCCGTACGTAGGTTAGGTTTCAAAGGCAGTAAAGGATAAGTTAAAAGCAAGGGCGGACTAGAATAATGATAATCTTGAAGAATGCTTTAAGTTATGGATCCAAGATAGATTGCTAAAGCTTTATCAAGGCTTACCTTGTATTACGGTAGCTAATATTTGGGTTTCACCTTAAGTGGAAACAACTCTAACCCTAGTACAAGCTTCTGATTTCAAAGAGGATCCAAAAAGTCAAAAGCACCGTATTCCTTCTTTTCCTACTCTGGATTATGCTCTTCCTTAGGGCTACTTTGATGGTGCTAGCCAAGGACACTTGCTTTCCATCAGAGTGGGTGTTGTGCTTTTCTTAAAACAGAATCACTATATATTTATTAGGTATGCATCAGGCGAAGGATCAAATAAAAAAGGAGAGATTATTGCCCTTTGGACCCTTTTAGAGACAACCAAGCAGAAGGATATTAAAAAGCTTCAGGTGTTGGGAGATTCTAAGATGGTGATTGACTAGGCTCAAGAAAAATCTCCATTCAAAACATCAATCTAACCAATATCATGAGAGATATTAGGCTCTCTTTCCACTCCTTTGAATGGCTCTCATTTCAACACATTGCGAGAACTTAATGTTAAAGCAGATGATATTTCAAAAGAAGCCTTACATCTCCAAAGAGGTGCTTTTGGTTACTACGAGTATTTTGAAGGCACTGAAATAGAAGCAATGGAATTTTGATTGTGAGTCTTTAATCTATACGTTCTGAATATGATGTATGGAAGGCAAAGACAACACAATTTTTATTTCTTATGGTTATATAGTATATTAGCCTAGATGTAGATGAAAGATCTTTTTGACACAGTCAAACAACAAGCCGTTTATGGCAGTTTTGAAAGTCTATAACATGTATATTCTTCGAATATATAAAGCTTTTTTCCAATTCCGATTGTGAATCTTTAATCTATACATTCTGAATATGATGTATGGAAGGCAAAGTCAGTATTGTTTTTCTTTCTTATGGTTATATAGTATATTAGCCTAGATGTAGATGAAAGATCTTTTTGATACACTCAGACAGCAAGCCGTTTATGACAGTTTTGAAAGTCTATAACATTTATATTCTTCAAATATATAAAGCTTTTTTCCTTGGAATTTCTTTTTTCTATCAAATTAATTATCTAATTTAATAATATTATCTAATTCAACTCAACTATATGCAATCCTTCACACAAAACTAGTGTATTCCATACATAAAAATTTACAACATATGGGAAAAAAATATACTTATCTATACATTATAATATAACTCTAGAATGGGTGTGTAAGAGAAATTTTCTACCTTGAAATAAGTATCCACTATGACACCACCATTGAGGTAGGATATGACTCTCATTTTCATTGACTCTCTAAACTCACTCCAAATATTTCCACAATATAAAACTATTAACAAAATAAAACAAGAATCCCACCACTTACTATTAATGCACATTCAAATTCAACCAGCATCCAAAACCAATACTCTCTTAGTGTAAGGAAATTTCCTCAATGGAAGTGCTCACACTAGCTTGGCCATCCAATATAAGATTATGTATTTCATAGGTAACCCATAATAGTTATGGTACAATTTTGTCAAGGAAGTTCCTCAACTTAGCTATAAATATGATATAGGCTTTTGTCAAGGAAGTTCCTCAACTTGGCTATAAATATGATATAGGCTTAAGCTCAAGCACTATACTCATAGGAGAATCCAAACACCAGACCTATTGAATAGATTCAAGCAATTAGATAGCTCTCGAGGATCAAGACTCATCAGAGGATAGTATAGCAACATCCCTATCAAGATATCATGCTTATAACATGATCTAGTTGCTATAATGATGACGAGGTAAGTAATTAAGCTATTTGAAAAACATAAATGAAATTATGCACCAACCAACAAAATTGGCATAAGAATGTTGGAAAAAAATAACTTTGAATTTTCATTAACTAAATGGTTTAGTAAAACAACGTTATGAACAATGTGGATCCAATACCATATATCAACCCACTGTGTATAGCACTAATGCAATGAATGACCATTTTAAAATCCACAATATCCACATATTTAACCACTTTCCAATCTTCATATCTATCTATATGCAATCAAGGTATGGATAATAATATATATTAAGGGAATTTAATCATTTTCCTATCTTCATATCTATCTATATGTTAGTGTACAATCAAGGTATGAACAATAATACCTATCAAGGGAATTTAATCATTTTCCTATCTTCATATCTATATATACGTTAGTGTACAATTGCCAATAAGATTAAGGAATGAAGAAATACGATGAAACTATCCATTATAATGGTTAAACTTCCATTATAATAGTTTTCCACCATTAAACTACAATCTTCTAGCATACTTTTTTATATCCTCTTTTACGCATATTGGAAAATGGGACACGTGATAGTTCCATGAAATCCTTTCATATCCATTTTTTTCTCATTTTTCATTTACTTAGTATCTCGTTGGCATCTTATTTGTGTCTACTATGGCGGTTTTTGTGCATAGTGTACCAAAAACCTATCTCAAACAACTTTGAGCTATATACTAGCAAATATACCCCTATTCATATATACTAACAAATATAACATTCAAACAATGGATTTAAAATTCATCGTTCAAACAACATTTTTGGGGAAAGAAAAGAAATGGTATATTATTCCAATGAGGTAATACAAATAAAATAATATCACTTGTTAGTGAACAATAGTACAATGTAATCAAATATACCCTCATGCATGTATACTAACAAATAAATTATTCAATAATCTAATTGGAAAAAATGAGTGAACTATTGAGGTTCCTCACGAGAGCTTGAGAGGGTTGCAGTCGAGCAAGCAACCATGAGTGCACCTGGGGCTGGGGAGCCTTCTCTGACCCCATCGATCACTGTCGATGAAGCCTTAAGATGGCTGATCAATCCAATGGGAAAGAAAACGACAGCTCCCTCAATGCCGAAATTCATCGAGAAACTCGAAGCTATTCCGGAAATCGACCTTCCAAAAGAACAGCCCATTAAAATCGCCTTGGCATTGGCTGAAAGAGTTCTAGTCGGGTAGTTTACGGTACTTTGGCCCTCTACGAAAACAATAGATGATTGGATCCAAAGAAATTGGAGGCCCCACCTCAAGAACAGTGTGACCTACTACGTTGTTGGAAGGGGCTTTTTCATTTTCGAATTTATCTCTAAAGAAGACAGAGATTTCATCTTCAGGAGTGGTCCTTCCTTCATGGGGACCCAGGGCCTGTATCTCAACAGATGGACGCCAGATTTTGACCCAACAGTAGATACACCAAAATAAGTACCAGTCTGGGTCCGGCTTCCCAACTTACCGATCCAATGTTGGAACTTTCAATCTCTTCAGAAGATCGGAAATGGGCTAGGCCACTTCATAGACAAAGCAGACAATAAAGCCTAGTAGACCTATGCAAGGATCTATGTAGAAGTGGATCTGGAAGATGGGTTGCATGAAGCTGTAAATATCAAGGTGGGGAACTTGCACCATTATCAAAAACTGGATTACGAGCACCTCCCGTTCAAATGCAGGAACTGCCATGAACATGGCCACTTCCAAAGAAACTATCTAAAGGCCCAACCAGAAGACAAAGAACAAGGAGAAGGCTGGCAGAAGGTCAAGAAGGGAAAAGCAGCCATGAAGCTGTCAGAGAAGAAAAGCACAAGGACTATAGAGAAACCCCAACCAAACCCAAACCCTAAGGAGGTGCCAAAAGAAGGATCCACCTCTAGGATCACCATCAGGGTAGAGGAAATCCAAGCGATAGAAGAAAGTCAAGAGAAAGAGCCTGAAAAAATCATCGATCAACCACCGTCAGAGGAAGTCGCAAAGGAGAAAGAAGTAGAGGAAGAACACATAATTCTGGACTCGGACTCAGGCAGATCAGAAGACGGAGGAACCGAGTCAAGCCGCTCCCAAGCTACACTAATAAAGCCTACTAGGGGGCGGAAATCCAAGAAAAAAGAGAGAGAGGAAAAAACCTACTGATATGTGCTTCAAAGCTTTGAAAAGATGCTCAAAGGAATGATAAACACCAGATCTACAAAAAAGCAAGGCCTGGCTCCAAAAGGAGCCACACCCCCACCAAGGTAAATAATGAAATACATCTCCTGGAATTGCAGAAGACTCGACAACAATCTGAAAGAGGAAGCCCTAAAAGACATTGTTAGAATGTATACGCCCAAAGTTCTTCTCATCCAAGAGACAAAGTTGGAGGACTCGGTCCTTCTTCAAGCAAGTAAATTTTTTTGGAAAAAAGGTCAAGCCAAAGCAGTAAGTTCCCGAGGAGCATCAGGAGGACTCACCATCCTCTGGGACACCTCCAAGTACGAGCTAACGTCTGAAGAATGCAACATGCATTGGATCTTCACCAAACTTCTCCACAAAGAGTTAGGCCATCAAGTAAGTCTTTTTAATCTGTATGTTCCGGTTCTATTTTCGAAAAAAAGATCCTGTTGGGACACCTTAAAGTCTTTCCTCAACATGCACAATCCAGAGAATGTAATCATTGCAGGAGACCTTAACCTAACTCTCATTGTTGATGAAAAGAAAGGTGGGTCCCCTGTCAGACATCCTACAAGAGAATGGGTGGAGGATACCATACTAGACTAGGATCTAGAGGATATCAAGCCAGCTAGGGGGAAATACACGTGGTCAAACAATCGGATAGGTCCTGGACATATAGTCGCTAGGCTGGACAAATTCCTTATTCAATCCACCTTCCTCACCCTTGGCCTCTCTGTCGCCTCAAAAATCCTTCCAAACTATGTTTCTGATCACAAACCTATCCTTTTGGAGCTCTCAGTTGAAAAAAACCTTGGCCGAATTCCTTTCAGATTCATCCCCCTTTGGATTCAACAAGAAGGTTTCCAGGATATAGTCTCTCAAGCCTGGAGCAAACAAATCCAAGGCTCCCCCTTCTTCGTCTGGGAAGAGAAATTAAGAGGCCTCAAATCAGATCTGCAAAGTTGGGCCAAGTCCCTCAAATCCCCCACTTCCAGAAGGAGAGAGGTGTAGGAAGGTGTTGAGACTCACCAGATGGATTTGGAGGACTCCATTGTCACCCAATCCCTACTATCCAGAGAAGAGGACCTTCAAAAAGAACTTCATAGAGCTTGCAGACTGGAGGCAAAAGTCCAGAAGTCTTTGGCTGCAAGCTGGTGACAAAAATACGAGCTATTTCCACAAGCAAGCCGAAGCTCGGAAGAAATTCAAGTCAGCCAAGGAAATTCAGTTTCAAGATCAACTGATTAAATACTTTGATGGGATCAAGAAAGAAGCTCACTCCTTCTTCAAGGATTTGTACTCCGCCCCATATGATCTTCCTATCGATACCAACTCCCACCCCCTAGACCTTGTTCCCAAGCTCGTCCATGAAGGGGAGGATATCAACTTAACAACCCCAATCAGCCTACAAGAGATTAAAAAAGCCCTTGATCGAATGGAAGCAGGCAAGGCTCCCGGACTTGATGGCTTCACAACGAGGTTCTTCAAAGCTTGTTGGCCTACCATAAAAGAAGACTTGCTGAAAATGGTTAGGAAATCGTAGAACTGTTTCAAGATCGATGGTAGCACCAATTCATCCTTCTTAGCCCTTATTCCAAAAGAGAAAGGTGCTCTAACCTTCAAAAGATTCTAGCCTATCTCCTTATGCAATACTGGCTACAAAATAAATACCAAAGTTATAGCAATGAGGCTTAAAAAGTTTCTCCCAACCATCATACCTTTGAATCAATGAAGGTTTTATAAAAGGGTGTCATATTTTGGATAATATTATGTTGGTGCAAGAAGCCATTCACTCAAGCTGCCAGAGGAATGAAAAAGGCATGGCCATCAAGCTAGATCTCGCCAATGCCTTTGACAGAGTCCAACACGAGTTTTTGTTCACGGTTATGGAGAAACTTGGCTTCTCACCAAAATTCACTAGCTAGGTGAAAGCATGCATCGCCTCCCCTTGGATAGCCCTGTTGGTGAATGGTCGTTCGACTGACTTCTTCCAGGCCTCAAGAGGCCTTAGACAAGGTTGCCCCCTATCACCTCTTCTTTATGACATCCAAGCCTCGGTGCTCAGCTTCCAGTTGGGCCACTGTCAACAGATTCGATCTCTCTCAGGACTTAGGATGGTTCATAACGTTGAAGATATTAACCATGCATAGTTTGTTGATGATACCCTGCTTCTAGGGGGAGCAAGCGTGAACACAGCAAGAAGTTTCAAGCGTGAGTTAGACAGTTATAAAGAGGTTTCAGGCAGCAAGATAAATTTCCAAAAAAGTATGATATACAGATGGAACTGCTCCATCAAGGAGCTAAATGAAATTGCCAAAATTCTAGACATGGAAGGGTCAGTGGCCTGGGAGTCCTTCAAATACCTTGGAATCCCCATTTTCAAAAAGAACTCTAAAGTTGCTCAATGGATGTTGCTGCTTGATAAGTTGAAAACCGAAATTCAGGCTTGGGGAGCCAACTGGTTAAACACAACTGGGAAGTTGGTTCTATTGAAATCTGTGCTAATCAGTATCCCTATCTATCAATCTTCAATCTTGTTGGCCCCTAAAACCTTCATAACCAAGCTGGATGGGATGTTGAGAAGGTTTCTGTGGGAAAGGGGGAAACAAAATGAGAGAAAAATCCACTTAGTGAGCTGGGAAAAAGTCAAAAATCCATTGCTGGAAGGAGGCCTTCAAATTCGGGACACTACCAATCAAAACTTAGCTCTGGGCGCCAAATTGTTGTGGAATATAGTTTCCGGTAAACCCTCATGGAGAAAGAGAGTTCTATGGAAGAAATATTTCCAAGGGCAACGCACAAGATGCTTAGATCTTCCACCGAGAGTCCCAAAAGGATCCCCAATTTTCTTGCTGTGTCTAAGAGCTCTGAAGCATTTCAAGGATAAGTTGTACTGGATCCTAGGCAATGGCAAATCTATAAAAATATGGGGAGCTGGAGAACATTAAAGAGTGGCTGCAAAGAAGAAATCTTCTCACTCTGTGGGACATTTCCTGTTGGGGGTCCGACATGAACAGAAGCTGGGATTCATGGGATCTAGGAGGGTATCCTGAAAACTTAGAAGAAGAAGCATGTAAACTCATCAATCTGCTTCAAGGGAAGTCTCCAATAAAGGCCTTAGCAAAAGATAAAAGAGGCTGGGGCTCCACCTCGGGTAGGTATTCGACTACAAAAGGGTATCATGCTCTCCAAGCGATCCCATATGCTCCTCCAGACCCATCCCTCTGGAAATCTTTGTGGTCCTTCACTTCCATACCAAAGGTTGATTTCTTCACCTGGACTCTGGCACACAGAAGCATCCTAACCTATGACAACTTAAGGTGGAGGGGATGGGAAGGGCCTTATAGATGCTCTATGTGCCTGTTGGAAGAGGAAAACGCTGACCATTTGTTCTTGCACTGCCCTTTCGCAAAAGAAACTTGGAACGAAGTTCTGAAATTGAGCCTGGACAAAATTGGCTTGCCGGATAATCTTTAGGACATGCTAAAAAATTGGGCTGCTAGTTCTCCTTTCAGTCTTAATAAAAAAGAGCTATTGAAGACATGTTGGATGTGGATCCCAAAATTCACCTGCTGGAAACTTTGGCTAGAAAGAAATAGCAGAATCTTTAGAGACGAAAGTTGCACTTCTTCCAGGGTAGCGATAAAAGCCAGAGCCATGATGGGAGAAGTTATGGAAACTAAAGTTAGCCTCAGAAATGCTAGTGTTCTTGAAGCTGAAGAAAACCACTGGTTGACTACTCTATTACCAAATCACCATCTTAGACTGGCACCCACCACTCCTCGAACTGCTACCTAGAAAATTCGGTTGGAGGAGCAAAAGTTCATCAAGTGGAGATCGAATCTGGAGGATCACAGCCTTTTCTTCGACAGAGCTTCCAAAGGAAACCCAGGAACAGCCGGTGGAGGGGGGTGCTCCTGAATCCTTCTGGAGTTATCACTCTGAGTTATGCTTGGGGATTAGGCCAGGACTCCAACAACAGAGCAGAGGCACTTGCTTTGTGGCAGGGTCTGAAGCAATCCCTAAGGGAAAACATCAACTCATTGGCGATCTTTGGAGAATCAAGAATAATAATCCAAGCAATGATCTCTAAAAAGATTTCGTCCCAGGTTCTTCTAGCTCCCTTTCTGAAGAAAATTCAGCTTCTGGTTTCCAATTTCCAAAAGATACGTTTCTTCCATGTTTTAAGGGCTTGAATACCATGGCCGATCTGGAAGCCAATAAGGGTACACTCCTGGGCAAGAGTCACTTATCTTTAGATGGGACCGTTTCTCTTTGTCATATTCCCTAATCGGTGTGGCGTTTTTGACCGGTTGGTCCAGAGAAATCCACGTGATCCTGAGATCCTCCCTCTAACAAAGGAATCAAATTCTTTGCATTATCACCCAACTCGTCAGACCAAATGCCATTTCTCAGTGCAGATGCGATATCTTATCGATTCAGGGCTCGAGCACATCGTCAACAGAAGCAATGTCCTCCCAAGTGAGATCAAGCAGGATTCCCGTGACCTCATTGAGGATAAAATCACCTCTCCGGGCAGCAAGAGGCATCGAACGAGCAGCTCCTACTTCGGCGAATTGAACTCTGCTCTGAGACTAAGTGATATTTTTCTGATCTCAACGATAGTCTCCATGGCACCAAGCTCAAGTCCGCCTCTGTCTCTGGAGGAAAGATGTCAAAGCTAAAGAAGAGGGTAAAAGAGCAAGACGCAAAATGGGACAAGCTCGTCAAAGAGCTCTCAGATCTACGAGAGGAGTTCACAGAGGCAAAAGAAGAAGGGGACGAGTTTACTGATGCAACTGAGGTGCAATTCAAAGATCAAGCAAATACAAATGGTGATTTTTGCAACCGACTGTGCACGTTGGAAATCAAACTTAAAAGGTTGGCCCGTTCTCAGGTTCTCCCCAAGACTGATGATGATTAAGCAGTTGAACATCCTCCTCCTCTCCGACGATTATATAGTTGTTAATATGTTCATTTCTGTTGTTATCTTGCGCAAGAGTCTGTTGCTAACGGGGGAACCATCATCCGGGAATTTTGTTACTCTGCCTACCTATCATTCTATGTTTAATAGTTGGTTAGATGAGATGAAGCACCACTCTGTTAAAGTACCCGGCAGCTTCTTTGTCGGCCACTAATTTCAAAAATATAGCCGTTTCTATCTAAAAACAAATAAATCATTCAAACAATAGATTTAAATGATTCATCATTCAAACAACATTTTGGGAAAGAAAAGAAATTGTATATTATTTCAATGAGATAATAAAAATAAAATAATATTTAAATGATTCATCATTCAAACAACATTTTGGGAAAGAAAAGAAATTGTATATTATTTCAACGAGATAATAAAAATAAAATAATATCGCTTGAAGAGAAGCTTATAGGTGTGGACTCCATTCCCCTTTTTAATGGACTCCAATCCCTATTTACTGGAGGGTTCTTTGATTCAACCATCTAGCAACAATTTCTTTATGCACTTTTTTTTTTTTTTTGGCGAAGAAAAGAAATTGTATATTATTCCAATGAGCTAATACAAATAAAATAATATCACTTGAAGAGAAGGTTACATAAGGTTACATATGTGAACTCTGATGGTTCTTTGATTCAATCATCTTGCAACAATTCCCTTATGCACTAGGATTTTGGAGGGAGAAATGCGCAACATGAGTGCAAGGAAACGAAGAAGATGTGAGTGAAGAAATGGCTAACTCTTTGGAAAAATATCAATAAAATAACCTTAACTCCAAGAAGCTCAATCAAATGCATGGGAAGACTTGTATTTATAGGTTGAAGTTGGATTGAAAATTGCACTGGTTCAAGTATGAATGCCCAAGATTTTGGTATGGGCTCCCATGTGCTTGATTTTGACACAAAGGAGGGCCAAGTACACTTCCATTGGGTTGAAGTTGGGTTGAAAATTGAAATGGTTCAATGGGAATGCCCAAGATTTTGGTATGGATTCCACTTGATTTTGACACAAAGGAGGGCCAAGTACACTTCCATTGGGTTGAAGTTGGGTTGAAAATTGAAATGGTTCAAATGGGAATGCCCAAGATTTTGGTATGGACTCCGCTTGATTTTGACACAAAGGAGGGCCAAGTACTCTTCATTGATGAGAATGAAAGCTGAGATTGGACTTAAATCCATGCTCTCCATGATTTAGGTGATTTTGAGCATTAATACACCGTAAGAAATGTGCAAATCACAGAATTACAAGTATTGGATGGTTATTGAGAGAATACCTATGCAATCGCATCACTGATGAAGGATATACCACACAACCCATGTGTGAAGTTCAACCTACATTTTGACTATTATTTGAGGTGGGCATTGGACCTATAATCCATGTTTTGAGTATAGAGGATTTTATTACTGTTATTAGTACTGGTGCATTAATAGATGTACATGGCATTAATGCATAACAATCATTTAAACACATGAATGTGTAACAAATCATTAAAAACAATCATTTAAACACAAGAATGTGTAACAAATCATTTAAACACAAGATTGTGTAACAAATCATTAAAAAACATCAATGCATATAAATGTGTTACAAAACAATTAATGTGTTAAATTAATTGCCAAAGCTTGCAATTGCACCAAGTTTTTAGTCTAGTGTCCCAATCCCGTTGAGAAAAGATAGATAAAGTGCCCCCTCAGCTCCACAGTTTCCTCGTGAGGCCCCATCCAAGTAACCATCGAGCATAAGATTCAAACTCAACCGTTCCCAACTGCCTAGAAGGTTTTGGATTTGCTTGCTCTTTTATTCTCTCAAAGCTCAAAAAATTTGCATCGGCAACATAGACATATTTTGAAATATAATTTTATTTGTAAAGATGACCCAACTTACAAGACTAGGTAAATCCTCCAACCATTGCTTAAAAGCCATTGAAGAGTGACACCATTCCATTGTCCAGTGCCTCCAAGTAGTGGTTTAACTGCTGACCATAGTTCCATTGTATAGAGACAGCTAACCAGGAGATGATATATACTTTCACCCCTTTCCCTTTCTTTGCACAACATACAAATGCCCGGTCCATTCCAAGAATTTTTGCAAGATGTCACAAGTGTATACTTCTTTAAAGACATTGTAAATAGTATTAAGTTTCCTTTAAAACAAAGGTTTACAACATAGAAAATGTATCCCGGTTTCTGCTACAGAGGACAATGCTCTTCCATTATCAATGACAGAGGATGTGTTGAGTCTTAACTCCCCAAGGCAAGTAATTCGTAATTTTTAATATCCAGGAAATGTACCCTAACCTTTGCTACAGTGGACAATGCTCTTCCATTATCAACAGCAGAGCATGTGTTTTCTTGACTCCTTGAGAAGGCAAGTAATGTCATAGCAAATGCACCTAGCTTCTGCTACAGAGGACAGTGTTCTTCCGTTATCAATGGCAGATGACGTGTTCAGTCTGGACTCAAGTAATTTTTTATTTTTTATGTCGTGGAAATGTACCCTAACATCTGCTACAGTGGACAATTATCTTCCATTATCAATGGCAGAGGATGTGTTGAGTCTTGACTTCTTAAGAAGGCAAGTACTGTCATAGGAAATGTACCCTAGCTTCTGCTACAAAGGACAATGCTCTTCAATTATCAATGGCAGAGAATGAGTCTTGACTCTTTATTGCAAGTAATTTGTAATTATTGATATCGTCTAGTTGGTTCAGACCACAATATAGTATTCAAGACTAAGTACCAAAGCCTGTAATAAGACCGAAGTTACATTCATTAACCATTGAAGCAATATTTGATCAGTGTTTTTCATCAAATAAACAGAAAACAAAGCTTTATATTGCTGCAAAATTTTCACACTACCAAGCTAACCGAAATTCAAATCACACCAAAGAAATCTTGAACTAAATCTACGTTTAGAATTTCTAATTTATCTGGCCTGATTAAGCAGACTTAGACAACTATGCTTTGCACAGTGAGAAAATCAGATTGCCCTTATGAAATCTTAGACCTTATCCAGTTCACATAGAATTCTGTCAAGATTAACCAACCCTACAGGATATAGAACTTTAGTTCAGTTTAATCAACCATTTTCTCTTACAAGGGATTTACTTTTTCCCGCAATAGTTTCAGAATGGCTAATAACTAAGTATAGTAGAACCATAATAAGAAAATTACAGTTGATAAGTTTTCCTTCTCATTTTTTGTCAAAATTATTTTTTTAATTTTTGAAGATTTGTATTGGTCCAAGTTACAGCTGATAAGCTTTCAATATCATAGCACACAGAGAATGACGCAATGTTGCAAAACTCTCATTGTTGTCAAATTTTAGTTTTTTACTCAAGTTTTTATTGGTCCAAGTTTATGAGTTTTTTTCTCATTTTCAATTTTTGAGCCAATGCCAAATTTGGAATGAAAACACAGTCAGAAAATAACTATCTACCAAATATGAAATTATAAATGATCCTTGATCTTAATCAATCAAAAACAATCAATATTAAATAAAAACAGCATGCCAAAAAAACAAAAATGAATAACAGGATTTAACAAGCATAGCATTACCACTAAAAATCTAACTTATTAATAATGACAATAATAACAAATTAATACAAATTAAAAGCTTTGATGTTAAAAAACTACAAAAATAAAAATAATAAAATATTTACAAGAAACAATGAGCTTAACCAGCAAAAATTCCAAGAGAAATAAATAATAATTAATGTAGATTACAAGCACCCATGTGTTTCGTGTAAGTTGTAAACATTACCAAGATAATCAGCCAAATCAAAAGATACTGGGCCTAAATCACATGCTCAGAGTCATGGAAGATAACGATCATAATCAGCCAAATCAAAAGATACTGGGCGTAAATTACATGCTCAGAGTCATGGAAGATAACCATCACCGCCTGCAAAGGTACAAGCTTTAATTCAACAAAACAAATGTCCTCATTGCATGCCAATGTCCAGACACACCTCTGAAAATAACGCATTATCGAAATCATTTTAGCTCATAATTACCAATTTTATATAATAAATTGATTATTTAAAACACATTGTCTAATTAAATGGTTTTTTTTGGAATCTAGTGATACAAATTTGCACGAAATCAATATTTTTTTTTATGTTTAAAAACTATTTTTAAATGTAGAAATGGATTCAGCATACTGAAAAACTCTTGGGGCAAGCGAATTATACAAAATAATCACTCAAATCTCAAATCTCAAATCTGTAGATCTAACAATTTCTACCGAATTTTGGGAAAATGTCTCCAGAAAAAAGTCATATTGTGAAAAATATGGCTGGAAAAGAGTCATTTCATAGAAAATATAGCTGGAAAAGAGTCATTTCATGGAAAATATCGCTGAAAGAGTCATTTCATGGAAAATATAACTGGAAAAAAGTCATTTCTAATCATTTCATAAAAAATATTGTGAAAGGTTTAAACTGTCATATTTAAAAATCTTATATATATATATAGATCAGAACAACAACCCCAAAGAAATCAAAGTAAACTTATACAAATATAAAGTAAATTTTCTTTAACAACCTATTTCTTTAGCTCCATGTGTTTTTGACGATGAATGGAGTGTCAACTCGAAATGTTGGATATTTCAAAACTTTTGACACAGTTTCATTTCAGAAAGCTCAACAACAATTTGTTTCTTATTCACATCTACCTCTTGAACAACCTACACAACCTGCTCAGTGCAACAAAAAAGGAAGTGATGTTACGTTTCAACATCATCATTTCCACATATCCTACACAACCTCTCCACTAATGGTTCCTTAGTTTGCTCCCATATTCCTATTTCATATAGTAGCATGTAGGAGTTGGTTCTTAGCAAGGACATCACATGTTTTTCATGCCATGATGTGCTTCACTTCAAATATTCTTGAATTTTGGATTCCCCTCATTTGTTGAAGTTTTCTATGTAGCATTGTTGTTTCCTATTAGCACATTTCTTCCATTTCTAGTAGTTGTAGCATTCCTTAATATAGTTTTTGAGTTACTTTTAATCTGTGGGATCACTATACTCTTTTATGTCCTAATCCATAAGCCAAATTCTACATTATAGATCCCATAATTTACTCCATCTTTTCCTTAGGTGATTTCAGCCATAAACCTTTCAATGTTCATGGTTGTCGTTTTGTATCTCTATGAAACTAGTTTTCTAATAGTTTTTAAGTCTATTGGGTATAATCTCAATTATGCAAGGAGTATCTCATAAGGTCGTTATTTTTCTCTCTTAGGTTGTTCATTATTAGGTGTTTTTTCCACTTACTTTTGGGTACACTTGGGGATTAAACTTCACAGTGGTACAAGAGCATTGGTGTTATGAGGTTTTAGAAGAGAGAATACCGCATGTTAGTTGACCTACTTCTGTTTCAGAGTAAAAGAGAGCTTTCACCCCCTAGAACATTTTCCTTGTGCAGATATCCCAACTCAATTTTTTGTTGAAATCCAACCTGAAATATTTGTAGTCTTTGAAGAAAAACACACACACACACTTGATTAATATTCCAAGTGATGATTTACATATTGCAGGATTCTCTTATTTATACATATGATGTTATGATACATAATTTTTCATAAGAAGCTGACTATTAAAGATTGTACATTAATTATGTTTATTATGTTAAATGTAAGACTAAATACTAATTTATATATTATATGTAAGTACATTACAAATAATCCCCTCTTGAAATGCTTCATCCTTAAAGTATGGATAAACTGAACATTGTGATATGAGTTCATTTTCCCAAATAATTTTATTTGTTAGCAGGTTTCTCCATGTGGTTATTCTCTTCCTAGTAAGCACTCGTCAACCATTGAGCAAGGGATGTGAAGATCTGACTTGTGAGAAACTTCCCATTCTAGTTTTCTTCAATTTAATCGAGCCAATGAAAGTCTCTTGTTACTTAACCGGGTGGACATATTCTTTTTTCAATTAAAATATTTGATTGTGTCTTTTAAAATGATTAATTTCTTTATCCTTAGCTGACAAAATTTTGTCGACCTGTTTATTTGGTAATCTCCTTTTCCAGCGATTCCCCATTACATTGGATTGAAAAATATTGACAGTTTGACACTTGATCCCTCCTTGATTCATGAAACAAAGTGTATTTCCTTTTGTTTATGTTGGGATCACCTTCAAAGTGTATTTCCTCTTGTTTATGTTGGGATCACCTTCCTTGGGTAAGCTCTTTTCCTTTTTCTTGATAGAGGATGTTTCTACAAACAATTCATGTGAAACACTCTCTTGACTCCTTTTTATGTTGACTGATCTCAATCCCTTCCTCCCATCCACCTAATTTGGCTTTTTCATGCTCTCAAATATGATCCTCATTGTTCTGCTTATAAGCATCATTTAATTCTGCTTATAAGCATGATAGACACTTAATTCTGCTTATAAGCATGATAGACATTTAATAGCGTCAGATGATCTCCATCAATGTGCACAAACCAAGTTTTGCTACGACTGCAGCTGAGCTTCCGTAGGCCAAAGAAGGCAATTGGGAACTGGTAACATTGCAGTGACGGAAATAATTTCATTGGAGAAGTTGAGTTCTGGGCTGACAACCAACAACTTGGACATACGAGGATCCAATGAAAACTCACCCAACAGTTCTCCCAACTTTGTTAGATTCACATAATCATCTAAAGCACCCAAATAATTCAAAGTCTCTAATGTTTGCATCAAAATTTCGAGGGCAGGTGGGTCGATAAAATGGAAGTGTATTAAATCATCAACCATGTCATTTGCCTCTAAATAATAGACATTCATTGAGGAAACTTGTCCAATTTAATGGGCATGATCTCTTGCCTAAACAGGGTCACCTAGAGTCCATGACAACTCTGTAATTATCACTATACTTTCAGCTGTCAACGTTACACCTATTTGGATTCTGAGGTTGAAGTTTTCTTGATTGTAAGAAGAAAAAAATGTCGTGGGGCGTGATGCACTTTTGTACTCGAAGGCTCCAACTGCCAACATTTCTCTGCATCTTACAATGCTTATGTGTATCGTTGTTCTTCATTGTATTCCCGACATCCTTCAAAGAGAAGCTTGAGAGCACAATTCAACATCTGTTCATGTCTGTGTTTCTGGAGAGGCTGTTGAGTTGGCCTCTAGTGTAATTTTAAACGCATTCGTTCCACTCTTTTTCTTTACGAGCACGATCTCCATCGCCAAACCACCGCTTGAATTTTGCATTGATTGTATCAATTACATCTAAAGGCGAATGAAAACTCTCTACCGTTTCAATGGAACGAATTTGTAATGAGAGTAAAAGTATGTCATTCTCATTTACAACCCACCACTAAATTTTGGTAAACATGAGAGATTTATGTATGTGACAAGGAAGAGGAGGGAGTGTGAAGCGATTGAATTGTTGAGCGTACACACTTCGAGCTCAATCCGCCTCCAACCGCTTCTCATGTCATCCATAGCGTAAATATCAACAATTGGGTACTCGAGGTTATTCTGGTCACATGGTGCATAGAGTGTTCCGGACCTGAAGGATATCATTCATCTCATCCGATAGGGAAAACGATGGAAGCATGTTCTAGGAAATTCCATTAATTTTCCAGCAAAAGCTGATCCCATTTCGTTCCATCTACATGTTCCTCTAAAAGTCTAAGCGTGCATATAACAAAATAGCCAACATGGACCTGAAATAGCAATTGTTTTGCTATACATATAAGCTCGAAACCATTACAACATATTTATCCAAGAAATATAACTTCCTACATTGTAATGAAATGGACATTGTGAAATAACCAATATCACATCAACAGACGTGCTTGAACTTGCACGATGGAATTCTTGACATATTGTGGATGTATGCAATGCCCTGAAAACACATTGACGACTATGTTCGACAATCATCACATAAGTGAAGGGATTCCAAGGATCATAATGTGTCCAACACACCATTTTTTTGTCCAACTATTAACGATGGAATTCTTGACATATTGTGGATGTATGCCCATTGACGACTATGTTCGACAATCATCACATAAGTGAAGGGATTCCAAGGATCATAACGTGTCCAACACACCACTTTTTGTCCCACTACTACCCTAAACGGTTGTCCACTAGGAGATTCGTAATGGGCATGATGTGAGGAAAGGTTAATAATGCAAGTCTTTCCAATACTTGACTAGGGAATCGCGATAGTTGCTTGTATCATATGGCAAAGCCGAGAAACTTAACTTCATTCACGTTGCAAGGTCAACCCTTCTTCATTCACAATGGGTCCAAGTTATCTAGCATTGAGAATGAGAGGGTGCAAACAACTATGAAGAGTTGGAAGGATGGAAAGACTATCAACCAAATGTAAAACTCTATTCACAATTGGTTCGGGTCCAAGTCATCTAGCATTGAGAATGAGAGGGTGCAAACAACTATGAAGAGTTGGAAGGATTTGATCTCTTATATGTTTATGAGATTGAAACAATCCATGGATATTGAACTAGCAACAATATCTCTAAATCTTAAAGGTGGGTATTGGACAATTTCTTCTAACTCATTTAGATCATCATCTTTTGCAATTTTATTTTGAAGAAGTGACAGTGCATATTTATTTTCATGTTCCTCTTGTACTTGTTGAAGAGACCTGGTAATCCAAAGGCTGGGAGAGAGCCATGCAATATTTACATCCTCATTTGTGTCTTTATCTTCCTCTTACTGACCAACTAAGTTGGATGATGATGAGATTTGGAGTCGGTGCAGCGCGATTGGAACCAAGTTGTTCATATCATATCTCGTTTCATGTCGTGTGGTGTTAGCTTATATATGAAGCTCCCTTGACTAAGATATTGATTCATTGATTGAACATGACCTCCCATTTCCGACCAACGGGAGGAATACAAGTGGCTTAGCGAAGTGTGAGCCTACCCTATAATTAGGGTACACTCTAATTAATTCTTATTGGTTCCTAATCGAACATAGGTAAACGAAGGGTCAGATCCTCACTGATGAACACTTATTAACGAAGGGTAAGTTGGCTTCTTATTGAACAACCACAACATGACTTGGTTCTATCTCCTTGCTTTCTATCCAACTATCCTTGGCTTGGTGGTTCTATCTCTTTGTTATTCAACTCTCATTAATTATTTTTTGCAAGATTTATCAAATTGTTATTGGTCTTTATTAATTATTCTTAGTCTTTGATATGAAAATACCAAATGAGTTATGATATCAAATTGATCTGAAATATCAACAAACATTGATACCAATTAAACCCGAAAGTCCTTAAATGTCAATTAGTTCATAAATACACATAAACATCTGATCGGATTCGAGAAATTGTAGATCAACTTGACTATTGCAAAATATTATGTGAATGTCTTACTTATCCATAAACTTCATTAACTGATAAATATAACTTGCGGAAATAATGAGTGCCAAAATGGAGAGAAATAGACTGCTCTTATTAATTCTTAAAATGCCAAAAATTACAATAAATGGGCTTACAATGCCAAATTTGAAGTCACTCTTCAATTTCATTACTCAATCCTAGAAACAGAGGGCATCACTGAATTCCTCACGAAATTTTGAAAAAAATGAGTATAAACTTGACTATGTTCTGAACAGGTGCCGAAAATCCCCTTTTGCACGCATAACAAGACTATCTCATACATGAAAAAATGGACTAAGACTTTTCATACATAGAAATTTTACACAAAATAGACATCGCCATCATATTCCTCTCGAAATTCTGAGAAAAATGAGTATAAACACTCTATAGCTTCCTCAAAGAACCCAATAGCACACAAAACGAGGCAAATCAAAACTAAGAACAACTCTTGCACACAAAACAAGGCAATATGCACGAAATTCTATGCAGAACCTCTCTTTGGCATGCATTTCCATGCTCATACATTGGTTTTTGTGCCCATTAAATAGGCCTAGGTCGGCCTAACTAAGCCCCTTTATTCTTGGGATGCTTTAACCAAACTTATATACAATATTTAATGTTAGTTATAACAACTAACATACATGATGTATTGGTAGGAGGAATCTAGTTAAGGCGCCGAAATATGATGGGAATGTTCCCCCATAGGACATGGGTTCGATTCCCATCCAAGCCAACAAATTTTATTCTCCCTTAGCCATTATTGGCCAATCAGAGAGTGCCATGTGGCACTCTCTAATTGGTCCATGCATCATGCTATCATTGGTCCAACTGTTTGCAATGTCACTGTATGGATCTACCACCTCAACATACATTCACCTACCACATCATCGTACGGATGCCACGTCATATGAATGGATGACACGTCATCCGAATGGATGACACATCATCCGAATGAAAGACATGTGACACTTTTTTATTGGTCCACATGGACCCCAAAAAATGTCATTTATGGCTGAAACGTGGAAACTTGTCATGCTTCCACATCACCATGCTAATGTTAGCATGATGTCATATGTCAGTTGTACGGCCTGTATAGATAGGCCATGTGACTTTTTCCTTGTTTTGACCAAAGTTTGACCAGCCATAACTTCTTCATACGAACTCCGTTTGAGGCAATTTTTGCACTGTTGGAAATGTTAGCATAACATCATCTTTCAATTATACGACCTGTACAGACATGCACGTGATGTTTTCCTTATTTTGACCCAAATTTGACCAGCCATAACTTCTTCATACGAGCTTCGTTTGAGGCAATTTTTGGGTTGTTGGAAAGATATTGTCGAGCTCCACACAATGAATTAGCTTTCAAAAGCATTTGAGAATATAATTTTTTTAGCATTCTGGATCCTTTCAGACCTCTTTTGAGCGTTCTGGATCCTCCTAGATCACTCTTGGTTGAGTCATTCCTAGTCTGAGGAAGCATGAAAATAAATTAATCACAAGCTACAAGCTCCTGGACTTTCCAATTGGTCTTCTCTTTAATGGGAAAATTTTTGCAAGCCTTTGTTCAATATTTTTCTTCATCGACTACCTAGTTGGATGGATTAAGTTGGGTAACTCTTTCCAAAATTCCTTCCAATTTTCCTCTAATTTTCTTAAACTTGTGCATAATTTACGTATTTTATGTAGGTACATTACAGTCTTGGGTTACCACCGGTGGTTCTCCAGTGAAGTTAATTTTGGATTGCATTTTTCTTTTCTTTTTGAGTGAGAGCCTGATTACCTTGGTTTTTCTTGTGTTCACACACATCCCTACCAATGTGCAAAATGTCTCCAAGATTCTAAGATGTGCATGTAGGATGCATATTTCGGTGTCCATGAATGTCATATCATCTTTGTAAAACAAGATCCTTTGTTATAATCTTTGCTAAATTCATGCCCCCACCTTTTTTGTTTATATAGTATTCTTATTTGTTTATGTAAAGCTTGAAAAGTGTGGTAGAGAGAGGATGATGTTGCTTCAGCCTCATATCACTATTTAAGCTTTGATATAATCCCTTCTTGGTTTTGATTTTTCCATTTGCATGTTCATATAGTCCATGTATTGCTTCCCTCCCACTATTTAGGACCCTCATTTCTACCAACCGCTGCCACAATTTCTCTCTCGGGATAATGTCTAAGGATTTTTTGAAATAAGCAAAACAACACCATAAATATCATGTTTGGAATTATTTGTACAGAGTAATTCATTAATCCTTGAACCATATCCATGAGTATTAATTGCAACTGACCAATTTTCTCATGATTTTGAATAGTCCACTTAGCACTCATTACATCAGGTGATGCTCACAAGGGTGAAGAAGTGGGATTGAAACTAGTGAAATAAATTGCATAACTTCAACCAACATTGGTAGGGCTTGCATCTAGTAACTAAGGCCTCCAAGGAAGATCACCCATTCCAAAACTCATTTGGCTCAAGTGAGTTTAACCATGGAGTTTTTCCCCATCGTCAAGCCCACTTAGCTTGCTACCCCATTTGTAAAATCTTGGGAAGTATTGTGCCTTATAAACTATCCAAAGCTCCCTTCACTCTTTTTATTTAAGCATTGAGGGTCTTTCATATTCCAACATATGACAAATCATTTCTAGGATTATTTATGTAGAGTAAGTCACTAATCCATGACCCATATCCATGAACATTAGTTGCAACTAACCAATTTTCTCATATTTTGAGTAGTCCACTTAGCACTCTTTGCATTGGGTGATGCTCACAAGCATGGAGAAGTGGGATTGAAACTAGAAAAATGAATCACATAGACTCAATCATCACCTATGGGGCTTGCACCCAACAACAAGGAATTTTCAGGAAGGCCACCCATCCCAAAAGTCCTCTAACATTCCATATTTTGAATATTTTGAATATACCACTTAGCACTTATTGCATCGAGTGATGCTTACAAAGGTGAAGAAGTGGGATTGAAACTAGAAAAATGAATCACATAATGTCAATCATCACCTCTAAGGCTTGCACTTGGTAACCAAAACTACCCATGAAGGTCACCCATTCTAAAACTCCTCTAGCTCAAGTGTGCTTAATGCTCATGGATATGGGTCATGGATTAAGGAATTACTCTATGTAGTCTCAATTTCAAAAATGATATCTCATATGTTGGAATGCAAAATCCCTGTCATGATTAAATAAAAAGAGTCAAGGGATCTCTCATTGAATAATTCATAAAGAAAAATAATTGCTAAGGTTTTGCAAATGTGGTAGTAAGCTAAGTAGGCTTGACTATGGACAAAAACTCCATGGTTAAGCATGCTTGAACGAGAGACGTTTTGGGGCGGGTGACCTTCCAAGAAGTCCTAGTTACCAAGTACAAGCCCTGAAGGTGATGATTGAGGTTATGCAAGTCATTTCACTAGTTTCAATCCCACTTCTCCACCTTTGTGAGCATCACCTCATGCAATGAGTGTTAAGTGGACTATTCAAAATGATGAGAAAATTAGTCAATTGCAACTAATGCTTATGGATATGGGTCATGTATTATTGATTTACTCTACATTCATAATCCCAAAATGATATCTCATATGTTGGAATGTGAAATCTCTTCAATGCTTAAATGAAAAGAGTCAAGGGAGCTCCAACAAAATAACTTGTAAGGCACAATGTTTGATAAGATTTTGGAAATGGGGTATGAAGCTAAGTGGGCTTGACTATGTGGAAAAAATCAATGGTTAAGCATGCTTGACTAGAGGATTTTTGGGATGGGTGACCTTGGTAAGTCATGGTTATTGAGTGCAAGCCCTAGAGGTGATTATTGAGGCTATGCAATTCATTTTTCTAGTTTCAACCCCACTTTTTCACCTTGTGAGTATCACCTGATGCAATAAGTGCTATGTGGACTATTCAAAATCACGAGAAAATTGGTTAGTTGTGAGTAATGATCATGGAAATCCCACTTCTTTACAATTATGAACATCACCCAATGCAAAGAGTGGTAAGTGGACTATTCATAATCATGAGAAAATTGGTCAATTATGATGAATAATCATGGGTATTGGTCATGGATTAATGACTTACTCCATGCAAATAATCTCGAAAATGACATCTCACAAGTTGGATTTTATGACCCAAGGGGTATCGTGAAAGCCCCTCGATGCTTAAATAAAAATAGTCAAGGGAGATCTAACTAAATAGTTAATAAAGCACAATACTTAATAATATTTTGCAAATGGGGTAGCAAGCTACATGGGCTTGACTATGGGGGGAAACTCCATGGTTAATTGCACCTAAGCCAAATGAGTTTTGAAATGGGTGACCTACCTAGGAGATCCTCGTTATTGGGTGCAAGCCTTAGAGGTGATATTGAGGCTATGTGATACATTTTGCTAGTTTCATTTCCATTTCTTCACCCTTGTGAGCATCACCCAATCCAATGAGTGCTAAATGGACTATTCAAAATCATGAGAAAAATGGTCAGTTATGACCAATGCATATGGATATGGGTCATGAAATAACTCTGTTGATGCCTCATTACATGTACATACATGCCACATAAGTTATGGTTTTAAATGTTTGAATGCTACAACTACAATAATAATGACACAAGCACATCAATAGCTATGGCCAGTAGAAAAGCAAATGTTCCACTAAAAGACTCTAATAAAAGAGCTAACAAAATGCACCTTATGCAATTTCCCTTTCCAACAATTTTTACTAAAATCTAGTGAAATTCAATTTCACATCACTATAATGGTGAAATCCAATGGTTTAGATTATGCATGTGTATTTAGAGGTTTTTAATGCCTCTAAATTGATATGTGGCATCTATAGCATCCATTTCAACCCATTTTCAAGTTTTTTTGGTTGCAGTTGGATCATTAGATTCTAGTGAGGCCTTTTTCGAAAATTTTCATTTCGTTGGCTCATTACCTAGCTTCCCTAATGAATCTAATGATTCCTCCTCCAATAAATATAATGATGCTACAATACATGTCTGTAAATTCCCCATAAAATTAAATACTGCAACTACTATCATAATGAAAACTACATCAACCTATTCATTATCATAATGACAACTACATAAACAAATATGGACACTAGACAACTTTAGAGCAGATTCTAATAATATTTACTCATTTTTTCGAGGTTTTAATGTCCATAAAGGCTAAATCCTTTTCACTCTATTATTTAAATATTACAATTATTATTTAGTGATATTTTTTTTCCAAGGAAAATCTCACAAGGAAATCCAAGGGATGCTTCCCCACATTAGTGGATGGTATCCTCAGTAAACCCATCAGCATAGACTCGTGCACATAACTCGGGGAATTTGAAATGAGCACTTGGTGGCAATGAACTAGCCAAATGCCAACAACATTGGTGACAACCGCTTGAGCTATCCCCTTGGGCTTAACAATTGTTTAAAACAAGGTCATGTTTGGTCAACCGTATTGGGACATCATCCAAGTCAATCTTGGGTCCCACAGTTAGAAATTGTGGGGATATACCCCTTATGTGCATCTCGCATGTGCTCCTAGATGGGCTTAAAGACTCCCTCACTTTCTCATTGGAACAAACATCAATAGGATTTGAACGTGAATGGGAAAGGGAAAAATCCTCTTGCTTTCTTGTCGCACATATACTCATGTGCTACTATTTAGTAGTATTACAGTCATATGTACTATAATATGTATTTTTTAATTTTTAAATATTTTTATATAGTTTAATAATTTTGATCATCTTCCTCTATCTTCCTTCCTTGAATTTTGGTACACGGTCCAACCATCTTTAAAATTCATTTATTCGTCCTTAAAACTCAATATAATATGGAATTTTCTATACATATCTGTCTATTGCCATTACTCCTCAAAAGTATATAGTAGATTGAAATAGTTTTAAAATATCACAATAAGGCATCGATCCACCAAGGTTTCAATTTTGTTGCAATCTATCCATTGAGATTAACATGGATAATGTTTGGTACAAATTTCAAGCAAATTTGGTATATGTGTACCCTTCGAACCAAGACTAATTTAAATAAACAAGTGAAATTAGCAACAAAATTGCTTATATGTGCCTCTTAAAAAAGTGATATTAACAACAAAATTGCTTAGGGATTGTTCATGCATGTGGGATGACATCAACAACACGCAAGACACATTTACTGACTTACATTTTGAGTGAAATAAGATTACTTGTCCCACTACCCGACTCATTTGGAAAGCCATTCAACTGGGAATCTTTCATTCCACATAGATTCCTTCATTCATATGGGACTCCTAGATCATTCAATTGTGAGTTGTATATTTATTACCATTAGAATAATGATATCATATGACAAAATTTATATTTTTATTATAAATTTAAAATTTTTATTTTTAAATTCAAAATTTATTTTGTTATAATTGTGTCACCTATATTTTAAATTAATTAAAAATTATTATTTTTAATTATTTAAAAAATTTAAAATTAACATTAATTATATATATATATATATATATATATAAAACATTATACAAATATTAAAGTCAAATTGATTTTACTTTCAAACAATTACAATATATCTATGCAGCGGATATACAAATAAATTTAATTTTTTACACTATCATCATCATCTAAAGTGAATTGATACCATTAAATAAATTATCAACATCGTCTGAAATGAATCGACCCTTTTCAATGCTCAATAAAATAATTAAATATGAAATGTCATTCAATCATAATATAACACAAACCGTAGAATATATAACAATTTGGAAACATTCAAGCAGTTTAAGCATACTTTCCTTGGGGAGAAGAGACTAATAAATCTCTGACTACATCAAACTGAATGAGCTGCTACATCGATAGATATAGAAGTCTAAATCAATGTATTGAAAGGACTCGCAAAGCAAGAGGGATTCATTGATTAACATTCATATTGATAATGCCATTATTTTTTCAGCAAGACTCGACTTGGCGTCCCACTGTAATCACAAAATATGACGGGAATGTTATGCTAGTACTACCGCCGTTGTGAAGAGGGTACACCATGTCTCTTCCCAATTACTTAATTTCATGTCGTATTAAATGTCAAAAGTATGCAGAGATGGAAATGGAGTAATGAAGGATGAAACATGGTTTTTTTTTTTTAAATTTTTTTTTTTTTTAAATGTCACATTGGGTAGTCAAATCGGATCTATATTTATGTATGTAGGGTTTATCTTTAAGGAGACTAAACCCTAGGGTGTAGGGTTTCTGCGGTGTGGTGTTTGGGTCTTCTTGTGTGGTAGTTGTATGGAGGATCCACCTCAATTGGTGGATTACTTTGAAGAATTATTGTCAGAGGATGACATCTTTACCTATCTGATTATCACCTCAATGCTTATTCAAGCTTTGGATAGTGTCAGTTCTTTGTGGACTCTGGTGGATCCCAAGGTGAGGGACTTAATTAGGCCTATGGATTGGGATCTTTCAAGCTCTCACATTGTCAAATCACCTCGATTTTTTCCGGCCTCAAGCCCTTCCTTACCTCGACTCTCACAAATAGATTATTCGGTGTGTCGAGAATCCATTTAGTCATTAACACATTTGTAGGGGTATGGTTCTTCATTATTCTTGTCTCCATATTCTAATCCTAGTGCGGTGACAGGGTTATTGAGAATTGGGGGTTCTGGATTCATTGGTAGTCAGCTTGGTATTGAAGATTTAGCAGTGGTGAAGTCTACCCAAGGGGTTCCCAACAATAAACGTAAGAAAACAATGCACTCCTAAGGTGGTGAGATATCATTGGTCATGGGGAAGGATCTCTAGGTCTCACATATAGCAGATTTGGATGAGAGGGTTATGGAGGGGAGTTTTGGAAATCATCGGATCTCTGCAGGGGTTCTCTCTCAGTGGTTGGAGTTTAATTGGGTGTCGGTTTTGGCATATTCTTTTGTTTATCATATTTTATCTAGAGGGTGGATAGGGTTTGTACTCAAAGATAAGGAAGCCCTTCTTAGGATTATCTTGGTGCAATGGTTTTGGGACCACCATGTTTTATGTGCAAAATTTTGGCACCCACTATTTGACGCTAGTATCGAAGGTTTCAAGAATGTTCTGGTCTAGATTAAAATGTCGAATCTTCCACTAGAGTACTGGTCTGATGAGGGTCTTCGAGCCATTGTAAACACAATAGGTACTTTCATTGCGGCGGACACTCGCTTTAAATCCTTAGCAAGTTGTACAGTGGCTCAAATATTGGTCAAGTTGGATCCATTTAATGGTCTATATGAATCTATCAACATGGTGGTGGGTGAGTGTTCTTATGTCCAGGTATTAGATTATCCTAATGTTCCCTTTCGACGTGTCAGATTCCATAGTGTCGGCCATGTCGTTGAGGATTGTGACTGGAAATTCCCTAAAAGGAATCAGATATTCTCACGTGGGTTATAAAATTCTCATGAACTCTCAATGCCAAAGGTTCTATAAAAAGGTGATGCATCTAGTCCGTTATTCTCGTCTCATAATAAAAATACTTATATGGATGTTATTTGGGCTTTGTCTCATAATGAAAAGGATGGCATCATTGTAGGGGATATTCCAGTACCATTGTCATCTCTTGGGTCTGAGGCTGGTGTTCAACAACTTCGTAAGGAGATTTTGGACGTGGACTTAGAGATCTTAGCAAGGGAATGGAGAAAAATTGAAGCATTGTGGTTCGATAGTATGAAAAGGTGCTTTGTCATGGGTAAGCCTATCATCTCACATCCTTTGACTAATTCATGCAATCAAAAGGGTTTTCACTCTATGGAAGGGACAGGTGGGATCGATGACTATTTTGTTCCATTGGGGGATTAGCGGGGTGGGACCAAAGATTGTTCCGTTCCTTTGGAAGGGTTTCCTATAAATATCGAGGAGGTTAATTCTTTGAAGGATCCTATTCTCGATATAACAAATGACTCTGAGCCATCCTATATTCCTTCAATGGGCTCCCATAAAGCTTTCTCCTCAAATTTGATCTCAGCTTCGTCTGGGTGGGAGCCATACTTACTTAGGTTGAGGTCTAATCCTGATTTTTCTTCCTCAAGGGGTTTGGGCTATGTTTCTTCTAAGGATCCTTGGCCTTCTAAGGTGGGGCACAAATCCTCCATTAAACATGCTAAGGAAAAGGTGTCCCAAAAGGTTTCTTAAGGACATCAAAGAATTATTTCTTGGGTACTTAAAGAAGATGTTTCCCCCCCCTATTCTTCACCCATGAAAATTTTGTCGGATAACATGAGGGGTCTATGGAGACAACCCAAAAATCTTTCCCTTTAAAGGTTAATAGGGAAAGAACACACTGATATTGTTTTACTATAGGAGTCGATGGGGATGTGTGATCAAATCATCTCTGAGATGAGAAAAATTTTCTAGGATGGGATTTTATTGGGTTGGATTTAGAAGGGTTGTTGGGGGGTATCATAACTAGTATCTCTTTTATAAATTACTTTTCTATGAAATGAGGTATTGTTGTGGAGGTACATTGCAAGGATTTGGACCACATCTTTCTGTATGAAATGCATATGGTCCCTATTCTTATAGGGAAACCTTTTGGGACAATTTCTTGAACATCCATGTTTTACAGGTGGAGAATATTATCATCGACGGTGACTTGAATTTTTCTCTGGGTGGCGAGAAGATATGGGGGGTATCGGCAAGAGAGGATCCCTTGTATCACTATTTTCCCAACAAACTGGAAGTATCTGTCTTGGTGGATGTTGAGCCAATCTCTTTAAGCCCTACCTTGAGTAACAACAAATTGAGCTTGGATGGAATTGTCAAGTGGTTGGACCGCTTTCTGGTTCATAATTCTTTATTGCAGTCTATTGGAGTCTATCGATCATGGGTTGGCAAGGTCAAATTTTTTGATGATTTTCCTATCTATTTGGAGTTGGATGATCCATGGGATTGTCCAGGGGCACCATTCAAATTAAATCCTACATGGATTGTGATCGAGGACTTTCAGGGATTGGTGGAAGATCAATGGGTAAAATTTGACCCTATTAAAGGTATACGAGCAACCCAACAATTTGTGGGCTATTTAAAATAGTTGAAGCATGATGTTGTTCAGTGGGATATTGCACGTTGGAAGGCACATGATAAATCTCTTCCAGATATCGAGGAATATTTGACTCACGTCTATGATTATATCACTCAATGACATGAAGATATGATGGATGTTGACCATGTCCATGGTTTGGAAGCAACTTGTCATACTATTCTAGTGGAACAAGAAAATGGGTGGTGTGTTTAAAGAGCAGAGTGCTTTAGATAAATGCTAGTGATTTAAAGACAAAGTTTTTTCATCACTTTGCTAACCACAGGAAGAGCTATAACGCCATTTAGGTGTTGGAGGGTGATGATGGTTAAAAAGTTCACGGGTTCTTGGATTTGATCGCACTGGGTGTTCGTCACTTTCAATCATTTTTTCAGGAATATCTTCATTTCAAAATGGATGCGACACTTAGAATTCTATCATTTTTTCCTCAGATGGTAGGCGACGATGAAAACCAATCGATTTTCAATTTGATTTCAAAGGAAAAACTTCGAGCAGTTCTAAGCTCCTTTCAGCGGGACAAGAGACCGGGGCCCGATGGTTGGTCGGTGGAATTTTATGAATGTTTCTTTGAAATTATAGGTGATGATTTGTTGAGGGTCATTGAGGAGATTCATATATCTAGAAAATTTCCTAGTAGTATTAATACTACTTTCATTGTATTGATCCCTAAAGTGGATCGACTGTCAACCTTAAAATTTTTATGATATATTGCATTATGTAATTATCTGTATAAAATAGTGGAAAAAATCATTGCCATGCATATCAAACCAATTTGTTCATGGGTTGTCACATCATAGCAGTTTAGTTTTCCGAAGGGTTGTTTGATACACGAGGTAATTGGATCTGCTCAGGAGGGAATTTATTCCATCTAGATTCATAGGAGGCATATCTCGGCTATAAAATTAGATCTCTTCAAGGCATATTGATGCAGGAGCATCATCAACAAGCACACGTGGAGAGACAACTCAATGCCTCAACGCGCCTTTGAATCATTTCAAAATCTTAACTGCTGACGTTTCTTGCAAATCATTTTGAAATGATTGAAAATTGAAGAAGATCAAACGCTTGGGAGCTGAATGATCATGAGTGATCTGGGAGTTTCACTCCTAGTCTTAAATGTAACGGAACTTAGGTACCAGTTAGTTTTTTTTCAAGAAGTCGGAGGAAACCCTAAGAAACCTCTGAGATAAATAGAGGTGTTGTACGCCCAAATGAGGCTACTCCAAGTTAGTAGGAGATTGATGTGATTTAGTTGTTGCTGATTTTTTAGTTGTTGTTTTATCATAGTTGTAGCCATTTACTTTTGAATGAATATAACAGAGGAAAATTGATCCAATGCATGGTGTTGCTACTGTTTACAGTTTCCTGTTATTGTTGTTTTCATGAATGAATGAGTTATATTATTGAGTATATGAAACTGTGAAGTGTTTAGATAAGTTTCAATTGGTCTCTTCATTGAGTTCATGCAAGGTGTGCATACAGTCCGCAAGGACTGCATTGACAGAGTCTGTTTCGACTCAAAAGCTCAGAAGAAGTAGCGTGAAACTTTCATTTGCAAGGAGTGCAAAGGGACTGCTGCAAGGTGTGCACAGTCGCCCACAAGAAGCTAAGTCTTGTGTAAGAATCTGTTGCAAGGAGTGCACAGATCCGAAATTCGATTAAGTGTCGAAGTAACTCTTTAAGGAGTCAAAAGAGCAGAAGGAGAGAAATCTCAAGAGATATAGCGGGAGTAATATTCAAGGGGAGTGAAGTTATGAAGGTTTCACGAGCCACTGGCTATGATCCATCCAGGAGGGAGAGAGATCATTTCAGACCGTTGGATCTGGGTAAAACGCATGAGGTTTAAGTCTCTGCGTGCACATAGAAGCGAGGATTCGCCGAAGTTGTTACACGTCAAAATTGCTTAGATGGATAAGTGTCGCATTGTCCCTATCAACTGTCGTAAGTGTCGCATCTTCCCTTCAACTTTCGCAAGTATCACAAGTTGAGCATTAGTGTTGCAAACGATGTTCAGACATGATATCGAGATAACGACGCTAAGGAAGCACTTATGACATCTCATATGGCTCATTTGAAGGAAGAGAACTGGTTTACTGGGATCAAGAGAATCTTGACACCTGAAAGGAGCCCTGAAACTGAGGTTTGGAGAGGGAACGCTCCCCTAATACAACTGCAGAAGCGCTGGCGCCCCTCTGCTATGATTCAGGGAGTGTTATAACGCCCCTTAAGCCCTTCTGGAGGAGCACTTCTCATCTTAAGAGCGCTGACGCTTTCCCAAGGCACATCAGGAGCGCTACAACTCTCTGAGACCCCTTTTGGAGGAGCGCTCCCTAATCTGGGTCAATTGTTAGCCCGTTGAGAAGAATGAGGGAAGGAACATTCGAGACTAAGAGGCTGTTGTACTCGAATTCTTATTTTCATCAACAGATCCCTGATCTATGGAGAAGGTTCCCAACTGGTTCTAAACATCACTCAAGAGGTTAGGCTCCTCCCAACCTATATAAGCAGGCTCCATGATGGTGGAAAAAGGAAGAATTGAATATGTGAAACTTATGATCTTGGAGGAAACTTACAGTCAGCCAAAGGAGAGTGATCAGTGAAGCTGCTGTCATCCAGGTCGTGGATCTTTCAGGCAAGGGTTAGACGAAGAGGACTTGACGAAGCTGTCGCATTCGCATCT
>ML779997.1:542573-554935 GCA_009831015.1 Picea engelmannii
GATGGGGGAAAAATTGAAAGGAGCAAGCCAAGCAGTCTCTTGAGAACACCATTCAGCACTTCTTAGAGTCGCCCTTGAACACGACACTTTGTCACTTTGCACATATCATAATCCGCTGAACCTCTGCACTGAGCCAATCCTTTAAGTTTCCTTTCACTCCTTTGGGTCACCCGACGCAAGTCACAATACCCACTGCATAGTTTTGGTCCATGTCATGTTTTGCTGTTGTGCCTCAGTGTTCAAGGGAAGTATCCGCCTCGAGAGTCAACCATCCCAAATATCTTGCCTCATGACCCATGTCAGTCCATGTTCTTTTGATCTACCAATTACACCTCTATGTCCGTTTCGTGTCGTTGATGGGGGATACATCAAGGCCCTCCCTCGACGAGTCTATTCCTGTCGACTTCAACATATTATCCGGGAATTAGGCTTAGAAACCGTTTAGTACTTTGGGACCTGCATGCCTCAATGGCAGGCCTCCTCACATTCGACAGTAGGTTTGCATCATTGACCTCTGATCGAATGATTCCACGAATGTTCGACTTCAGCTCATCTATTCGCGTTCGGTGGAATGTACTGAGGTACCTTGGGAATCATTGACATTAATGGTGATCTCCCTCGCACTTGTTAACGGTTTACCTCATCGACCAATAATCAAGTGGTCTCTGCCATGTTCGACGTCAAGACATCTATTCACATGGTTAGATTCGTGCCGTATTGGGATTGGTATGAAGACCTTGGGTTGAGTAATTCACTTTGATATATGTTTTTCCCAGGTTGCGAAGGAGTTCTGGACTAAGAACACATACATTGTCACATAGATCCACTTTGTATTGGTCGTGGCTATGTCCTGTCATCTCGTAGATCCACTGTGTATTCTTCGTGGCTATGATCAGTCTGAGTTATCACAGTATAGATCCACAGTGTATCTTCGGTGGCTATACCCTTTTATCAATACAATTATGGATCCGTAGTGTATACTATGGCGGCCATATCTCAAATCTTGATCATCCAAGCATAGGTATGCCTGCCTTGGGTTTTGAAATATGTCATGATATTTGTTGGATGTTTGTGTGCAGCTTTCGTTAGGTTCTCCGAGTCTATACCCTTGCTTGAACATCTACAAAGCATTTCAGTCATCAGTTCGCATCTTCTGACTTCATACTTTGGGGGGCATTCTGTTACACGTCAAAATTGCTCAGATGGATAAGTGTCGCATTGTCCCTATCAACTGTTGTAAGTGTCGCATCTTCCCTTCAGCTTTCGCAAGTATCGCAAGTTGAGCATTAGTGTTGCAAACAATGTTCAGACATGATATCGAGATAACGACGCTAAGGAAGCACTTATGACATCTCATATGGCTCATTTGAAGGAAGAGAACTGGTTTACTGGGATCAAGAGAATCTTGACACCTGAAAGGAGCCTTGAAACTGAGGTTTGGAGAGGGAACACTCCCCTAATACAGCTGCAGAAGCGCTGGCGCCCCTCTGCTATGATTCATGGAGTGTTATAACGCCCCTTAAGCCCTTCTGGAGGAGCGCTGCTCATCTTAAGAGCGCTGGCACTTTCCCAAGGCACATCAGGAGCGCTACAACGCTCTGAGACCCCTTCTAGAGGAGCGCTCCCTAATCTGGGTCAATTGTTAGCCTGTTGAGAAGAATGAGGGAAGGAACATTCGAGACTAAGAGGTTGTTGTACTCGAATTCTTATTTTCATCAACGGATCCCTGATCTATGGAGAAGGTTCCCAACTGGTTCTAAACATGTCAACAGATCTGACACCCTGGGAGAAAGTGAGTGTGTAGGAGTTGAGATCCCCGAAACCCAAATAGCTGAAGGGATTCATAGTCGACCGATTCAGAAGGAAACGCGGCAGAGATCCGTGAACTCTGATGAAAACACTTCGAGAGAAGGTGAGTGTTCAGGAGTTGAGACTCTGTTGGCGTTCGGAGGTCACTCCTGGATTGCTAGTAGGAGCAGAGCCCGAAGCCCATCAGTTTAATGTCACGATTTGTTTAAAGGGTGATCAAATGGAGGGAAACTCAAAATAGCATCGTATCAACTCAGAAACCGGACCATGCATGCATGAACGAGTGAGGTCCTGATAAACTCCAAACAATGAGTCATAGTAAAAGGGTGAGAGGTGGAAGGCTTATACAAGAAATGTGCAAAGGTCTATCACAGACATCCTATTTGTAACAGACTGAGGAAGAATGCATTCGAACACAAAATCCTTTCGTATCCAAATACAAATACCAGAGGGCACGACAACGTCACAACAAATCCTTTATTGTAACAAGATGTTCTATTGTGAATCCTCAAGCATGAGACGAAAGAAAGATGGAAAAAGGAAAACTGTTTTTTATAATCCAAGAAATCTCAAACACAGAGGCATATCCAGGAAACCAGAGTATTCGCTGAAACTTTACAGTCGGGAGCTTAGCTCTACCATCAATCGATACAAAAATGGCAAAAATGCCTACATATACTCAAAACAACAACAACAGTGGAACCGAGAAAACGCATTGAAAGCTTTGCGTCTGCATGGCTTCTGACACTCTGCAGCCGCAATCTTTGAATGATCGTGCAACTTGTGGCAGACGCGATAGATCTTCTGACAGTTACATCGGCGAATCGACGTGCCTTTAATTCATTGCAGGACGCCCCCATTATGGCGGAGACGATGTATAACCACCACCAACCACTTCAATAACTGCTTCTTGGGATTGAGAACGACCTAGCCGACTCAGCATCTCGGGATATGGACGACTTCTCGTGCTGCCACCTGGAAAGACTGAATAGCTTGAGGGACAGGCATGGAGGCCAGCGCGGAGGATGAGGCGCATGACAGGAATGGTGGTGCCGGGTTATAATTGCGTGGAAAGGGTGACAAGATGAGAGAAGGATGATGAAGAACGATGAGAGGTGAGAGAGGTGGCGGGGGGATTGACATGAGTCATTAGGGATATACGCAGAGACAGCGGGTGAATGGACGAGGCAAGTTTAATTCGGTGAAAGGCTGACATAGAGGGAAAAGGATATGTGGCGAGTGATAAATGGATGATGAGACGAGGGAAAGGCCATCTGGAAGTGTGAGAGAGAGGTGAACGGTGAAACATGGCGGCAAGGGAAAGGCAGGCAGAAAGATGACATGGCGGGAGGCGGGCCCATGTGGATTAAAGACAAGGCAGCTGAGAAGGTCGGGGCCGTGCCTGAGCCATTGATCTGGGCTGCTCGATCGTGGTCGTCGGAAACTACATCTACGATTCCGGACCCCCCCCCCCCTCCGCTTAAAGGTAGAAGGGCGGGGGGGGGTCCGGAATGGTCTTCATCGCCGTTGATCTGGGTGCGCTCATCTGGACCGTTGGAGAGGTGCGCCCCCGATTCCGGACCCCCCCCCTTGCTTAAAGATCGGAAGGCAAGGGGGGTCCGGAATCCAATATGCGCCGTCGATCTGGGCGCGCAAATCTGGACCGCCCGGTCTTGCTTGCTGCTTACCATGGGCGCGTTATCGCCCGAAACTTTGGACAAGTGGGTTTTTACCCCTTCTTTTGTGTTCTACCCCCCTATACAAGAAATATCGCTAACAGAATCTCAAAGCCCAAAGAGCCTAAGTGAACCAAAACCTTCGATCTGTGAGAGACACATGTCGACAGATTGTCGACTTCGGGTGAAAGCACTCTGAGAGAAAGTGAAGGTTGAGAACTGAAATCCCCGAAGCCTGAATAGTCGAAGTGGTTTTTGGCCATTGATCTGTGAGGGACATGCGTCAACAGATCATCTACTTCGGGTGAAAGTATTACAGAGGAAGCAAGGGTTGAGAGTTGAAACTCCCGAAGCCCGAAGGGAGAAATCAATCGCAACCATCAATTGGAAAGGAGGGCACACGTCGATAGATCGTGGAGATCTGGGATTATGGAAGAAAGGAGGAAAGGGGTCGCTGACTGATAGTTGACCAAGGAAGAAAGAGGACATACCTCGGTCGTTGATCAGAGGCAAATCCTGATATCACGAGATTGATGGTCGTGCTTAATTGTGGGGACAAAAGGTGCTCGAATGTTAAAAATATTGGAGCGGGCCACAATCGAAACCACGATATTGCCAAAGGGACGTGTGGCAGCTACTAGTGAATTGCAGGGAGAAAAGAGGAGTGGATCCAAACCACTATAGGCCGCCCCACAATCATGTGTGGACATAGCCCAAGGTCACATACGGGAAAGGGATAACGGAAGAGGAGTTAGCTCCTGGAACTTGACAGTTCAACAATGCAGAAGGGAGAGGTTGTGGGTGACATAGAGCCTGCACCAGAAGATTGAAAGGGCCCGTGTTTAATCACTAGTGAGACCATTAAGGTTTTAGAGAGACGATTAGACTCTGAGAATCGAATATCCTTCACCCGGAGGTCACGCAGCCCCGAGGGAGAATAGGGGGGTCTGCATCAAGTGGTATCAGATCCTGAAATTGTTTTCAGGAAATGAATAAGAGCTCGAAGGTGTACTCTGTGTGTGAGAGACAATCAACAAAATGCCACTGAGGAGACTAGTGGAGCCACCTTTAGCCAATCATGTTGTAGAAAGAGAAATGAGAGAGATTCATGCATGATTTGAGGTGATGGAGGTAGCACAGAGGAGGGCACCTAATGTTGGGGACATCAGTGATGCAGAGAGTGAAGAAGTAGAAGTCAAAGAAGCTGCAGGGGAAAATGTTGTTGAAGAATGCTTACTGAGAGCAGTTGTTAGATTGGGATCTAGAGCCAAGATAGAGATCCCAATGTATGAAGGAAATTTGGATGTTGAAGAGCTGCTGGATTGGATAAGATCCATGGACAAATATTTTGATTATGAAGATGTCGATGAGGAGAAAAAGGTGAGACATGCTTTCATCGGGCTAAAAGGACATGCAATGTTGTGGTGGGATGAAATGTAGGCTGAGAGGAGAAGCAAATGAAAACAAAAGATAAAGAATTGGGATAGAATGGTAGCCAAGATGAAGGCTAAATTCATGCCCAAATATTACCAGATAAATGTGTTCAGGAAGTTGCAGAACCTGAGACAAAAGAGTATGACAGTAAAAGAGTACACAGAGGAGTTCTACAAGATGAATATCAGGACTGGATAGTGAGATAAAGATGAAGAAAAGGTTTCCAGGTACATAAATGGCTTGAAGTATGAAATCCAGGATGAGATCAACATGATGTCATTGAGGACAATGGAGGATGCTTATCAAATTGCACTGAAAGCAGAGGATAAGTTGGCCAGAAAACAAAGCCAGTGAGGCAGAGGTAGAAGCCCAAATAAAGGCAAGGGAGTTGCCCATGACAAGGCACATAAATCCAAAGATGAGACATATAAACCACACAGTCACTCAGAAAGAGGAGGAAGTTCCCGAGGAAGACAAGGTGGTGGAGGAAGTTCTTCTAGAGGAAGAGTAAGAAGCAGAGGATGAGAAGTAAGGTGTTATTCCTGTGGAAAGACAAGACATATGTCTTGGGAATGTACCAAGAAAAAGAAAGAAGGAGGAGGTGAAGCTCACATTTCAGAAGCATGGAAAAGGAATGTTGAAGAAGAAGGAGCAGAGGATGGAACATCCCTGATGTTGAGAAAGGTTCTCTTAAAACCAGAGTCAGAAATTGAAAAGCCAGTACAAAGGAATAGTCTATTCAGGACAACTTGCAAGACTAAAGATAGGGTATGCAAGGTAATAATTGACAGTGGGAGCACTAATAACTTAGTATCCACAAATATGGTGGAGAAATTGGAGCTGGAGACAACTGCACATCTGAAGCCATATAAAGTCTCATGGTTGCAGAAAGGACACCAGGTAATGGTCACTAAACAATGCCTTGTTGAATTTAAAATAGGAGGATATAGAGATGAAATTCTGTGTGATGTGATTCCCATGGATGTATGTCATATTTTGTTGGGAAGACCATGGCAATTTGGCAGAAATGTCATTCATGATGGGAGAAAAAATACATACACCTTGGAGAAGAATGGTAGGACACACATGTTGTTGCCAATAGAGGAGAATAAAGAAAAATAGGAAGCCAACACAAGCATACTTCTCATGAGTGGGAAGGAACTCCTGGGAGAAGTCAAGAAGGAACATGAGATGCAGTTTGTTGTGGTGAGGAAACCCAAATTTTTCCTTACAAGTACTTCGATGGATGATTTTCCTGAAGAAATTTAGGAACTGTTGGAGAATTTTGTTGACATAGTAGTGGATGAGTTTCCTAACTCATTGCCACCCATCAGAAGTATCAACCATCATATTGATTTGATACCAAGAGAAAGTCTGCCAAAAAAAGTAGCATACAAATTGACACCTCAAGAAAATGAGGAGGTAAAGAACCAAGTCCAGGAATTGTTAGACAAGGGTTTGGTCAGAGAAAGCTTGAGTCCATGTGCAGTACCAACTGTGTTGAGTCCAAAGAAGGATGGAGGATGGAGAATGTGTACAGACTCAAGAGCCATAAACAATATCACCATCATGTATAGATTTCCTTTGCCCAGAACGGATGAATTAATGGATTGTTTAAGTGGAGCAAATTTATTTTCTAAGATAGATTTGAAAAGTTGATATCACTAGATAAGGATGAGAGAAGGTGATTAGTGGAAAACATCCTTTAAGACAAATGAAGGGTTGTATGAGTGGCTTGTTATGCCATTTGGCTTAACAAATACCCCAAGTACTTTTATGAGGTTGATGAATGAAATACTGAAATATTTCATTGCCAAGTTTGTGGTTGTATATCTAGATGATACACTGGTCTTTAGCAAGACTAAAGAGGAGCATTTGAGACATCTGACATTAGTGATGAGGAGACTACAACAAGAGAAGTTGATAAATCTGAAGAAGTCCTCTTTTATGAACACAAAACTCATTTACTTGGGTTTTGTGATCTCTTCAAATGAATTGAAGATGGATCTAGAGAAGGTGAAAGCAATCAAAGAATGGCCACCACCAAGGAGTATGTTTGAAGTGAGAAGCTTCCATGGATTAGCAAGTTTCTATAAGAAGTTCATCATAAATTTCAGTGGAATTTGTGCACCAATGATGGATACAGTGAAGAAGAGGCACGAGTCTTTTAAATGGACAGAGGAGGCCGAGAGGAGCTTCAATATATTGAAGGAGAAGATAAAAAAAGTCCAATTCTGGTCTTGCCAAATTTCGGGAAGACATTTCAAGTGAGATGTGATGCAAGTGGAGTTGCAATTGGAATAGTCTTGAGCCAGGATAATAAACCAGTTGCATATTTCAATGAGAAGTTGAATGAGACTAAGAGAAAGTAGTCCACATATGATAAATAATTTTATGCTATAATTCAAGCCTTGAAGAAATGGAGGCACTACCTTGTTCCAAAGTAATTTGTCTTATACAACGATAACCAAGCTTTACAATTCATAACCAGACAGGAAAAATTGAATCAGAGGCATGCAAAGTGGATTGATTTTATGCATAATTTTACTTTTGTCATAAAACATATTGCTGGAAATGCTAACAATGTTGTTGATGCATTAAGTAGGAGATGTTTGATTCTGTAGGAGTTTCAGATGAAGACCTTGGGGTTTGAACACCTTAAGGATATGTATTGTGATGATCCAGATTTCAAGGAAGCATACAAAGAACTTGCAAATCCTGTGATGAGAGACATGAGCCAGTGGACATAGTATATGATTCAAGAGGGATTGTTGTTCAAGGGAAATCAGTTGTGCATACCAAAATGCTCAATGAGGGATAAAATTTTGAAGGAAAAGCATAGTGGAGGATTGGTTGGACATTTCGGCCATGATAAAACATTTTCACAGTTGAGAAGTTCATACTATTGGCCAGGTATGAGAACAAAAGTGATAAAGTTTGTGAACAGATGTGGAATTTGCCAACTTGCAAAAGGCAAAAGACAAAACACGGTATTGTATCAACCATTGCCAATACCAGAGAGGCCTTGGGATGCAATAAGCATTGATTTTTTGTTGGGACTTCCAAGAACACAAAGAGGATGTGATTCCATATTTGTGTGGTGGATAGATTTTCAAAGATGGCACACTTTATCCCATGCCATAAGACCAGTGATGCAACACATGTTGCAAATTTATTTTTCAAGGAATTTGTTCGTCTTCATGGATTACCCAAAAGTATTGTCTCAAACATAGATACCAAATTCATTGGTCATTTCTGGAGAACACCGTGGAAGAAGTTGGGGACAAAGTTGTCCTTCAGCTCAACTTATCACCCTTAGACAGATGGACAAACTGAGGTGGTGAACAGAAGTTTGGGAAACTTATTGAGGAGTTTGGTCGTTGTGCATCATGGTCAGTGGGATCAGATTCTTCCACAAGTAGAATTTGCATACAATGACTCACCAAACAAGAGCACTGGAAAGAGCCCATTCCAAATACTATATGGAATGCAGCCAAGAGGAGTAGTTGAGTTGAGATACTTGGAACAGAGTGAGATCAGAAGCATTGGAGCAGAATATTTTGCTGCAGAAATGCAGAAGATCCATAGTCAAATCATAGAGCAGTTGCAGAACTCTACCTAAGAGTACAGGCACAGAGTTGATCAACATCGCAAAGACCTTCAATTTGAAGTAGGAGATCAGATTCTCGCACATATCAAGAAAGAAAGGTTTCCAAGGGGAACACATAACAAGTTGAAGATGAAGAAGATAGGACCATGTAAAATCTTAAGTAATTTTGATGCAAATGCCTATGAGATTGAGCTGCCAGATGATGTGGGCATATCACCCATATTCAACATATCAGACCTGTATCCTTACAGGGAACATGACAAAGAGAGATCAGAAGATCAGGAGAAGATTCAGTGGGAGAAGAAGATGCATGTAGCAGAAAAACCACAGATGGAGAAGATCGTTGATCAGAGGATTGGTAAGAAGACCAGGAGAAAGACATATTTTGAATATTTTTTCAAGTGGAAGGGACACCCGATAGAAGATGGCAGTTGGGAAAATGAAGTTGATATCCATAAGCATGGAAATTCAGTGCAAGAACTCATGGACAAGAGTCCATGAATTTTTGGCCATGGGAGTATGATGCAGGAGCATCATCAACAGGCACAAATGGAGAGACAACTCAGCGCCTCAATGCACCTTTGAATCATTTCAGAATCTTAACCGCTGGCGTTTCCTGTAAATATTTTTGAAATGATTGAAAACTTAAGAAGATCAAATGCTTCAGAGTTGAATGATCATGAGTGATCTGGGAGTTTCACTCCTAGTCTTTAATGTAACCAAACTTAGGTAACAGTTAGTTTTTTTTCAAGAAGTCGAGTAGTCAGAGGAAACCCTAATAACCCTCTGAGATAAATAGAGGTGTTGTAGGCCCGAATGAGGCTGCTATAGTTAGTAGGAGATTCTTGTGATTTAGTTGTTGCTGAGTTTTTGGTTGTTGTTTTATCACAGCTGTAGCCATTTACTTTTGAATGAATATAACAGAGGAAAATTGATGCAATGCATGGTGTTTCTATTGTTTACAGTTTCTTGTTATTGTTGTTTTCATGAATGAATGAGTTATATTATTGAGTATATGAAACTGTGAAGTGTTTAGATAAGTTTCAATTGGTCTCTTTGTTGAGTTCATGTAAGGTGTGCATACAGTCCGCAAGGAGTGCGTTGACAGAGTCTGTTTCGACTTAGAAGCTCAGAAGAGGTAGCGTGAAACTTCCATTTGTAAGGAGTGGAAAGGGACTGCTACAAGGTGTGCACAGTCGCCTGCAAGAAGCTAAGTCTTGCGTAAGAATCTGTTGCAAGGAGTGCACAGATCCAAAATTCGATTAAGTGTTGAAGTAACTCTTTAAGGAGTCAAAAGAGTAGAAGGAGAGAAATCTCAAGAGAGATAGAGGGATAAATCTTCAAGGGGAGTGAAGTTCTGAAGGTTTCACGAGTCACCAGCTAAGATCCATCTAGGAGGGAGTGGGATCATTCCATACCATTGGATATGGGTAAAACGCACAAGGTTTAAGTCTCTGCATGCACATAGAAGCGAGGATTCACCGAAGTCCCGAAGATACCAGGGATTGTCCATCATCCAAAGGGACAAGTGGTGAAAAATCCATAACTCTAGAGTGAAAGCACTTCGGGAGTTTTGTGGACAAGGAGAAAGAGAAGTCATCGAAGAGCCGAGGTAAATCCTGGATGTTGGTCGCCAGGGGGTTACGTGTCAACATATCTGACACACCAAAAGAAAGTGAGTGTGCAGGAGTTGAGATCCCTGAAGCTCGAATAGCTGAAGGGAATCGTAGTCGTCCGATTCAGAAGGACACGTGGCAGAGATCTATGAAGTCCGATGAAAACACTTAGGGAGAAGGTGAGTGTTCAGAAGTTGAGACTCCCGAAGCCCAAAGAGCCGAAGTGAACCACAGTCGTCGATCTATGAGAGACACGCGTTGACAGATCGTCGACTTCGGGTGAAAACACTCCGAGAGAAAGTGAAGGTTGAGAGATGAAATCCCTGAAGCCCGAATAGACGAAGTGGTTTGTGGTCGTCGATCTGTGAGGGACACGCGTCAATAGATCATAGACTTCAGGTGAAAGTATTACGGAGGAAGCAAGGGTTGAGAGTTGAAACTCCCGAAGCTCGAAGGGCGAAATCAATCGTAGTCGTCGATTGGAAAGGAGGGAATGCATTGATAGATTGTGTAGATCTGGGATTGCGGGAAAAAGGAGGAAAGGGTTCACTGACTGATAGTTGACCAAGGAAGAAAGAGGACAAACCTCAGTCGTCGATCAGAGGCAACGCTCGATATTATGAGATCGACGGTCGTGCTTAATTGTGGGGACAGAAGGTGCTCGGATGTTAAAAATCTTAGAGCGGGCCGTAATCGAAACCACGATATTTCCAAAGGGACGCATGGTAGTTGCTAGTGAATTGTGGGGGAAAAAATGGAGTGGTTCCAAATCACTCTAGGCCACCCCACAATCGTGTGTGGACATAGCCCAAGATCACATACGAGAAAGGGCTAATGGAAGAGGAGCTAGCGCATGGAACTTGACAATTCAACAACACGAAGGGAGAGGTTTCGGGTGCCATAGAGCCTGCACCAGAAGACTGAAAGGGCCTATGTTTAATCACTAGTGAGACCATTAAGGTTTCAGAGAGCCTATTCGGCTTTGAGAATTGAAGATCCTTGACTGGGAGGTTGCGCAACCCCGAGGGATAATAGGGGGGTCTGCATCACATATGATAGATTGTCTTGGTTATATATTCATCTGTTATTACTCCAAATTGGTTTTTATTTAATGGTGGCAAACTAGGTAATGGCATGTGTATCCTCTGTTCATTTTGTTGTACTGATCAATGGTGCAAGCTATCCTTTTTTTCATGTATAGATCGGGGGCTTCAATAAGAGTGCCCTTTATCCCCATACTTATTATTATTAGTTGTATATGGCCTTAGTCAGGATATCACACAATCCTCTCGACTTCATCAATTGCAGGGTATTCATATAGGGTGAGTTGTAAGTTATTGTTCGTGGATGACATCTTATTATTTTGTAATTGTGTGGAAGTAGAGGTTCATGTACTCAAGGGGGTGTTGGATATTTTTTGTGATGCATCTGACATGGTGATTAATGTTGGGAAATATATTGTATGTTTTCTTTAGTGTGGCCATGCGAAAAACGATGGCCAATAATTTTCCTTATCCTTCCTTCGATCTCAGTGAGGGATTCAAATACTTGGGGTACAAGATCAAGCCAAACTATTATAGCTTAGTTGATTGGGGATGACTAGTCTCAAAAGTTGAGAATAAAATTACATTGTGGTGTAATAGATCAATATCCAGGGGTGGACGTCTCACACTCATCAAATTGGTAATTGAAGCCATACTGATTTACTGGCATCTATTGGCAAACATCCTAAAGGGACTCTTGGAAAAAATCAGGAAATTATGTTTCAATTACTTTTGGAAAGTAACTACTGAATATATCGACTCCCATATTGTAAGATGGAAGGCTCTTTCTCGTCCCAAATTGATTGGTGGTGTTATCACTGAAATTTTGTCCGCACATGGCGACAAGAACTCAACATCGTCAAAACAGGAATGAAGTCATTTATGGCATTGAATTAATTTCACAGCATTGCAAAAGGGTAAAAAACTATACAAAGTAACCAAAAATTGAAGGGCGCTTTACAGAAGATGGGTGCATGCGCATATGCGCGGAACAGGATCGTACAAAGTGCGCATGCGCGCACGATGCGCGACTGTGGGTGCAAAAACCCGCGCACCTGCTAAACGACGCATTTATTGAAATTGGTCGGCCTCCCAACCACTAATGGATCAGCTCCCAAGCCGATTTGACATCAAATCTGAGCTGAATCCGCATGGTAGGCTGGTCAAAGACCTA
>ML779997.1:555184-570414 GCA_009831015.1 Picea engelmannii
CTTTTGTGTTTTGTTATTTCTTTATCCATATGCTCATAGTTTTAGTTTGTTTTTATTTAATTCTTGTTTATAGTTTTGTTGTTCTTTTTCTAACCCTTTCCTACACAGCTGTCATGCTCTGCAAGACCCAACAGGGCATGTAATCACTCTCAATTTGTTCACAAGGTGACGAATAGAGTGCAAATAGATTGGCGACCATACTGGGGAGAAGGTATCAATTCCTCCCTCATTTGGGTTTATTTTTCTTTCCTTTTGTTTTCATTAACTTGCAGGTGCACAAATCGGCCTCTGCCGACCTGCTAACCAGTCAATTCAACGGAGAACTGAGAGAAATCCACTTGGATTTTCTTTCTCGGCCGTGTCACACAGGTGCGCAGGTATTTCACCCCACAGGCGCGCGTCATGCGCACGTGCGCTGAAACAACAGCTTCCCTCTGCGCACATGCGCATTTCAACTCAATTCTTCTCGCGCACATGCACTCTGTGCGCCTGTGTATGAGCTGGTGGCCGCACATTTGACCTAAATTTCACATTGTAAGGTCTTTGGATGTGGGGAAAGTCATTTTCCTTCTTAAGAATGATGTTATGCATGCTCTAAATACTGCACCACTTAGGCCCCTCAACTTATAAAGGGGATAGTCAAACAAACAGAGGCACTTAGGTGGATAAAATCAATTTCCCTTATTTGCTTTTTTCCACGTGGATGGCTTGCTTTGATTTATAATCTAATTTGGACAATCATACTTAATCACATCTAATTCACATTTGGGACTAGAAGTTGGAGTAGCAATTCTTGAGTATGCTCTTCTCTTGCGCAATCAAGCGATCTTGAGAATCAGAAAGAGATTGTGAAGACAATCTCATCTCCCTTAAACAAAATTTCAAACTTTTAGGAGAGGACAAAGGCCCTTTTTTGGGACCCCTCTTAGTTTCATTTTTCAAACATATATTAAATTTGTAACGGGCCCATAAATGCCCACATGTCACAAAAGTAGGATAGTGCTTGGAATTTTGCTTTCTTAGATCAAAAAACTAGGAGAGCTTAAAGGTTTGTAATGGGCCCACACATGCCCACATGTTCAATCTAGGATAGTTTCATGCTTTTCTAGATTAACTCACACATAGGGAGTTAAAGGATAGTAATGGACCACATGTCCACATGCTAGTTTCCTAGGGCTTTTGAATTACGCAAGGTTGTACCAATGACATCTAGCTAATTAGGTAATCAAACTCTTGTAAGGACCAAGTGAAGTCCACATGCAGCAAGGTGACATCTAAATAACTAAAACTTGGTACACTTTCACTCACACACAAAAGTCACTTTTTCACTCACATAGCCTCTTCTCGAAACGTGAAGGTCTAAGTAGGTTTCCTCCAAAGGGATTCTGAAAACACCCCATCTTTTCTTGATAGGACCATCCACTCCCACTTTTAATCAAACGAGGTTGGTTTTCACCCCCAGCCTCACAAAACAACTTCATCTAAAATCTTTCTAAACAACTCACTAAGTTGTCCTCCACAGGAGGTGCCAAAAGAAGTTTTTAGTCTAGGTAGGATTTCGGGGGTAGGCATCCAAATAACCCCCCGTTATCTGGTTCTCACATTTTCAAACATAGAAGTTGACAAATAGGGAACTTCAAATCCTCCAAGTCCAGTGTTCCAATCACCATAAGGCATGGAGATACCCATGAAGGGTCGAAGGCCGAGGTCCGGTTGTTCTGTGCGTCCCCCCTTGAGGCACCCACCTCTTGGACGGGATCCAGCCCGTGACCCATTTCTTAGGCCGAAAATCTAAATGACGCACTTGGACCGAGGTACCTAGTGACCAACTGTAGGACATCTACCCAGGTGGCGATTGTGGGCTACAATCGCACCTTGATTGGATTTTGTGTGGCTATTGGGAAGTATCGCCAGCTCTTTCGGGATATTGCCCCCTTTACCCCTCATTATAACCAGTTATTTCATCCTTCACTAGTGTCTCTTCCGGTGACTTCAGACCCCACTGTTGAGAACTATTGGAAGGTCCAGTGCTTTTTGAGAGGAAGGACGTTACGTCTTCTAGGACACGAGCATTTTCTTTCTTTTGATTCCACCACGCGGACAAAACCCTCTTACCCACATATATGCTTCTTTTTCATTTATGTATGATGCACATCTGATTACAGTTTGACTTTGATATATATATTGTGTAAAACAATCACAGCAAAGACCCTTGGTTCTATATTTCTCTCACCAATTGTTGCACACATTTCACACAATTAGTCTGACATCATAGGGGAACCACAGAACCCCCGTCATTCACGACGCTTGCTCAATATCCCGCCTATCTTAGGAGGAGTATCTGGTCGTACCCGCTCATCGGTACCTCCTTCACACACTCCTGTGAGTGCTACCATATTAGGATCATCTTTCTTGGTTCTACCTTACTTGGGTCCACTTCCCAAGGTCACCAGTCCACTCGCTCTCCTTTACACGGAAGCGGAGGACCCACTTCTTCTCAAGGGGGAAGTACCAACCCACCTAGCCCCTCTCACGGGTCAGGTTCACAACACACTCATACAATGGAAGGAACTAATCCTATGCCCACACTACAGATGCCATACTTGGCCTCTCTCAACATTCCGGATCTCACTAAACTCACCAATGATCCTATATTGCATGATGCCACATGGCCTGCAATGCCAACCAAACTTCCTTCAGACATACCAAAATTTGAAGGAAAGGTAGGGGATGACCCCGCCAACCATGTCATGATCTTTCATCTATGGTGTTCTTCCAATAGCATCATGGATGATTCCATCAGATTGCGACTTTTTCAACGCACACTTACTGGCCCATCAACCAAATGGTATGTCGAAGAAACATCAGGGTCCCATACAACCTTTGAGTCCTTGGCCAAAGCCTTCTTAACTTTCTTCCAATTACCTATCCGCCATGACAACGGTCTTGAAATACTGTCTAACTTCAAATAGACCTCAGCCACCCACATCGCTGATCACATCCATGAGTGGCGTAGGCGACGTAGTTTGTGTAAAGCAGAAACCACCAAGCAACAGTGTCTCGACTGGTTTCTTAGATCACTTGTAGCTCTCCTTGGAAAGGACGTCGCTTCCACCTTCCCTCAATCTGAAGAGGAAGCCATCAGTAAGGCTCAACAATATGACCTCATTTACGCACAGTCAGGATACTTATACACAGTACTTCCTGATCTTCCAAAACCTGTGCCATTTGGCCAGGACAAACCTGGGATGTCTCACTCAACAGACGGACTAATAGGTGCCACCACACACCATGGTCCACAACCCCAACCACCACCGATGTATGGAACACCTCAATACCCGCCAGCATATGGGGGCATTCCTTATTTCCCCCCACCCCCTTATCAACATCCATATCCTGTTGCTATACCTCCACCCATCAGTGGACCACCACCGGCACCCCCCATACATCCACCTATCCCCACAAGTAGTGGTACTCCCTCAACATCCGCTTATAGTACTAGTGAAAGCACTACGCCTTCCTATGTTCCTTATGGATCGGTACCACCACAAAATCCATACTTCCCTTTTCCTGGTCCTCCATAACCCATGGCTCCCCCACATCCACATGCGGGGGTAAATTTTGTTCAACCTTCCACTGCTCAACAATACCAGAATTTTGAACAAATGAATACATCCAACCCAACTCATCCATCAAACAATACCAGGAAGAAAGGAAGAAACAGGAACAACAACAATCCTGGTCAAGACGGGAATCAACCCCCACAACATCCACCCACTGGGGGCAACTAGACCCAAGGGAACCAAAACCCCCAGGGGGGCAATAACAACAAACGCCAAGGGCGAAATACTGTTAAAACCATCCACCCTTGTGCTCTTTGTGGTGTGTACGGTCATTACACTCACCATTTCCCCCAGATCGCTGATTTCAAAAGGTTGAAATATTCTGGGAGCCTTCCCCCCTCCCCAACGCAACCTGCCCCTCAGCAGGCACACCAACAATACGCGCAACAACCCCCTCCCGCCGTGCTGCAAAATCCTATCCCACATCAAGGTGTGATAAACACCCAACAAGACATGCAACATCCCCCACCTCAGGTGGGCCAATACCATAACCCCAACAATCCAATAGAATGAACAATTCTCCTCACCAGTGAGGAAGAAATTCTTTTGCAAACACGCAATCGTCAGTATCCGACAAAAGCTGAGTCTACTCCCACCTCTTCAGAGACAAACCCTACACCGACGGGACCCCCGTTGATGATCCCACGCCCTTCTTCCGAACCACCATTACGCATCCCTCGCATCCCTTTGCGTAGGAATGTCCACAACCCACAGGCTAGGGCAGCACATAACTACAGCTTGGTAGATGACTTAGCGCAATCCCCGGCTGCCATGTCAGTTCTGGAAGTCCTCCAGACTTGTCCCACACAGTGGAAATCACTACTTTCCTCCTTAGGGGCAGTCGACCCTGCCGATACTCGACTCATCACTTTTGACCTTGATAGCTGCGAACCTCGTCTTCCCACCGCAGTCGCTATTCAAGTACCAGTAAAAATACAAAACATCACCATCCATCGGTGTATCATCGATGAGGGTGCATCTACATGCATCATGTCCAAAACAGTATGGCAGAAACTTGGTTCCCTGGAACTCATACCTTCCACCATCACATTACGAGCTTATGACGGACGACCATCATCTCCTGAAGGGCTCCTCCAAAATGTCCCCGTTGAACTCGGAGGCAAAACCATTCTCATTGATATCGAAGTTATCGATGTCACACTCGATTACAATATCTTGTTCGGACGTAGCTACATGTATGCTATGAAGGCAGTGGCATCATCCGTCTTTCAGACAATCATGTTCCCTCATAATGGGAAGATTGTGACCATTAACCAAGTCTCGCATTATGAGCCTAACCCATCTGCCAATCTCGATAACATTCTTCCTCTCATTCACACCAACAAAGACGTATATCCACTCATCGAGATGGGTCCTGGTATTTTCAAAGATCCATCCTTGTTAGGAACGTACCATGGAGCACCACCACTCCTTCCCCCTAATCAAGTATGCGTCGTATCCTCTAACGCAACTCATACGGAGGATGCTCACCCTCCTCAGGAGGCTTCAGTTATTCCTGACGTCTCAACAGTCGCAACATCACTCCAACAGGAGCCTCTTGCAAACTCGTCGACCCCCACAGTCCACGAATCCACACCCCCTTAGGGGCCTAATCCCATTTTGGAGACAATTCCCCGACCCCTCACTCAAATTCCCTTCTTTTACCCCCCACCCGGTATAGAAGCGTTCCAGGTAGCCGCAACGCTCACACTACCCAATATGGTGTTAGCAATCCCAGTGTGGTATTTACATCCACCTGAGATGGTCCCTTGTCCACAGGCAGGACTCCCCATGACGATTCCTGTCCTCACTCCCACTCCCCCCACTACCCCCATACTCCCTACCCCCCCTGCTACCACTGGGGGCAGGAGAAGGAAGACGGAGCCCACAGCTCCACTTCCTCCACGCATCCCACCACCTTGTGCATTGTGTGACAAAGAGGGTCACCAAACCAACAACTGACCATCACTACCGGAATTAGAGAATTTAATTCCCCCCAATCCAACCCCCACACCCCCAATTACTACTGCCACCACTCAACCTTCCAGTAGTAAAGGGTTGAGGACCAAATTCGCGTGTGCCATCTGTTCTGAATATGTCCATTACACCCATCATTGTCCAGCACTGCCTCGTTTCCGGTAGGCATTAGCTATCATCTGCCAGGACTTTCAGAACAACCCACGCCTTGCCACGTCCTCCACAACAAATATCACGGACATTCGCTATGTCACCACTTCAGTCAATGAACGCATGCGATGCCCTTGCTCTCTTTGCGATTCATTGGCTCATTATACATACCAGTGTCCTATGCTCCTTGCATACAGGCAATGTCAACTGACCCTACGTCACCAACCCGCTGCAGCGATAATCGACATTACTTCGCCACTCGAGGATCTTCATGTCATTTCACTAGAGCCTGAGGCACTCCCAACACCTCCATGGTTCTTAAATGCCGTCTCTGAGGATTTTCCCTGTAACCCTCCCAACTCTCCTGCTCATTCCCCTATGGAGACTCTCCATCCAACCACCATGGGTACCCCTCAGCACTTCAACATATGGTTTATGACGAGTGAACCCTCCCCTTCTCCTAACATTATTCCCCCTGCGCCTTCATCAGGGGGCAATCACACTACCACTGAGATCACTCCTCACGACCCCTTGTATTCCCGTTGTTTCTTATGCGACGAGGAAATACTGGAAGAGCTACACAATCCAGACTCACCCTGGGATGCACTACATCACCGTGCACTCTTCTCTTCGCAGGAAGCCCCCATGCCTCCTCACCAAAACCCCATTTACGCAGTCGAAACCAAAGATTTCATCCCATCAGGGCATGTTGATTTGTTCAACAATCCCATTCCTGCCCCTGATGCGTTTGAAGAAGGCAACATGGTTAACATTTCCCCCACCATCAAAATCGACATTTCCATTAAAAATGGCGTCGTCGAAGAAATCATCATTGGAGCCGCTTGCACTCCTCAGGAAATCACCGCTTATAAAGCCCTCTTTCAGGAATACAGGGATATCTTTGCCTGGTCCTATACGGAGATGCCTGGCCTCAACCCATCTATTGTCAAGCATCGCATCGACACTTGGCCTGACATCACACCCGTTCGCCAGAAACAGCGACCGCTACACCCATCCAAAGCCGCGGCTATCAAAGCCGAAATTGACAAATTACGCGCTGCTGGGTTTATTTACCCCATCACCTATACATCATGGGTTTCTAACCCTATACCCGTTAACAAAAAACAGGGCACTATCCGTGTTTGCACAGACTTTCGCGATCTCAATCATGCGTGTCCCAAAGACAACTTTCCAACGCCTTTTATCGATCAAATTATCGATGACTGCGCCGGCCATGAGGTTCTCTCCTTTATGGACGGATTCTCTGGTTATAACCAAATTCAAATCCACCCAGTCGATCAATATAAAACCGCATTCACTACCCTGTGGGGTACCTTTGCATATCGTGTCATGCCTTTTGGCTTAAAGAACGCCGGCGCAACTTTCCAGCGCGCAATGACATACATCTTTCACGATCTGGCTAAAATCATCCTTGCCTACTTGGACGACCTCACAGCTCGATCCAAGAAACGCACCCATCATCTTGATGATTTACGAATCATCTTTCAACGATGCCGCCAGTATAACGTCCGCTTGAATCCCCTCAAGTGCGTATTCTGTGTCACCGCAGGGCGCCTCCTCGGTTTTATTGTTTCCCAAAGTGGTATTACCGTCGACCCCCTCAAAGTCCAAGCTATCACCGAAATTCCACCTCCATGGAATTTACGACAACTGCAGAGTTTGCAGGGCAAAGCTAACTTCCTTAGACGCTTTGTTCCTGATTACGCCATCCGCGCGCATGGTTTCCTTTGCTTACTACGCCACGACATCCCCTTTCACTGGGAGGACTATGCCCAACAAACATTTGACGATATGAAAGTAGCACTTTCAAATGCACCTTTGATTAGTGCGCCTGACTATAATCGCGACTACATCCTCTACGTATCAGCATTAGCTGTATCAGTAGCCGGGGTCCTTGTCTAGCTCGGAGATGACAATCGTGAACATGTCATTTACTACGTTAGTAAGAACCTCTCGGGACCCCCCTTGAAGTACAAACACGAAGAGAAACTTGCTCTTGCTGTTGTCCTCGCAGTCCAGAAACTGCGCCATTACATTCTGCTTCGCACCACGAAGGTCGTCGCAGATTCCAACCCTATGCAATATTTTCTCAGCCGTCGACAAGTTAATGGAAAATTCGCTCAATGGATCATTATCCTACTGGAATACGATCTCGAGTTCTCAACACCTAAGAGTAAGAATGCCCTCGTTCTCGCCGAACTTGTCACGGCCCTTCCCTCCGACACCACCAGCCCCCCCGTCAACACCAACTTCCCTGACGAACATCTCTTTTACATCGCCTCAGATGATCCTTGGTATGGCAACCTCCTCGTCTACCTACGAACTCAAAATTTCGGAAACCATCTATCACGAGATGATCATCGGCGTATTCGCCATCAGGCCTCTCGCTATCTCCTCATCGGAGACATCTTATACCGACGGGGTGTCGACACCATTCTTCGCCGATGCCTGACAATTGACGAAGCCGATAGAGTCTTAAACGACTGCCACAGCGGCACATGTGGGGGCCATCTTTCGGGTATATCCACGGCTCAAAAGATTATCCGCGCCGGTTACTTTTGGCCTACCTTGTTTCACGATTGCATTCACACCGTGAAACGTTGTGAGCAATGTCAGCTCTATGCCAACAAAGCCTGGGCACCCCCCGCCCTTCTTCACCCTGTCATTACGGCCTACCCCTTTTGCAAATGGGGTATCGACTTTATGACTTGTAATCCCCCCTCTAGCAATGGTCACAAATACATTGTTGTCGCCGTTGATTACTTCACCAAGTGGGCCGAAGCAATGCCCACTTTCAACAACACCGCTGACACTGCAGCGCGCTTCTTCTTTAACCACGTCATATCCCGTTTTGGCATACCCCTCCAACTCGTTTCCGACCATGGGAAGCACTTTGAGAATGAGATCTTCGTCAAACTCTCTTCTTGGTTAGGCTTCTCTCATGAGTTTGCCTCACCATATTACCCTCAGTCAAACGGATAGGTCGAGGCAGTGAACAAAGTCCTCGAGACCATGTTACAGCGCACGATTAATAAACATAAAACCAATTGGAATCACATGTTATTTTCTGTGCTATGGGCTTATCGAATGGTAGTAAAGACCGCTACGGGTTTTACACCATTCCATTTAGTCCATGGGGTCGAGGCAACTCTTCCCATCGAATGTGAAATTCCCACCCTCCGCACCGCAATTGAGCTATTACCTGACACTGCTCCAATGGAGCAGCACTTGCTGAACTTGGAGTTGCTGGATGAAGATCGTCGATCTTCATTACAGCACAACGAGGCAGCTAAAAAACGATCCAAAGCTACCTTTGATCGCCATGTCAACCTTCGTTCATTCCGAGAAGGCGACCTCGTCCTGGCTTATGATATCGCCCATGATACCTTTGGCCATGGAAAATTCGAATCACTTTGGCATGGCCCTTACATCATCCAACATTGCCTCACCAAAGGCGCATACATCTTGGCCTCCCCCGAAGGCCTCTCCCTCAAGGAACCCGTCAATGGGTTATGCCTCAAGAAATTTTATGCTTAGAAGTAGTCATTCTACTTTAGGTTACTTTTTCTTGTTTAGTGTTTTTAATATTTTTTCTCCTACCCTCTCGTCTAAACTATCCTTTGTGCTATTGACAGATTCTTCCTCCACTGGCTTACCACATTGGTTACGCCGACGGTGCCAGCCGTTGGACACAAAATCTCGCTTCAGCTGCTTGGGCTCTTTACACCCCCTCACATGAAATGCTACATTCAAGCGGCATATGTTTGGGGCCAGCAACCAACAACCAAGCCGAATACACTGCGGTCATTGGCCTCCTGGCCGACGCCCAGCGTCATCATATTCATCACCTTAGCGTCTTCCTCGACTCTCAACTAGTCGTTCTCCAGCTCAACAATGTATACCGTGTACGCGATCCGTTCCTCTTTCGCAAATACCTGCAGGTTAGACTGTTATCTCGACATTTTGATTCCATTACATTTACACACATTCCAAGACAATTGAATCAAACAACAGATGAAATCGCTAACATGGTGTTAGATTGGCATATATCACATCAAGCTACACATACATAACACATCTCATACATCCTGTCACAACATATAGATAAGATAGACATCATCATCATCATTATCAACACAAAACATATGTAAACAACACCCGGATCTCAAAAAGATGTATACTCATATATATATATCAAGGCCTATTAGGCCATCCGAATGTTTACATACAACAAAAATATACATATGCCCACAGGCCAGTGCCACACCTCGGTACAAAAATGGGCTCACCAGCCTATAAACAAAAAGAGATACAGGATACATCGATCAGGGTGCCTCTATCGCACCCCCACCGGCTCCTCCCTCAGGAGACGGTGGTGGAGCATCCACAGGACCCCCCTGCCCCGGCGGCAGGCGTCCACTAGTCATCGCAGCGAGCACAGCTGCTCGTCGCACTATCCCCCGCCATGGTGGAGGTAACCCTATGCACTGCTCCAGGAACCCCTCGTCCTGGATATGGATCCACATGCCCTCAGGCACGTCCTGTAACACCGTCTCCAGACGACGGCGTATATCCTCAAAATCGCCTCCGGCTGTCGCCGAAGGAGTGTGTGATGGCCCCGCACCAGGGTCATCATACCGGCGCCTCCTCGCCGGTCTCTCAGGATCTGCTGGCTGTCCCACGGCCTCATCCCGCCGACGCCTCTATCCATGCGGTAGTCTCTTCGGCTCTTGCTGAACCGACGCTCTCTGCAACTCCACCTCGCGCCCACGAGGTGCCACATCTGCACATGCACAAAACACCAAACAAACGATGGTATCAGCGTCTATATCGCACATGAATTGATATATCAAAAACATAACATAACATCAAAAACATACACAATACTCAACATACCTCGACGGTCAAAAACCTCCCCAGGAGGCAGCACCATGTCCGGATCCTCCCCAGGAGGCAACACCATGTTCGGATCAGCATCCCGCCACCTACATCATAGTTGTCCCTGGGTCACTTTTCATCCTGGGCCCCCGGGGCACCTTTTTTTCATATCATGATCAGGTACACACGCACATTTTCACATTTGTCAAATACATGCTCATATCTTTGATTCTCTTCAGATATTGTTCACTTTGGGTATTTGGTTGTTATATGCGCAGGTACTTGCTCATCGGTCATCAACATCATCCCTTCAGGTATATATATTCAGCACTGGCATGTAGTCTCTCCCATTGTATTGCATTTACCTTTCCAGTCACACCCGCTGATATTACCCTTTAGGATTTTTCATTCCCGGCTCTGCAGTACCCACACCTCCATTTTCCATCTTCGGTGTTGTAACCCGGTAGCATTCTCACCCACATGAGTTGTTCCATTCCTAGCACCTTTTGGCACTTTTTGACACTCATGCTGTTCTTCATTACCCTTTAGGGATGGGAGTCCCGATAGTCTTTCATCATGTTGCGAATTCACCACATACTTCTTCTCCTCATTTTGCTAGCTTCCCATATGGACTCCCAGATCATCGCTTTATAGTTATGTTCTTTTTACCTACACCTCCGCAGGATCACGAACCCACCATTTCATCCATCATCAGTTTGCCCATCTGCGAACCTATCTTCATTTCACCTACCTCATACAGAAACTCACCAATGGGGCCCCCACCCTTCATCTGTTTTCCAAGAAATTTCTGCCCTCTCTGGGGCACTCATTTCACACTGGGGCACCCATTTCTGTATTTGTATATTTTTCCCAAATTATTCATTATTTATTGTACAAACGCCTTTATTTCCAGTCATTACCTTTTCTTTGGTCGTCACCGTTGGCGACTTGCCCATTTCATTTTGGCCACACGCAACCCATGTCACCATTGGTTGGAGCATTACTTCTAATCTACCCTTGCTGTCATCGTCCATATCTTCAGAGTACTCCAACTAGTCACTAACCTCTACCCTCTGAATTTGTTCACCTTGTCCCGCCTCTGGCACAACTTATCACCGGTCTTGTCGTTCCTCTGACACTCGACCTTGTTACACGGTTGCGGCCACTTTGTTCTACATCCTCCAACCAAGGGTCGTCTTGAATCTTCCCACTTCTTGACTTCGTCTATGTACCTCTGCCACTTCCTCACCTCAGTAGATCCTATGAAGCCCTTTGCTTCTGGGAGTCGCGTTCCCCTTTTGTCGACAGCAACACACTTTTTCCAGAAGGGCGACAGTATCTTGATTCTCATTTCTCCATCTAATGAGAGATCTCGGACGACACAGGGTGAAACACCATTGCTCCCTGCTGTCGTTGACCCCCATAACATTCGACGCCAACGCTTTCTCATGTTATGGTGGGTCTTACTTTGCGACTATTGCAGTTATTTTTACCATTTGCCGAAGACCTCCGAACTTGGTAGGGCCATCAATGCCCGCATCATCGTCGCTGCTTATCACCGCGACCATTTGCCTATCGTTCAGAGTATGTTGCTTTGCAGAATTGTATTCGTCCTTTATCATCACCGCCCCTGAGGGCGCTGCAGTTATCTACACCAACACTTCTGTCATCTTTTGTCAGAATTACATAACACGAGCATGGGGCATGCCCGCCTCATTTGTACACAGTTGTATATTTTACGCACTTTCTGGAAGGTCGGGTTCTACTCGTCCCTTTCTCTTCCAAAGGATTGCTCTCACCGGTCTCACTATTGCTCTCTCTTACAACAATATTCTCAGTAGAAGAAACATTGATGGATTTCGGCTATATGTATGCTCCTAACCTCATCCATCAGGGGGCATCTGTTATCACTGAAATTTCGTCCACACATGGTGACAAGAACTCAGCATCGTCAAAACAGGAATGAAGTCATTTATGGCATTGAATTAATTTCACATCATTGCAAAAGGGTCAAAAACTATACAAAGTAACCAAAAATTGAAGGGCGCTTTACAGAAGATGGGTGCGCGTGCATATGCATGGAACAGGATCGTACAAAGTGCGCATGCGCACACGATGCGCGATTGTGGGTGAAAAAACCCGCGCACCTGCTAAACGACGCATTTATTGAAATTGGTCGGCCTCCCAACCACTAATGGATCAGCTCCCAAGCCGATTTGACATCAAATCTGAGCTGAATCCGCATGGTAGGCTGGTCAAAGACCTAATTGAGCCCTAAAGAGCCCCTTTTCACACCTCAAAGGAGTTACATAATCACCCAATGCTATGCTATAAAAAGCCATGAAGAAACATCATTTTCTCAAGGAATTTCATGTATTGTTATGCTGCTAAGATTGTTAAAGACTCACTCTTTGACAAATAACACATTGGCACCATTTCATAGAGCCATTCACCTCTCCATTGAGTGGATGTGCTAGGAGTTCTTTCACCATCATTCTCATTTTCTTATTGTAAGGAGAGCAAGTTTATGAGGGCCTCAAGAGCCTTCCGTTGGAGGAAGAAGGAACCACAGTTCCCTTTCTTCATTGTGCTTTGGATTTCATCAATTGATCAGCCTAAAAACATTGGTGATATTGGTCTTTTGTGTTTTGTTATTTCTTTATCCATATGCTCATAGTTTTAGTTTGTTTTTATTTAATTCTTGTTTATAGTTTTGTTGTTCTTTTTCTAACCCTTTCCTACACAGCTGTCATGCTCTGCAAGACCCAACAGGGCATGTAAGCACTCTCAATTTGCTCACAAGGTGACGAATAGAGTGCAAACAGGTGGATGGGGTCTCAAAGACTTGGTTAATTTTGGAAAAGATCTAGCAGCAAATACCCTATGTGTCTTTCTCACACAAGATATCCTTTGGCGTTGTAACTTATGCGCTAAATATATTCAACCGAGAATGATCCTTGATTGGATTTGTTTTCCTAGGAAGAAAATCTCAGCTGCTTCAATCCAGTGGAAGAATTTGACGACTACACTCTTAATTGTGGGAAATTATTTAGCCTGTAAGGTGGGATCAGGTACTATGCTAGTTCAAGTGGGATAAGATGCGATAGTGGGATGCTCCCCGAACATTTTTTTCCATGATGACTTGGTTGGTTATCTTCAAGAAAATAATGTGTGTACTCTTAACCATATTGACGATAGGAGAATCACCTCACTCTAGAGTCAATGCTGAAAATCAGTGGTTGATTTACACTTAGAGCATTGGCATGATCAATGGTCTAGTTTTATCTAATAATTGAAAAAAGCACATGTGAAGCTATCTAATCAGGATGATGAACTTGTGTGTATTTGTAATAAAGTTGGAGGCAATTATTCGACAAAGTTGGGTTAGAGGGATCTAATAGTTCATGATGGTGATGCCAAACATTGGTTCTTTAATCAACTATAGAAGTTAAAGGGCCCTCCAAAGGTTATTCTATTTTTTCTAGTTAATATTGATGGGTAGGGTACTTACTTGGGATAGAATGCAACACCGTGGAAAATAGTGGCTTGACATTTGTGTTTTGTGTAAAGCGACATAGGAGTAAAAAACATCATCTTTTTGGATTTTGTCCCTATACTTACCAGGTATGGAAATAATTTGGTGACCAACTTGGAATGGGATGGGTATGGGAAAATGATTCCATTGATGCTTGCTTTAAGTAGTTTTATATTAATCCTTCTTTGAAACATTTTTGAGTTGTCCCTACACTGGTTTCTCGGGGTCTTTGGTTGGAAAGGAATGCTTGTTTGTTTGAGTGTAAGTTTTGGCCCACTTTTAAGGTTGTTTAACAAGCCTTGGCTCTATATCTATTCTATCAGTTGAAGTTAAAGCCTCCAAAGGATTGTGGCGTTGGTATTATATCAATTGACAAATCAAAGCCTTGGGTTTTTTTTTTATGGTGCATGTCGAGGTGCGGGAAGACCTTATGGCCTTGTATTTGTGTTGTTTTTACTGATACCCATTATATTTACGGTAGTGGAAACCTGGGCGTAGGAACCAATAATTGTGTTGAACTATTGGAACTCCTTGAGCTTCTTCATTGGGAAAAACTTCACAATATTGGTTCCTTTCAAGTGTATGGGGACTCTAAAGTGGTCATTGATTGGATGAATAATGTCCAAGGATAGGAAAATTTGGATCTACAAAATATAGGATCACTTCTTAAATATGTTTCTGGTTCTTTTCAAGATATTTCCTTTTTCCATATTTACCGTGAAAACAATTCTTTCATTGATCAATTATCCAAAGAAGCTTTGTCTAGAACAAACAACTTGCTTTGTTTGGAGGAATCCATAGATGGAAGGGTGTCCTCTTCTAGGCATTACCTATTTTCTTCTTTTCTAGTTTTGTACAAGTATGTTTTGGTCATTGGCTCTTTAGCCTTTGGATATTTTGTAATATGTTGATGTACCTTTTGGGCTTTGTAGTGTTGATGAGGGGAAAGTATGGAACATTCGTCAATCAAATATGGTGGTGCTCCCTCACACATAAGGATTGTAACTTTTATACATTGTAATAAAAGTTATGTTTTTTTCATTGGA
>ML779997.1:601128-627845 GCA_009831015.1 Picea engelmannii
ACCAATGAAACCACATCGATCCATCTTCATCATATATCAATGACAACTCATTGATCCATCTTCATCTATGCATTCTCATCAAGGACAATACATATTATATTACATCAATCATCAATCAATCAATCCTTTGACATCAATCAATCCTTTAACATCAATCAATCACTTGACATCAATTAATGACATCAATCAATGACATCAATCAATCAAACCGTTGGCATCAATGACAACATGATCCAACATACTTGTCTTAAGGATGATGGCTTCCAGGAATTCGATATAGAATGTCCTCAAACCTATCTTGGAACTGTCTGACATTTTCATTCTCAGTTTTTTTTATATGCTCGATTATTTTTAGTAGAACTGGAATGTCTTCCAACTGAATACCCCATATTTTCAGAAAGGTTTCTTCCAATTGTTCCATAGTTGTGATGCTAGCATTAGGGAGGTTGTCATACCACCTCCTAGCATTGCCATGAAGAGTGGAGGAGAAGAGATTCATTGCCAAATCTTCAGCATCGCCACTGATAGGGCGGAATTGAAAGAAATCCCAGAAATCACCCATGTGATAGTCAAATCTATCCCCATCACTACCAGTGAACCTAGGGAGCCAATTTTCATACTTAGGGGGAATTTTCCTAGGGTATCCCAGGATTTTACTCATGTTCAAGGGTTTGAAATTTCTTGGGTCCCATTGAGAATTCATGGTTGGTTTTGTCATTAGTGGAGTCACTGGATAATTTTCTTGAAACTATCAAAGGGATGAGGGGATCACCCTCAGTGGAGTCGTCAGGTAAGCTTTGAAAAGTAAAGGATTTTGAGGAAAGGATTACCGAGAAGTGCCTTCTTTTAGGAGAATTGACTCAGTGTTCCCCGACAACGGCGCCAAAATGTTATCACTCAATTTGTACTTATTCCAAAGGAAAAGGTTAAGGAAAGGCAAATTGGTGTAACAAGAGGTTATCCTATCACTGTCACCTCAACAAGACACCTCTTTCTATTTAGGGTTGATGACCCAGGGGACACGTCCCCGATGACCTGGGGGTTTGAGAAGGAAAAGGGTAAAGTGTCTATAAAAGTATCCCCTCTCACAAGTCACACTATTCAGAAAGTCCCAGGGTTTTAACCAATGAGGTAATGAAGTATTCAGATGTAGCTACCCAGAACAAAGCAACAAGAAAATATATCTTTTGCAAGCACAACAAGTTGTTAGTAATTCATAAAACCACGGACTTTATCAATAAAAGCAATAGTTGATATATGATGAAGCAAACAGATTTTTATAACCTCCATGTTTATATGATAATATATTCAAAATAATTTCCTTAAAATGGCTTCACAGTGACCAAGAATAATTACCCAACAATAACAAAGTACTAGAATTTGTCAAAATCAAATTAGGTAGTGTATAAATCAACTTTACAATTTCTTTTAGGTGCTTTTAATGCTGTAATAGATGGTTGTATCTTAATTTTGTAACAACATCAAATATGTTAGTATATTAGTCTATTCTAAGGTTAGGAATAGTTAGTAGAGAGATTAAGGTAATAGTTTTCAAGATGGCTTTTATCAACCACTCAAGCGCAAGGCTTAGATTGGTGCTTTTAGGGTAAATGGAGTCTCTTTTAGCAGCGACAATCTTGAAGGAACAAATTGATAATAAGAAAGATTGAGACAAGAAGGTTAATGATTGAAGTGTTGGTATCCCAAGGCTTCAATCACTAGACCTTAGGGGGGAAATGACCACTAGGGAGTAGGTAACCCTAAGCCCTAGCAGTTTTCCTCCTTCTTTAGCTCAAAGATAAAATAGATGATGACTAGATGAAGAAAAAGGTGCTAGGTTGTTTCAATGGCAAGGCCCTTAGCAAAAATCTTCAAGAAAATCGGTTTTCTAGCATAATCTAGTAGGTGGAAGTTATTTAGGAAAGAACAATAACATGCGCTTTAGCCTCCTAGGTTTTTAAGATAGAAATGTCATAATCTTAGAATAAATGCAGGATAAATACAACCATAACCATTCAATGAATAAGAATTGCATAAATTTTCTTACATTCACCAAGAATCATCTAGCAAATAGCCTAGTTGAACACTTCCACCAAGAAAAATGCTAAAATACTCCAAAAATAGCCTCCTTCAAGAAGTGCGCACCAAATTTTAGCCAAGAAACCCTAATTAGAGTGCAAATTTCAGACCTCACTTAAGTTTGAGTGAAAGATTCTGAAATAATACAAGGGAAAATCCATTATTTATATAGTTACAATGACCAAAATTAGGTAAAAAAGGCTGACATGGCCAGTTTACATGTAATATCCAATTTTTACATAAAAATGACAAATTAAACCCTAAATCAAGAAGAATAGGTGATGTCATGCCCCTATAGGGTGATGTTAGGCCTCTCTGGTGAAACGTTGGCCTCCAGGAGCAAAATGTTAGGCCTCCCAAGGCCTCTGAACCAAGCCACACGTGCCACTTGGAACATAACTGCCTCCAAAGTGCCCATCGAATGTTGGTGACATCAAGGGTCACATAGGTGACTGCATGGGCCTTTCAAGGCCAACATCATAGTAGGAGGTAAAGACCTCCTTGGGTCCAGGCCTGCTTGGATGTCTCTGGTGGAACATCCTCCTCTCTCTCTGGTGCAAGCCTCTGACCTGTCTCTACCCCTGGATGGGGTCTCAACATCCATCTAGTGGGATTTTATCCTTATGGAGGTCTGAACTAATCATCTCCCCACGTGTACCTGTCCATCGAGTGTGGCCCTGCAACAACAAAAAGTACACCCTCCATGGGCTCATAAGTCACAGGGATCATAGCAATTTCAATCACATCTAATAATAAAGTTATTTAAACATTTGCATAAAACCCCCCTTTCCCATACAGGTGCTCAAAGATGTTATGCTATTCTACAATCCAGGTTTGAAGAGGACATCAAGAGATTCTATTGGGCTAATTCTCATTGGATGTGGGATGTTTCTAGGCGAAGAAAAATATAGGCCATGGAAGTGGATGAGGTGGTGAGGGATGTTTGAGCAATGGATGCAGTGATGATAGGGGAATGCATGGCTTACCTGTGGGTGCCTCTAAAGAGGGTGAGATGCACCTTGTCATGGATGCAAATGTTTCCAAGCCCATTCAATTCCTTTTATATTTTATCTTATTGATTTTTCTTTCAAGGGACTAGTTAGGGGACACTGTCCTCGCGTGGTGACCAGTGGTGACAATGTTACCCACAAGAATTTCATGGAGATGAGAAGGTTGGCTTGTGATGAGACCCCCTCTCTCTTGGCTATGCCAGCAAGAGCCACTACCCTGGCATGGTGACCAAATGAATGATAGTTTCATACTGTTACATGCCCATGGACCTAATAGGTTAGCTCGCGATGAGACCCCCTATCCTCCAACTAGGTCTTGATTTTATTATTTTATTGGTCCCTCTATTTCTTGCTAAGAAGCCTTTTATTTCTTTCTTAGGGATCCCTGGGCGAATCATCTGAAGGTTTTGTTTTTTTGGCTTTTATCTTTTTCCATCTACTTTTACCCTCTGTGCCTTTAGCTCCTTCTTCCCACAAGGTAAGGTAAAACCCTTTGCTAGCTTGGCAAACCCAATGACCGAACCAATGTAGGGGATGGATGAGAGGAAAATCGATGAAAAGTGATAAGTATGGTGGGAATGGATGATGACCTTTCATGAACCCACCCAGTGGAAACTCAAACCCTATGGGAACCAACTTGCTAGGGAATCCTGACATTCCACCCAAGTGTGGACAAGTGGAAAGGCATAAGGTCCAAGCACAAATCAGAAGTAAAAATAATTAAATGCACATATTCAAATGTTTTGAGAATCAGAGTGACACATACCATGATACCCAGACTCATTACCTCATGGAGCAAGACACACTGCTACTGAAGGACCGGTCCGATGGGATGGATGTTGCTGCTGCTGACAAGGTGGAGGCACTGAAGAAGAAAGATGGGCCCTCCAAGTCTAGGCTCAAGTCAATATGGCTCTCGGTACTCCATGTCTAGAACCTGTGGTCCTCGAGACATAATCTCCTTAGTTATCCCTAGGCCAGGGGATAACAAACACCTTTTAGGTTTAGATTTGCTAATGCCCTTGATAGTCCAGCTGTTAGATATGTTGTCTTTGCTGCTTGAACAGAAGAAGATCCTCCTTTCAAACTTGCAATATGTTTTTCATACATTTCCATCTTCTCTCCCATCTTAACCATTTTCTTCACAAGTTGATCTTTCTCTTCCTGGATTTCCTGTAGTTCGGGGGTTTGTGCATGGTCAGTTCTTGGGATTTTAATCTTTTGCTTCATAGCTTGGATTCATTTGTCCTTTGTTTTTATCAGTGCTTGAATGTATGCCTCGTCATTTGTATTAAATCTGAGTTATATTATCCATTGTTCTAGATCCTCCACTCTTATATGTGTAATCCTGGTAGCCAACTTTTCATTCTTTAACTGAGTCCTGAACTTATCATTTATATCTTGGAGTTTCTTGATTCCAAGATTAGATATCATGGCATCTCTGATTATGATTTCTGTCGTTTTTCTGCGCAAGTTAAATTTAACCAAAGGATGAACACAATTTAGATCAATGGAGATGTTTGTTACTTTTTTATGCTCCTTTGACTCCATGAATTCTATATTCACTCTCCCTTTCCCTTAATATATAGCTGAGATCATTTTGGTATGATATACATAATGGTCATAGACTCTAGGAATTATACTCTTCTTAATGCTTGCACCTGCCTTTCTAATTTCCATGAACTGTTGAACTTGGTCTAATTGCTTTGATTGATCAATAGTCCCTGATTCTGTTTCACTTTGACTTCCCACACTTTTGATATTTTATGAAGATGTTACCTCTATAGTCACAACATGGACCTTTTTCTTTGGCATTATTTCTTCAGGAAATTATGGATCTTCTTATTCTTCAAGTACTTCTAATTAATGGTTTTGGTTGATCCTTCTCCCCCCGTTTCTAAATTCTTTGAGGTAGACTGAAGTTTTTCTTTTGTATGTATTCTCAAGCGGTTTTGGAATTTTTGTGATTGGGGACTTTGCTAACTAATTAGATGGTTTACCATGGATCTGTATAATTTTCTGTACATCTTGCCAATTGTCTTGATTTTCCAATAGCTCTGGTTTCTCTTTTTGCTGATGTTGATAAGGACTCTGCCCATGTGAAATTATTTTTAATGAAATTATTCCATGAGGGTCATAATTCCATGGTTCTCCCTATTGTAATCCCATAGCTAAAACAATCTTTGATGTCACCTGCAATGATCATCTGGTGTTGACAATAAAAGGTCCTACTTCCTTCTTCAATTTAAAAGTTACCTTATTTTTATTTGGCACAAATTGAATTTCATTAGAGTTCAATATTTTCCTAACATATTCAAGAGAAAAAATTCTTGGAGTAAAGAAAATAGAAAAGCGAAAGGGAGAAAGTTGACAACCATCAACCCTGATTTCAATATAATGTTCAAATATATACTAGTCTCCCACTCTTTTGTCTGGGCTTAACTGTAAAAAAAAATTGCACTCAGGAAATATTCTAGGAGGAACTTGATTGTGTATGATTTGGTAGACTTTAGACATAAAATGATCAACATATTGTCGAAATTCAACATTCAAAGGTTTCTTCATAATCATATAAGTCCAATGAGTAATTGAAGTTGGGTTACTAAGATCATATTCAATCTTTAGCCCTATATGCATAAATTGAAAGGATTTTGTAAACAGAAAAACGTGAATTAGGTAAGATTGGTATCCTAAGCTTTTGAGAGATTCAAATTTAGAATGTTGGCAGTGGATTTGATCTGCTAAGAATTGGGCATAGTTAAATTTAGTGATGGGTTTGGTTTTGATTGGGCATATTGAAACCATAATACCTAACAAAAACTCATCAACTTTCAAAACTTCCTTTTTCTCCAATATCATAGAAATCATAGAAATAATTTTGCGAGAAGTCTCAGGAAAGATATTTGATTCAATGACAACATTATCACCCAGAACACCAATATTTGTACATAGATATGACTGTAACGAGGTAGCCCTTTCTTTTGATTCCAATTCTCTAAAACATTTGGCTGCTACTAATTCGTTTAGTGTTTCACTATCAGGATTCACTGTCCATCTCATCATCTTGTTAATAGTTTGGGCGGTTAATTCAATAAGAGCCAACCCAATTGTAGAAATTATGGCTCTCTTGTATGGGACATAATTTGCAGCACACCAAACTACAAACTCTGGGAAATGATATACCTGAGGTACTAAAAGTTTTGTGAGGTTGGATTCCCATGCATAATAATGGTCAACCAAATCCATAAAACCTTGGTTTGCTTGCTGGTATAACTCAAAGGGATCAAAAGATAAGACAAGATAGTTTACATCCTTATCTTTGACTACGAGATCTTCTTCTACATCTTTTGTATCTTTCTTAGTTTTTGTAGGTTGAGATGAATGCATTTTAGAAATAACAACAAAAAGTATAAAAATGATTTAGGTTTACCCATGGAGGATGTTGATTGGTACATGTATCGAACTGGAGTGATGATGGTGAATTTCCCAAGAACTCTCAATCAAGTGCTCAAATTATTTACAAACTCAAAATAAACCAAACATTTGACCTTTTTCCCCTTTTACCTTTGAAATGTATACATGACATTTTATCATTGGTGAAAGATCAATTTAAAAATAATAATTTTAAATATTTTACCTTTTCGTTGGCTGATGTCATGCTAGACATGTGTCGACCCCATGTCGATTGCAGGGGGTTCGTGCATGGTTAGGCTAACCACATACCCCGAGGGCCGCAATTCACGGATGGGTGCCACGTAAAAAGAGAGTTAACTCGGCTAGATTTTTGCACACCCCCTCCCCCCCTATGTTAAATGTCAAGCACGTGGGGGGGGCGCAATCCATTGTGGACCATTGATATGACAATTCGCGAGCACAATCTAATCTGCAAGAAATAAACATTTTTTAGTAATAAAAAACTATATAATAACTAAATTAAAAGGTTAAATAAAAAAATCATAGAACTTAAATGAGGTTAAACTATACAACAAAGTTTTATAATAAACCTTTGTTTGATTAAGATAAAATAAAACTATTCTAAAGGTAAAATTCCTATGACAAAGAGATTGCATTGTGTTTATTTGAAATTAAACTAATTTTCCTTTTAGTTTTATTATATATATATATATATATATATATATATATATATATATATATATATTATTTTTGCAAGACTAAATGTTTTGACAACCATAGCTTATAAGTCATGGAAAATTCTAAATTTATAAAATTTTGACTATGTTACAACATCTGGCTCCAACTAGGGATTTTGTCTCCCTGCGAGACACTAAAGAACATGTAGACCAAGTGTCTTTTATTGGGTTATGGAGTCTGTTATCACATAAAGTTGCCATAGGTCATATGTATTTATTGTTGAGACCTAGGTCTGCAACTCTACCGAGTCTCTCTCTCTTTTTTCATGCCTTCCTATAATTTTTTATCTTCTGGTTGATAAAGTCACGTCGGTCAAGTATGTTGTTTGTGCAGGAAAATCTATGAGAAGAATGCAACGTTCAAAGAAGTCCTTTCCGGGTTCAAAATACTGACAGGCGAATGGATTTAATTTTTAGTTGTAATATCTGAGTGAGAGAAAGACTAGTCGTCAGATCAACAAGATTAAGTCATGACCGTCAGATCTCATCAGAGATAAATCGACGGTGGGGAGTCATTGCGAGGATCATGATGAAAATTAAAGTTTCTGCAAGTTGTGAGCCTGCAATCGTTCAGGATCGTTGATATTGACATATCAATAGATCAACGGTGCATATCGACTCCACCATGAACGAGCATCTTCGCATTGCGCAAATCAAAAAGGAAATTAAAGTATCTGCTAGTTGTGAGCCCACAATCACTCTTGGCCATTGATATTTTAGCAGGGGACACATGTCAGGCGATCTCTTACTACGAGAGAAAGCAAGAAGAAGTTGAGTGAGTAAAGGACACCCGAAGGCCCGAAGCCTGAACTCCCGAATTAAATCTCAGTTGTCCAAATCAAGAGGCCACGCGCCGCCAGATCTCACAATTCAGGAATTCGGTACTTCAGAAGATTACCCGAGAAAGCAGGATAAAAAGGCCCAAATCCCAAACTCCTGAAGTAAATCTTGGCTGTCCAAAACAAGAGGACACACGACGCGAGATCTCACACTTTGGGAATTCGACACTTCGGAGGATTGTAATAGCTATGCATTGAAAAGGCCTGAAGCCCAAACTCCCGAAGTAATTGTGAGTCGTTGATCTTCGCAGCAGGAAGCAGGGTCCATCTAAGAGCGGTGTGTGGAAACAAAAGCGGGGCTTTCCCAGATCGCAGATCGCAACCAGATCGAAGGCCACACTTCATTGCGGGGATGGAACATGCTGAGATGATAAAAATTTTGAGCGATCCCGCAATTGAAACCATGGTATAACGAAAGAGCTAGGTGGCAGAAGGTGGTGAATTGTGGGCTCAAAAGAGGTGTGCATCCAAACCTCTTATGATGGCCCCACAATCATGTGCTTATATAACAATAAATTCGAGAGAAGCACGTGACCCCCCCCTAGGCATTAAGCCACACTCCGATCTTGAGGAGGATTAAGTTAATGAAAAAGGACTGGTAGCTAAAGCCTCAGCTCAGTCCATAAGTAGAAGGCATGAAAGCTCTGTCCAAGGAGACATAACTTTCAGCCCGAGGTACCACAAGGGAGGGTTTTCTCTTGCAGGCCCATACTGATCTGAGCTTGCATCTAACAGGCGGAAACACGCATAGTCTGACAAAAAGATGCACAGAAGAAATCTTTAAATGAGATGGACAGATTACACTCCTGGAAGTGGTGGACTGATCTGATATAAATAGATCTGTTTAGATTTTGTAAAAGCGAGGGGTTTTTTCAGAGACTAGAGAGTCGAGAGAGTTTTTAGGAGAAGGGATCTGTATTCTAGTTTGTAAACATGAGGGCTTGGATTGTAAATATCACGTTATTGAAGATTCCTTTGAAGTTTTTTTTATCATACCGTCTTCTTAGTTTACATGCTGTTATGTTTCTTCTTGTATGGTTGTGATATTTGTGATTCATGGATTCCTGAGGCGGTAGAGGATATGATGTTATCTTGCCCATGTTCATCATTTATCACTCAAACCCTTCATGTTTTCCTTCCTATCTGAATGCAATCTCTCTGATTTATGGATTCCTGAGACGATGGAGGATATATTGTCATCATGCCCATCTTTCATGGCTCATCGGATAGTTTATGTTTTCCTTATTGTCTGGATGTAATCTATCTGACTTGTGGATTCTTGAGGCGATGGAGAATCTGTTTCCATCATGCCCATCTTTCATGATTCATCAGATAAAAAAAAAATTCTTCCTGTTTGGATGTAATCTCTCTGATTTATGGATTCTTGAGGTGATGGAGGATTTGTTGCCATCATGCCCATCTTTCATGGTTCATTAGACATTTCTGTTTTTCTTCTTGTCCGGGTGTAGCATCACTCTGATCTATGGATTCCTAAGGTGGTAGAGGACTTGCTGTCATCTTTCCCATCTTTCATGGTTCTGGACTCAGACATTTTCTGTCTTCTTTCTCCTCATCACTGTAACATCCCCAACCATCCATGTTGGGCCACGCTATGCCAGAGAACACATATGTTCTCTCTGCAGAACATACTGTAACAAACCCAACATCATACCAAGCTATGCCACATAAATTTACCAACCGAACTGCATGAAATTAAAACATATGGACACATAACACTTTCGGAAGCTTTACATGTAAAACATAAACAGACAAATACATTTCATAAATGCATGGATTCACACTAAAATAACCATAAACATAGACATGCAGCATATAAAGGAAATACCCATAAACATACAGACAGTTATAATCATGCATAGGAGAAACCCATAAAAACAAGCACGTAAATATCAATGCAGCATGTAATTTTATCACATAGTTAACACTTATATTTGTAAGAATATCACCAACTACGTGCAGACCTTCCAAAAACCTCCCAGCCTTAGACCACACTATTCATCACTCTCAACAGTGAGTCACCCCCGATCTGGGACTAAACTCCACCCGGGTAAAGGGATTCCTAACCAGACTATAAGCTCATAGACAACAGGAAAGACTCTGTCACAGTGCCCACTCAAATAACAACCTACAGTCCCTCATTCCCCACATGCCTGTCACACCCAAGAAGTGTGCCCCTTCTCTACTCAACATTCCTTCGTCTGCCCCACTTCCTTTCCGGGCTTCAGCAACAGGCTGGACAAGAAGTCACAGATCACTGTAGTTGCAGTTTAGCACCTTCAGGAAATCATTTCCCAGCAATTCTCTCACCCAAATATTTTCTCACGGGTCGGACAACCCACCTTTGTAGTATCCCACGGGCCTGAAAACCCACTTCTTCAATCCATCTCCCAAGCTAACCAGCTACACGAAAAAATATGACTATGGATACAGGTTCAGGTACAGTGAAATGAATTTCCAAGGGATAACTGACTACCTGGGTGAAATGGTCATGGAATCATGGCTCATGATCGAATGAGTCATTGGAGAGATGATGGTCGTAACAATGATGGGGGCGTCCCCAAATGAACTAATTCCCAACGATATGTATGCATGTCCCCAACTTGACACTTGTCATGTTGGGAGCTACTTTGGTCCAATTGTCTCCAACTTTAGAACTTAGGATAAAATAATTATCCATACTTTATGTTTTAAGAAATATTAATATAATATTCATTTTTGGCTTAAGCTCTCTAGCTTAGCCCTTTCCCTTAAAGTTTGGCCCTCACTTTCCCTAACTGGTGGAGTTTAGTCCCCCATCCCTTTTATCGTGGTCGGTCTACGTGTAGCGATGTATTTTATATTAATCATGAGACATATACAAAATAGTCGCACTGGCCTTTAACATCTAGGCACTATGGCGTAATTCCAAAACATAAGCATCCCATCTTAAAATAATTGGCTCACCAGCCTATAACACATCCCATATACACAAAGGCTCGTTGACCTCAATATTGTGCACACTTTAGTTACTGCGCGTGGTATACGGGAATGTGTTCCCTACATCATTTTACTGTGCAGTACATGCGCACACTATGCCATGAAAGGTGCATTACAAAAGTGATGTCAAAACAGCTCACCATCTTAAGTACACTTTCATTACATTTACAATTGGGTTTGGCCAAGGGATATTACAATCCCCTCCCCTTATTTATGCATTGTCCTCAATGCATCATGTACCCATATACAACAAAATTTTCAAAAATCCTCAAAAAGATGTGGGTATTCTGCCCGCATTTCATCCTCATGCTCCCAAGTAGTGTCCTCAAGACCGTACCAGGTCCATTGGACCTTTACAAGCCCTATGGATTGATTCCGGAGCTGTTTGATTTTCCAGTCTAGAATGCGCATCGGATGCACTTGGAAAGTGCTTTCTTGCTCCACCTGAATCACATTCCAATCAATAACATGATTAGCATCAGATATACATTTCTTTAGCAATAATACATGAAATACATTATGAACAAACATAGATGCAGGAAATACAATCATATAAGCAACTGGACCAATCCTCTCTAGGATTTCAAATGGCCCACAATAACAAGCTGCCAACTTTGAACAGTTTCCCAACTTCAGGGAACTTCTGTTGGCTTTTACTTTCAAAAATACATGGTCTCCCACATTAAATTCCCTGTGAGTTCTGCTTTTATCAACATAACGTTTCTTCCTGTCTTGGGCAGCCTTTAAATTTTGCTTTATTTTTATCATTTGCTCCTCCATTTCCCTGAGCAAATCTGGTCCAACAACTTCTCTATCTGCTAGGTTATCCCAACTTACTGGAGTGTTGTACTTTCTTCCATAAAGTGCCTCAAATGGGCTCATCTTTAGAGATGCTTGGTACCCATTGTTGTAAGCAAACTCTACCAAGTGTAGGTAGTCTTCCCATTTTGATGGTTTATCTATCACATACATCCTCAACATATCTTCAATCACTTGATTCACCCTCTTGGTTTTTCCATCTGATTCTGGATGATAGGCTGTACTAAAATTCAAATTTGTTCCAAATCCATTAAATAACACTTTCCAAAATTTTGAGGTAAATTTTGGATCTCTGTTAGACACAATTGTCTTGGGTATTCCATGTAATCTAGCAATTTCCCTCATATAAACATCAACAATGTTCGATGCCTTGTGAGTGATCTTAACTAGAATAAAATGGGCAACTTTAGTAAGCTTATCCACCACTACCATGATAGAATCATGTTGCTTGTTTGTTCTGGGCAGTTTGGTGATGAAATCCATTGTTACGACTTCCCATTTCCACTCAGGAATGGGTAATGGTTGTAGCAAACTAGCTGGGTGCCTATGCTCATCCTTTACCTTTTGACTTTCCAAACATCTGGAAATAAAATCAACAACCTCTTTCTTCATGCTTGGCCAATAATATTGGTTCTTGACAGCTGCAATAGTTTTCTGATATCCTGGGTGCCTAGCATAAGGCACATTATGCATTTCTCCCAATATCATATTTTTCAATTCCTAAGAATTTGGTACATAAATTATGCCCTTGTACATGAGAATTTCATCATTATCTAGATTATATTCTTCAACTTTTTGCTGCAAAATACCTTGTTGTACTTTTGCCACTAATTCCTTGTATTGCAAATTTGATTTGGCAGCTTCTATAATTTTGTCTTTCAAATCTGATTGGTACATGCTAATGGATGTGGCATGCAATTCATGTACTTTTCTGTTGAGTGCATCAACCACTTTTTTCTCTTTCCCCTTGATATGATTTATATCAAAGTCATATTCGCTTAGGAATTCTAACCATTTGTTTTGCCTAGCATTTAGATTTGGCTGATCAAACAAATATTTCAGACCATTTTAGTTTGTTCTTAGCTCGAACCTTTTCCCCATGAGGTAGTGTCTCCATTTCCTCAAGGCATGTACTATAGCTGCCAACTCCAAATCATGAGTGGCATAATGTCTTTCATGCTCCTTCAACTTCCTTGATTCATAACATATAACAAACCCATTTTGAGTGAGGACTCCACCCAATCCTTCATTACATGCATCTGTGCATCCAATGAAGTCTTCATTTGGGTCTGCAATCCTTAGTATTGGAGCACTTGTCAATAATTGTTTCAAGTGTTGGAAACTCTTTCAACAATCTAGTGTCCACTGAAATTTCACACCCTTTCTTTGCAAGGAAGTGATTGGGTGCACAATCTTTGAGAATCCTTCAATGAATCTCCTGTAATAGCTTGCAAGACCCATGAATGATCTCACCTATGTCACATTCTTTGGCACTGACCATTCTCTAATGACTTCTATCTTCTCAGGATCCACTACTATCCCATCCTTTGAAATGATATGCCCCAAATAATGAATTTGTTTATGATAAAATGAGCACTTGCTCAATTTGGCATACAAATGATGCTCCCTTAATACTTGCAACACCATCCTCAAATGTTGTTCATGCTCTTCCTCTGACTTAGAATATATACGAATGTCATCCAAAAAGACAATGACAAACTTGTCAAAATATTCTCGAAAAACACCATTCATTAAGCACATGAAAACAACTGGTGCATCTGACAACCCAAATGGCACCACTGTGAACTCATAATGACCATACCTTGTCCTGAAGGCGGTCTTGCTGATATCTTCCTCTTTAATCCTTACCCGATGGTATCTTTATCTGAGATCTATCTTTGAAAATATCTTTGCATCCTTCAATTGATCAAAGAGATCACCAATCCTTGGCAGAGGATACTTGTTCTTAACAGTCACTTTATTCAATTGTTTGAAGTCAATGCACAATCTTAATGTGCCATCTTTCTTTTTTACAAACAAGACTGGGGCACCCCAAGGTGACACACTTGGGCGTATATACCCCTTGTTTAGAAGTTCCTTAAGCTGCATTTGCAACTCCTTCAATTCTGGTGTACTCATTCTGTAAGGCGTCTTTGACACTGGAGCTGCTCCAGGCATTACATTTATAGAGAAATCAATGTACCTCTTTGGGGGTAGTCCTGGTACCTCCTTGAATACATCTTCAAACTCTTTTAGGGCTGCATAATCTTCCAAATTTGGCACCTTATCTTTAGGTGTCTCTTCCATATGAGCTGCAAATATTTGACACCCTTTTCTGTAACATTTCTTCAGCTGCAATGCTGAAATTTCTCTAATGGTTACTGCCCTAGGAATTCCCTGCACTTTCCTTTGGTTCTCTTCCTCATCCAAGAAATTAATTGCTTTGTTATGATAGTCTAAGAGAGCATGATGTTGGTCCAACCAATCCATCCCAATTAGATAGTCATAGGAACCTAAAGGCAAGATGTTCAAATTTGCCTTGGTGTTTAGTCCATTCATGTCCATGAGGCATGACTTAACCATCTCATTAACTTTTCTTTTGGCTTCTGTAGCCAGCTGCACCAACCAAGATTTTCCATGCTTGCTTCTTGGCAATTGCAAACTTTCCACCATCTTAGGATCTATATAACTATGACTAGCTCCTGAATCAATTAAAATAGCAATGGTTTGGTTGTTGATCATACCTTCCACTTCAATCATGTGGGACTGATATTTTGCTTGCTTGTTGTCCAGGGCTGCATAGATCCTTGGCACATTTCTGCCCATGTCCTCCACTGTTTCAGCTTGTTGTACATTGTGAACAGTCCTTCCTTTTTCACCTCTGTGAGGACAATCTCTGAACATATGATCTCCTTTACAACCCCAACATTGAATAGGCAGATTCCTTGGCCTTTGACTCCCTGTGTCAATCATTCTAGGTTCTTTAGGTGTTTTTTGTCCCCGTGGATTATTTCTGAAGAAGGGTGGCTTAGATCCCTTCTTCCTCTGATCCATCTTTAATTTTTTTTTGTCTTCCCAAGCCTTTTGGAAAGTTGGCCTTTCTTTCTGCTGATCATATAGGCATTTAGCTCACCTTATGGTATCTTCCAATGTCTTGGGATCATCATACTATATTTTGTCACTGATGAATGATGGAAATCCACTCAAATACCTTTGAATTTTGACTGTCTCATCCTTGATGAAAGAGACATACTTCAGCAGTTCTAGAAACCTTCTCTCATATTCATCTATGGTCATACATCCAAGCTTGAGTTCAAAGAACTCTTTCATTTTCTTGTCATAATATCTCTTAGTCAAGTATTTCTTCTCAAAATACTTCTTGAATTCCCTCCAAGTAACACTTTTCTCTTTAATGTGTTTCACCTTCACAAGATGATCCGACCACATGGATGCATTTCCCTTGAGTTGATAGATGGAAATTCTACCCTCTTCATGAGAAGAATAATTATGCAATTGAAAATACTTTTTCATGCCCAACAACCATGTTTTTGCATCTTCATCCTTCTTATGATCACCATCAAATGTAGGAGGTTTGATTTTGTTCATTTCTCCTCGTAGCTCATCCACCCCAGACCTCTTATTCCTTCTGACAAGGGATGGACTTGAGCTACTGCCTACTCTCTTATTGGAATGCCTCAGGGAGTGGTGGTGATGTCTGCTAACACTTCTTACTCTTCTTTTCTCATCTGAAGGCTTGTGACTTCCAGATTTCCTTGAGCCACTTTGCTTATCCAATTTATTTTCTATTCTGTTCAAGCCCTCCATTAACTTCATGTTGAAGTCATCCTACTACTCCTTGGCTTTCATAAGCCTTTCATTATCATCTTTATGGCTTTGGACATCCTTCTACAAATTTTTAATGGTCTCTACTATATTCATGTTTTCATTCCTTTCATCTCCTTGTCCATTGGAGTTTGTTCCTTCAATGCCCAAATGGGCCTCCATCCCTCTTCTCTCATCTTGCCGACTGTAATTCCCCTGTGCCTCTTCCATTCCTATGGACTCTGCACTGATCTTGATCTGATCTAGTTGTTGTTAATTCTAGAAAATGTGCAGCCATTAAAACTTATTAGGCCAACTAATTCAAGAATTCATGAAAAATACGAACCAATTTGGTTCAATATATACATCATAATTATTTCTTCTGATTTCCTGGTGTTATCACCATGACAAATTTTTATTTCTTTTAGATAAGACCCAAGTCTTGAGAATTTAACAAGAAATACATCATCGCGCAAGCTTGATAGTTTGGAGGATCGGGACATATCTGGTACTCGTGTTTCAATATGTCAAAACCACCACTCGTGGGATGGGCGACGGCTAGTCAAATCACCCTGTTTCACTCCTTCTGTACTTCACAGCCGTATGATGTCAAGTGAACACCGCCATATAATGAAATCCAAAGATAATCATTTGAAATGGATTAGCCGAGCATGGAAAACCAATGCACGTGTATGTAAGTATGTCTATGATTCAAGATTGGGACACTATAACTACCAATTCTCAAGTATGGAGGCATCATCTTATCCATAAATGTAGTAATCTCCAAATTTTCTCGACCTTCTGATCTCTGTAAAAGCATTTTGGTGTCCACAAAATTGAGGTACATGGACAAAGCTATATTCAGTGAGACTGGTTATTCAGGCAACATGGTAGATTTTTCTACGAGTAAGAAGGAAAGGGTAATTGTGAATATATTAGCAACTAAATTTCACATAGAACCTGCCACTGACTCGAAATTGGAAGTCAAGATAAATCCCATTATGAAGGATCTAGTCATAAATAGGCAAGGTGTTAAGAATAAATGGAGCAAGTGACAGAAGAAAGAAACCATAGCTGAAATGGTTGAAAGTGTTGGAGATGATCAACTGGTTTGGTTAGATACTTTAAAGGAGGAGATGGCTAAGATGAAATGAGTCCTCAAATAAAATTAAGTACATTTCAACAATTTTTGGACAGACGGTAGCAGAGGTAAGGGGCCCCAGAGATGATAGACCCATTCTTAAACGGTCCCTTTAAAATAGGATAACTGTTATTTTAAATCATTCCCTTTTTGTAACTTATTTCTATTTTTAGAAATATGTGGAAGTCCGAGCGTTTTCGAATTCTACAAAATAATTCCTCTATATATACATATTATCTCGAGGAAGAGAAAATGGAAAAAGGAACCTGCCCTCCGTGCAGGAAGACTTTTTGTAATTTTGGGATTAAAATGAATATATAAATGCAGAAGCGGATTTTGCACTGTTTATGACAAGATTCTAACTGGTGGTGATATGAGTCTCGTTTTATTTCAAAGTATGTGTTTCTTATAAGATTATATTTCACTTTCATCTATCTGAATTGGAGGAATATAAAACCCATAATTCATCTCTGAGATGCTCTCGGCTTAGCAATTTAGACTATATTTATTTATTCTCAAACCAACTCTGAATTCATTTTAAATAATGCTCCGATGCGGTTGTGTGTTTATTTTTCCTCTTGATATTTCAATGTTCCGACAATGCATTATTCATTCCAGACTCCATAGCCCAAATTTCATCTCCGTTCCTCCAGTCATTCAACAACAAACCCCAACGCAGACCAAATCTAGCCAATGTTTTCTATAGATAAACCCAGTGACACGAGAGAGCCCTAAAAAATGCGCTGCAAAAGATGACGTTCAAACAATATAAAATGTCACAGAAATCCGCTGCTTTCTGTTGTTGTTTGCTTTCCAAACGACTTTGCGCGCACAAAAAAAATTCAACTTGTACACCCATATTTATCACGCACAGTAACACCACAAGGTAAATCGTGCTTCTGTGCACCTATATCCACTATGCATTTCTTCTCTGTCGCGCCAATAACTTGCGTGCACTACTTTTGCGTTGTGCGCCAATATCCACTGTGCACATTTTTTGTTCTTGCACTGATACCTATTGCACACAGTTTTTGTATCGCGCACTGATATTCCACATGCATTTCGCTCTATGCATTGCACCATGCCAAAGTTAAATATGTTCCCACCATGCACAATAATCTGCGTGCACCATTGACTACACTGTCGCGAGACAAATTATACTCATACTGTGAGCGCACCAACCAAAATACTCTGTGTTTTGCAATACTGCACACATCACGTGCACCATTACTATGTGTGTGTACACCACACAATACTAAATTTAGCACGCGCATCCGCACACAATATTCTTTCGCGTGGCACCACAATTTATTGCGTGCACCTGCACGCCAACATTTTCTGCGCGGTGCCAAAAATTTACCATGGAAGCTCTATGACTTGAAAATTGGGCACTTTGAAATTAATCTTATGTGAATATTCGCTTCAACTGAACCTTTCCAGCCCATCCAGGCTCAATGCTAGAACTGATGCTCTGATACCATATTGTAACATCCCCGACCATCCATGCCGGCCCATGCTACACCAGAGAACACTTCTATTCTCTCTACGGAACATATTGTAACAAACCCAACATCATATCGAGCTATGCCCCATAAATTTACCAACCGAACTGCATGCAATTAAAACATATGCACACAGAACACTTCCGGAAGCTTTACATGTAAACCGTAAACAGACAAATACATTTCATAAATGCATGGATTCACACTGAAATAAATGTAAACATAGGCATGTAGCATATACAGGAAATACCCATAAACATATAGACAATTATAATCATGCATAGGAGAAACCCATAAAAACAAGCACATAAATATCAATGCAACATGTAATTTCATCACACAGTTAACACTTATCTTTGTAAGAATATCACCAACTATGTGCAGACCTTCCATGAACCTCCCAGACTTATACCACACTATTCATCACTCTCAACAGTGAGTCACCCTCGAGCTGGGACTAAACTCCACCCTGGTAAAGGGATTCCTAACCAAGCTATAGGCTCATAGACAACAGGAAAGACTCTGTCATGGTGCCCACTCAACTAACAACCTACAGTCCCTCATTCCCCACATGCTTGTCCCACCCAGGAAGTGTGCCCCTTCTCTACTCAACAGTCCTTCAGCTGCCCCACTTCCTTTCCTGGCTTCAGCAACAGGTCGGACAGGAAGTCTCAGAGCACTGTAGCTGTAGTTTAGCACCTTCAGGAAATCAATTCCCAGCAATTCTCTCGCCCAAATATTTTCTCACGGGTTGGACAACCCACCTCTGCAATATCCCATGGGCATGACAACCCGCTTCTTCAATCGAGCTCCCAAGATAACCAACTACATGAACAAATATGACTATGGATACAGGTTCAGGTACAGTGAAATGAATGTCCAAGGGATAACTGACTACCTGGGTGAAATGGTCATGGAATCATGGCTCATGATCAAAGGAGTCATGGGAGAGATGATGGTCGTAACAATGATGGGGGCGTCCCCAAATGAACTAAGTCCCAACGATATGTATGCATGTCTCCAACTTGACACTTGTCATGTTGGGAGCTACTTTGGTCCACTTGTCTCCAACTTTAGAACTTAGGATAAAATAAGTATCCATACTTATGTTTTAAGAAATATTAATATAATATTCCTTTTTGGCTTAATCTCTCTAGGTTATCCCTTTCCCTTAAATTTTGGCCCTCCCTTTCCCTAACTGGTGGAGTTTAGTCCCCCATCCCTTTTATCGTGGTCGGTTTGCGTGCAACGATGTATTTTATATTAATCATGAGACATATACAAAATAGCCGCACTGGCCTTTAACATCTAGGCGCTTTGGCCTAATTCCAAAACATAAGCATCCCAGCTTATAATAACTGGCTCACTAGCCTATAACACATCCCATATACACAAAGGCTCGTTGAACTCAATATTTTGTGCACTTTAGTTACTACGCGTGGTATCCGGGAATGTGCGCCCTACATCATTTTACTGCGTAGTACATGCGCGCACTATGCCATGAAAGGTGCATTACAAAAATGATGTCAAAACAACTCACCGGCTTAAGTACACTTGCATTACATTTACAATTGGGTTCGGCCGAGGGATATTACAATCACCACATAAAGCCTTTTGTCTGATAGGCAATTTAAATGCCTTCATTATTCATGATACTTATGACTCCATAGTCCAATGGTCGAGGACTGATCTGCAGTTACTTCTGCTATCTTTTCCTCTCTCTACAGTCTTATTGATCCACCTACACAAACCATTTTAATCCATTTTAACCTTTGTTTTGATGGGTACTGGGCTTATCCTCTTGCATTCAGAGGGTGAATATCAGTGCTAACATTAATGGCATCATTTCCAGGGATGAAAGTGAAGATATCTTCCCTGGGAGAATGACAACGACCAGATCTGATCTTTGATGGTGAAAAAATACCAGACACATTCAGACTGCATATCATTCACCTAGCGACTCCATGATTAAAGAATCCAGTGGTGACTCCACAGTTTTAAGAAGTTATATTTTAAGATGGAAGCCATTTTGGCTCGAAGGTTTTCTCCTTTTAATTTCTCTTATGTTCATGATTTTCCAAATGTTGTTCCTACTATAGATGAGTGGGGTGATTTTTTCCCCAGATTTAGAGAACATAGAGATGACAACCCTGCAGAGCATCTGCTTTAGTTTCATGAACTCATGCATCAGTGGGGAATACATCATGAGGATGTATTAATGAATATGTTCATGTACTCATTAGAGGGAGATGCTCGTGAGTGGTATTGATCCTTGCCCCATGCTATCATCTCCTCCCTGGAACAATTTCATTCAACTTTCAATATTCGTTATCAACAATTTTATTCCTATGAGTAATTTTTTCATAGTTTTTGTGAGGAGTATAAAGACTGTGTTTAGGATATATTTGTTTCTTATGAAGGCCGTGAGGATAAAGAAAATGTCATGGATGAGGAATCAGTTTTTTCTCTTCCCTGTTCATCTACATCTGATGAAAACTGTATTTGTTGTCTCAGTAAGGAAAGTGTTTAAATTGAGTCTGTTCTGGAAGTTGATATTCTTTGTAGCTCGGTCTCTAAAAATCCTAGATATGTGTTATCGAACTAATTGGTAGGTGCGGACACTAACAGATCTCCCTAGATCCACCTGGATCTAGAACAGAACACACCAGAACATGACTCTTTCCTTAAGTTTTAAATATTGAATTTACTAACTAAAGAGGGATGGGTGACATACCATTTAAATGTCGCTTCCTCTTGCCATCGCCATCCTAGCTCTATTCCAATGCTCATACAATGATGACCCTGCAAAAAAACGCAACCAACCAAAGTGATAGTAATAGCATAAACTCAATATAAACCTATGTATGTGATCAAGGAATCATACAATAAAACACAACAAGCTTTATAGGAAAGAGTCATATTACTGTATCATATTAAATGTGAAAGAGAGATTACAACCATGGCCTTGATGTCGTAAGGTCCCTTCCAATTGTCCTTCGTTCCCCACACACTTCTACTCCAACAATTTTGAGCGCATAGATCTGATAATATTCACAATCTATCTTGACAAAGGCAAAACTCAAAACCACTCTAACCAAGACAATTATTCCAAGCGAAATCCAACTTAGCCCAATCCAAGATAACTTTCTCCATGAGAGCTCCTCTCCTTTTATAAGATGAAGAGGATAAGGTGAGGAGGTTAGGATGATCCCACCAAATCATGAAAGCGAGTAAGATCTAGACCATTCGGATGCCACCTCACCATGGAAGTTTCTCCTTCTAGAAGATTCGAGAAAATGCTCATTTTTCCCACGTGTAGGCATTCTCGCACCCTGCCTATAGAGAAACCTGCAAACCTCTCGCAACCCAGCTATGGTGAAACCTATGAGAATCAGGCATTCTCGCACCCTATCCATAGTGCAGCCTCTGAACATCCTCTTTAATAGGGTTTTTATAAAGGAAAATGCAACTTCTTCTCTCAAGAAAAGTTCTTCTCTCTTATTTCTTCAGGAATTCAGGCCACTGACCCCTCTGAAGGCAACAAATGGGTTTACATCATTAACGATCATAGGGATGATGAAAATAATGTGTAATAGAGAGCCCCCCAAAGTATGAAGTTAGAACAGAGTGATAACTGAAATAATTTGTCGAGTGTGTGTAGGGAACAAGGAACAGTCAGTTGGAAACCTACCAACAAACAAGGAAATACAGTACAATAATACACCATCACTGAGGTAGGCATTCCCATACACAGAATACAAATGACTCAAAGCATAAATGCCAACATGTGAAGATCCATGTCAAGTAAAACAAGTCATGTCCACTAAACATACACTGTGGATCCATGCCGATATGACTCAAATATGAACATAGCCACCAAAAATACACTGTGGATCTATGTGTTAAAGTTTCAAATTTGAACATAGCCACCAAACATACAATGTGGATCTATACAACAGTACACTGAATATACTCCAACACAACCTGAATCTGTGAGAAAAGATTCAGGGTCTTCATATCCACCACTCTATAGTACGAATCTAACCATGTGATTACATGTGTTGAAGTTGAACATGGTAGAAACCACTTGATTACCGGTCATTAGTGTATACCGTTAACAAGTGTGAGGGAAATCACCATTAATGTCAATGACTCCCAAGGTACTTTGGTACAATCCAACGAATGTGAATCAATGAGATGAGGTCGAACACTCGACGAAATCTCTCGATCAGGGGTCGATAATGAAAACCCACTGTCAAAAGAGAGGAAACCTGCCATTGAGGCATGCAAGTTGTAAGGTACCAACTAGTTTCTAAGTCTAATTCCTAGATAATGAGTTGAATTCGACAAGAAAAGACTCATCACAGGAGGGCTTTAATGTATCCCACATCAATGACACGAAACAAGTAACAAGATTTGATGTAGATCAGAGTAACAAGTGATTCAGGATTGACTCAGGAATGGTCGACACAATAGAAGGATTTAAGGACTGCAGAAATGGCCAACACAATAGAAGGCTTTTCGGGTTGAATTTCTCTTTGAACATATTGACGACACGACAACTGTCTTGGAAATACTGACTCAACAAAAAGGATCACAAACCAATTTGTAATCTTATAGGAGTATGATCAGGAGGCAAGTGGATTTTCCAACCTAGACACAAGGTGAGTGAAAGGGTGTCATGTTCAAAAGTGACTCTTCCATGGAATACAGGTTTAGACATATTTCTTTCCCAATTTTTTCCCCCACCATTTCTGGCGAGTACCTCTTTATTTTTACGCAAGCTTGAGGAGGATAGCATATGATTGTAATGTAAGCTCATCCTTCAGATGAGTCCCTCAGAGTATGTTTAACGAACCCTAAGAAGGAGTGGTTCGGTCCCATATGGGCCTTTCGATGTTTTTTTAACGAGAGAGGGGGACACAGAAACAAGAACTATGCTCGAGAATCTAGGTTCAATCCCCAGACCTCTGTTTCATTTTTTTAATGAGCTTGACATAGAAACAGGAACTATACTCATAACCTTTGTTTCATTTTTTAACGAGGTTGTCGCAGAGACGCAAAAAACTATCCTCGGTAGGGGTTTCATTTTTTAACGAGCTTGAAATTAGAAAAACTATGCTCAAGTCTGGTTTCATTTTTAAATGAGCTTGAAATCAGAAAATCATGCTCAAATACCTCTGTTTCATTTTTTAACGAGGTTTCCTCAGAGATGAAAAAACTATCCTCAGAAGTCTTCTTGATCATGGATTCCAAGAGGACAATGCTCTGGAAGGACACCATGTCAAGGGACAAAACTTGGTCATGGATTCCAAGAGGTCTTCACTAGAAGGAAGAAACACACTCTGGAAGGAAAGTATGTCGAGGGTCGCGACAAGAGTAAAGAGATCAAGCTCTAACAACCCGATCGAAGAGATTACCATGTTAACTACTGGATCTAAGTCATCAAAAGTTGAAGCCATGGGTGACAACACCACATAATTGACCTATGGTGGGGGCGATACCATCTGCATATAAGAACCATTTATGGAGGCAATCCAGGTGGGGTCAATGAATGAAAGTTGATCAATAGTCACAATTATTCCATTGTGAGGGAAAGATATCACACGAAAAAGAGTGGACACAATAGATTTCATGGCATAGACATAATCTCGCCCAAGGAGTAAGGCGAAATCCAAGGGGTCTTGGACTACCATGACGTCAATAAAGACAGTTTTCCCTCCCAAAGTTACAGGAAACTAAGGAAGGGTCCCTAAAGGTTGATTGGTTCTTCTGTTAAAAGATAACAAATTCTGTGTAACCGGCACAAGCGGAGGGTAACCCAACGCCTGCCAAGCAATAAAGGACAAAATACTAACTGACGAACCTTCATCTATCAACGTCTGAGGAATGTCCCGACCACAAACCTGCACTGTAATCTGGAAAGGAATGTAAAAGGAAAGACGAGGTCCAGTTGGCACACCCCAATCAAAACGGATGGCCTCATTACTTGGAGTGGGTCCTACGGGAGAAGGAGGAATACCCCTCGGCACAGGAGATTCGGTATCAATGAGAAAAACGTGGGCAGTATTGGGTTTACTCTCTAGCGGGAGAGTAGGATCGACTGATGGAGAGATCAGATCGACCACTTGAGTTTCATTCTCCAAGGAGAGAATGGGGTCGATAGATGGAAACAGATCGACCTCTTGGGTGACACTCTCTAACGAGAGAGTGGGATCGACCAAGGATGGGATCGAATCGACCGCTTTAGTTTCACTCTCTAAGGGGAGAGTGGGATTGACCGAGGATGGTATCAGATCAACCACTTTGTCAACTAGTTCAACTAAGGACGTGACCAGATTGACGACATGATCAACCGGATTGACCAGTGAAGGGACTAGAGTGATCATTCCATCAACTATTGGAGGGTTGAGAGAAAGCTTATGGTAAGTAGCTGGAAGTTGAGACTGTGAAACAGTCATGTCTTCCAGTAATTTCGAGGCTTCATCCATACGAGCACAAAGGTGAGTGAGATGACTCCCTTTGCATAACATACACGGGAACTTGACTCTACTTTTCTTCTTCCCAACCATATCATGACTGGTTGACGGGGGGTCATCAACATGTTGTTCAGAGGTCGACGACGTGGACTGGAGAGGAGATGCAGTCCATGCTTCTATGACCTTGGATAGACCAGGGCATTCCTTAACAAGATGGCTACCCTTACAAAGCCTACAAGGGTACTTGGGCTTACGGTTTGTTTGGGTGATCTTGACATCATCAACACTCCCAGCATGATTAATAGTAACTGGTTGTTTTCCAACATGTTTGAAAGTGGTTGGAAGTTTGGATCCTTGCTTATTTTTCTTCTTCTTATTCTTTCGTTTCTTCTTCTTCTTATCCACCAAGTTACTAGCTTGAGATCTTTCACTTGGTGAAGAAGATGAAATGGAAGAAGACCTTGCAAAAGAAGAAGGCGAAGAAGACCTCACTGGTGAAGAAGGTGAAGGATCGACATGAGGTTGATGTTGTTGGGGGGAAGTTCTTGTTACTGAAGCACTAACTGCATCCGGGATTACCTAAGTGGAAAACAACCACACCGGCAATCCAATAGTGAGACCTGGAAGGCTCAATGTAGCGATGTGAGGAGGACCAATGTTTCCATAAGAAGGAAAAACAAAAGGTTCCCCTAGAGCAGGGGTTCCTTCATTGGTCATTCCGGGAACTGATGCCATTAAATAAATATCCAATCTATATTCCTCTAGGGAAAACAAACAACACACACTAAAAATCTAGTAAGCAAGCAAGCAAACAAAACCTTCTCGCAATGAGCTCACTAGTTGGTGATGAAATCCAATGTCACGGGAACAAAGTAAGAAGGGGCTGAGATAGAGCGAGTGGAAAAGTTACGTTGACTACCTGCTTAATGGACTTACACCCTGGTGCAAGCTCCCACACATAATCGTGGGTATACCCTCCAAGGAGCCCGAGTGAGTTTGTCCAGTGTCAATTCCAGGTATCGTGAAGACTTCCCCCTCCACAGTCACCTTGTGTAAAGACCCTAAAGAGATAGGCCACTAAGGTTACCAATCACTACAGTGATGCCTAGGGAAACAGTCGGCAATCTGATCCATGCGCAAAGGCAGGGTATCTAGCTCAAAATCAACTGGAAAGGATTCCACTCATCATTGTGGGTATACCTCTCAAGCGACCCCCATAATACGCGCAACCTCTACACCAAGACCAACAAAGCAGGGTGAGTAACGTTGCCAGTCTCAATGCGGCCTCGTGATTGACCCTTGTGTTAGAAGGGCTTCCAGGGACAAAATGTAATAAGTGGATTTAACTCTCCCTATCACAAGATGCTATGTTTGTTTGCAGCCTTGGAAAGTTATCTTTCACACCTATTCCAAAGCCCTACAACTAATCTAATGTAAGTTTGCTACCAGAAAAGATAAAAATGTCTAATCAATTTTTATAAGAGATTTATTTTATGGCTGTTGTTACTCAAGAGGAAAATGGCATGAACAATATGGTGTTTTGACTGACTCGAAATTTATGTGAAGAGATGAAGATGCAATCTTTTCATTTCGATGAAAGCTATGCTACGAGAAGGAGAAAACATTTATCATTCCCAGATGCACAATGTCCCAAAATTTTAAAACTCATCAATATCAATATCTTCAAGAAACGAGACAAAGGTACTATACACCAATGCACGATTCATGCCCCCCCCCCCGGCCATGAGGGGGAAAATTTTTCAGAATTTAAGACCAAACAATGCCAAGAATCATGCAATTTCACTACTTCAAATGCAAGGATGCCCCCAATCTAATATAAAGCAAGAAATTAAATCTTTTTGTTTCAAAAATTTCACT
>ML779997.1:650793-679153 GCA_009831015.1 Picea engelmannii
TGCTTGGTGTATTGTGGTGTATTGGTGTAACTCTTATACTATTGTTCATTGCTCATTGGATATAATTGAATGGTTTAAGTATAAGTTGGAAAAGGTTTTTAAATTGTACTGGATACTGATTCACCCCCCTCTCAGTATCAACACATTCTTGATTGCATGACGTGGGCTAAACATATCATCATTAGATTTTTTTACAACATGGATAAAACGCACGTGATCTCTGCTTTCACCAACGCGCAACCCGTGAGAAGTGCTCCTCGGCTATTGAAAACTTCCACTTTCACCAGCGCACAACCCGTGAGAAATGCTGCTTAGTTGTTGAAAGTCACCACTTTCACCAACGCACACCTCATGAGAAACGCTCTTTGGATGTTTGAAAATTCCCGCTTTCACCAGCTAACGGCCTGTGAGAAATGATTCTTAGCTGTTGAAAGTTGCCACTTTCACCAGCTAACCATCATCTTTTAAGCACGCGTTAGCTGTTGAAAACATTTTATGAAAATTTTAAAGAGAAGACCTTTATGGGTCATCTTCTTTCTAAGACAAAAATCAAAACCTAAGTCTTGCAGCTAGAAAAACTCAAAACCAATTTGAGAAAACTACCAATAGCCATGCTATCCACCACAAAATGTGACCATAGGGACGGGTTCATTTTGGGAGCTAACATTTGGCTCCAATTGGGATGGGCATTTCCCTGTGAGGTGACCAAGAACCTAGCTATACTTAGTAGCCTTATTACAATTTAAAACAGAAATTTGAAAAATAGTTTTGCTAGTACCATTGGGCATGGAGTTATTCAAGTGACAGAAATAAAGAAAACAGAACTAAAAAATAATATGTACAAGTAGAATAAGGCTTCAAGAAAAGCCTTATGAGAAATAGATCTTCAGAAAGCACCCGTTGAAAGGGCCACCTACTACTTCCTCGCTTGAAAGAGTTTGGAGAACAAAGGTATTGTTCTGCTGCATCGCTGTTATGACAAAAGGACCTGTCCAGAGAGCCTCAAATTTTATGTGTTTCCCCTTCTCTTTCCTTGCTGCATCCCATTTTAAGACTAAATCCCCTGTTTTGAAGACATTTGATTTGACTTTCTTGTCGAAGGACTCCTTGATTCTCTCTTGATGCAATTCTGTTTTTTCCAAGAGCTGCTCTCTATTTTGTTGTAGTTCTACCAAATTATGAATTCTCCGGGTCAAATCACTTGGTTCAGAATCAGTTTCTTGTAAAAACTTTGCAACTGACAATGCAAGTTGAACAGGAAATATTGATTCAGTACCATATACCAACTTGAAAGGAGATGTACCAATTGATTTCTTACATGTAACCCTGTCAGCCCACAAAGCAAACTTCAGTTTGGAATCCCAACCTCTGGTATTTTGTTCAAGCAGCTTCTTTATAATTCTGACTAAACTCTTGTTGGATGACTCAGCTAAGACATTCCCTTGCGGATAGTAAGCTGTGGAATGTACCAGCTGAATTCCAAGCTCTTCACACAATTTCACCAAGTGTTTATCTTTGAATGCACCAGCGTTATCAGTGACTATTCTTTTAGGGCAGCCAAATCTGGTAAATATGTTTTCTTGCAGAAAGTTTATGACGACAGTATGATTGGTGTTCCAGGTGGGAATAGCCTCAATCCACTTTGTAAAGTAATCGGTGGCAACTAGGATCCACCGGTGCTGACCACTAGAAGGCGGATGAATTTCACCTATGAAGTCTAGGCCCCACTGCTGGAAAGGCCCTGTGACCACTATAGGTTTGAGGGGAAGAGACTTCAGTTGTTGTTTACCTTCGAATCTTTGACACTTGTCACACGTTCTCACAAACTCATACACATATGAAAATAAGGATGGCCAGTAGTAACCAGATCTTAAGATTTTGTGTGCAGTGGTTATCCAATAGTGATGTCCCCCGCATTCACTATTATGAAATTCAATCATGACCTTAGCTGCTTCTTCTTGGTTTACGCACCTCAACAATAAACCTATGGGATTTTTCCAGAACAAATCTGATGGGACTAATAAAGTTTGCAGAAAATGAATAATATGGTTGTACCATTTGCAATCAGCTAAGTGAGATGAGACCTGCATTTCCTCACCTTCTTTATTCTCTGAAGACCAAACATTTTCTGCATTAATGCTTACCAGATTTATTTCGAGCAGCCTGCAATTTTCTTCTGCCAGAAGTTTGGCAAGGCCCTGACCCTTCACAAGTTTTGCTGGTTTAATTTCAACATCAAATTCAATCAACTTTTCTATCCACATACTCCTTTTTCCATCTATGTTGGGTTGTATAAGCACATCTTTAACTGAACTGGAGGGGACAAAAGCTATTACCTTTGCCTGAAGGATGTAAACTCTGAAAGATTTCAACGACTTGATAAGTGCATATGCTTGTTTCTCCAAAAATTCATACTTTACCTCTGCGTCCCTTAAGACCTTACTGAAGAAGGCAACCGGCTTCTCCTGATCATCAGCATTTTTCTGCAAGAGTACTACTGCGATTGTATCACTTGAAGCAAATGAAAAAATGTAAAATACCTTGGAGAAATCGGGGCTGGTCAAAACAGGGGCTGTTGTGATGGCTTCCTTGATGGCATTGAATGAATGTCTGGTTGCTTCAGTCCATTTTACCTCAGATTCCTTTCTTAACATAGCAGTGATATGTTTTGTGAGTTCAGCAAAATTTACTATAAACCTTCTGACAAAATTTATAGTCCCAAGGAAAGACTGAATGTCCTTCTTTGATCTAGGAAGAGACGGATTTTTAATTGCTTCTACCCTCTTTGGGTCAATTTTTACCCCATCAGCTGAAACAATATGCCCAAGTAATTTCCCTTCCTTAAGTGCAAAATTTGATTTTTTTGGATTAAGAGAAATGCCATACCTTCGACATTTCAGAAATGTCCTTTTTAAGTACTGCAAATGAAGTTCATGGCTGCTTGAGAAAATAGTGATATCATCGAGATATATTAGGACAAATTTATCTTTCTCTCCAAAAAAAGCAATGTCCATTGCCCTTTGGAATGTCGCTCCTACATTCATCAATCCAAAGGGCATCTTCTCGTACATAAACGTACCCCATGGAGTGGTAAAAGCAGTCTTTTCTTTATCGTCCGGATGGACAGCAATCTGGTTGTATCCGAAAAACCCATCAATAAAAGACATTACCTTTGATCCCGACGCCTTCTGCAAAATATGCTCCATTTTGGGCAGAGGGTAGTTGTCCTTCCTAGAGCACTTATTCAAATTTCTGAAGTCGACGCAGAGTCTAATCTCCCCATTCTTCTTCCTGACCGGTACGAGATTCGCAATCCATTCTGAATATCTGAGGGGAATGATGATGCGGGTATCCAATAGTTTTTTAATTTCTCTTTCCATTGTAGGCAGCAACAAAGGGTTGAAGGATCTAAGCTTCTTCCTGAAAGGTTTGGTGTCTTTATTCAAGGGAATCTTATGCTGAATTACCTCAGTGTCAAAAGTCTTCAAGTCATCATATTGCCAAGCGAAAATGTCAGCAAACGCCTTTAGCAATTCACCATAATCAGCCCTTTGTTTTTCAGTCAAATGTGAGGCTAAGTTGACATACTTGGGATCTTGTTCGCTAGCTACATTGTACTGCAAAACTTCTGAATCTTTTTCCCCACTTTCCAATTTGACAACAACATCATTATTATCGAACAACCTTTCCAACGGGACCAAACCTTTAGGAATTCTGTTGGTGGACAACTGGACTATTTCATGTGTTGTGATTTTGCTTCTAAATTCTGGCTTCTCAATTTCATTGTCATGTTCATTCTCCTGATCGATCTACAGATCTGCAAACTCATCTATCACTGTAAGGAATCTAGTGAGTTCAGCATCGTCTTCAAAAACCTTCCAAAATTTTACATTATCAGGGAGAGAGGGCCTATATTTAACTTGAATTTCGTAAGTCAATTTATGAGGCAGAGGGGGTATGAATGCACAAGCCGACACGGCTAATGAATCAACCAATTCGTTCATTGCTCTAGGTATAAATGAAATCTTAAAATCTGCAAAATCGTGAATGGCCTTCAACACTTCATCTCTGTATGCCTTCAGCCTGACATGCTTTTCCTGAAAGGACTTATTCACCTGCTGAATAATCAAATCTGCATCTCCAAACACCTACAATTTTTTAATCTTCCTCTCTTTGGCTGCATTCATCCCCAAAAGTAGTGCCTCATACTCAGCAATATTATTAGTCACTTTAAAATCAAGTTTAAAGGACAAATGAGAAGTTTTCTTAGAAGGGGAAATCAATACCACTCCTGCTCCTGCTGACTCCTTAGTGCAAGCACTATCAAAGAACATGGTCCAAAGGTCATCTTCTGTTGTTTCTGTGGGCTGAACTGTGGGTTTTCTGAGCAACAATGTATCAGGCAGTGAATCATCAATTTGCAAAATACAAGATCCCATACCTGTGTCAACCGAATAGATAGCATGATTGGATGGATTTTTCTCGTCACTGATTACATATGCCAACTGAGATTCCCTGTATAGCCTTCTATTCACCCCTCCAAAAACAAGGATGGTAGCGTAGGAGAGATCCATTTGAAGAGTGCCACCTAGTCTCTTCATCCACGATCTTGATAGCAAACATCCAAATTTAGGAGGTATGTCGGCCACCACTATATCCATCACCATAGTCTTCATGGATGCTTGGGTTAAGGTTACAGCCAAATCCTTCATCATCCCAAGACATTTGACTTTTCGAGAATCAAAAGAGAAAAGTTCATGATAAGACTTGGTTATCTCTAGCCCAAGCTCATCCATGACCTCCTTTGGCATCAAATTGTGTGAAGCACCAGAGTCCAACAAACAATTATGCAGTGTTTTCTCATGAATATTTAGAGAGATGTAAAAGGGAGGACAGCTTTCATCTCTGTCTTCTATCATTTGGCCTAGAGTGATGGTTGGATTATCATCATATATGTTGAGGATATCAGTAGAAAGGGATATAGATTGGGGATCTATAGTTTTGAGGATATCCCTTTTGAACATTTCATTTTTCATCAGCTCGACTAAAGGAATAGGAATTTTAATTTTTTATATTTCAGCCTCAAAATTAAAAGAATATGGAACTTTATCAAAAACCTTTACCTGATTTGAAGGGGCTTCCTGATTTCTTTGTTGTTCAACAGGAGGCTGACTTTCTGGAGTTTGATGCTTGACAAGGGCAGTAGTCTTTTTGGGAGGAGCTTATGCTTTCACCTTTGAAGGATTTGCTTGTTGATTCTATGATGTCTGATCTCTTTGCTTAACAGGGGTTGTGCTCTTTTCAGGAGAGGCTGGTGCATCTTGTTGAGCAGTATCAGATTTAGATCGAAGGTTATATCTATTCTTATCTTCTGTTGTGAAAATTCCATCATCAATAAGATTATCTTCTGTCTGTTCAGTCATCAATGATTCCTCATAGTCGTGTTGTGTTAGATAAGATTTCCCTGTCTCTTCTCCAACACAATGAATATTACCTTCTCCACCTTCTTGATCTTCACCATTGTCTTCGTCCATCACAACATTTTGAAGAGGGACATTTATCCTCTGATCTTCAGTAGGATTCTTTTCTCTTTGCAAGATCTGAGTTGGCTGATTATTTCTTCTGAAGTTGTTGGGATTTTGATTTGGGTTCCTGCCTGCAGAATCATAAGTTCTTCTTCGCTTCACAGGCTGCTTACTTTCAATCTTGAGCTTAGATATCTCAGAGGTTGGAGACTCTAGCATCTTAGCCATTTTATCAAATTTGGGATCAACGCTTGATGAAGATGAAGCCTCATTCCTTGGCCTTCTCCTATCAGAATCTCCTTTCCTCTTCTGAGAGGATAGAATATTTGATTCCACCTTAAGGGAAGCATCTTTCATGAGAGATAATCATGGTGACCTCCTTTCTCTCAACAGTAAGCAGAAATCTGAGTCAAAAGCATCAGAATATGTGATCTTGGCAGAAGCATCTAACGGTTTTATCTCAGCTGGTATTTTGCCATACATTCGGTTAAATCTTTTAGTGAAATCGGAGACTGACTCAGTACTTTGTTTCCTTAGATTTACGAATTCTATGATATAGTAGACAAAATCCCTTCTATCACCCCAATGTTTCAAAAATATCTCATCCAGTTGCTCGATTCCAGCTATGGAACCAGCAGGGAGTTCTTTGAACCATTTCCTAGCATGGCCATCTAGGCTTTGGACAAAGACTCGTGTCCAAACATCTTCTTCTTCAATATTAAGGTTTTCAGCATAACTATAAAAAGCCTCAATATGTTCTTCAGCAGACACATCGCCTTCGCCTATGAATTTGGGCATATACTTCTGATAGTCTCCTGTTGGCATGGCTGATACTGGGTTTGGCAATATGAGTGGTGCATACCTAGCAGCTAGGATCTGTTGCATCTTCGTCAAAGGAGGTGGTGCAGCCATAATTATCAAGGGTGTGGAAGGTGATGGTGATTTCTTTTTCGAGTCTTCGACACTGGAGGAATGCAAAGAAGGTGAATTTTCTAATGGGAAAGAAGTTTGATATGAAGCTTTGTAAAAATTTGCAAGCTGCCCAGCTAAATTTTCCTCACCTTTAGCAGATAGCTCTTGGAGGAGATGTTCAACAAAAAGGAGGCTAGTATAAATGTTCAAATGATCCTCTTGTTGCTGAGAGTGAAAAGACTCAAGGGAAGAAGAACTGTGGCTTCTTTCTAAAGTCTTGGGTGTTTTTTCAATCAAATTTAAATCTATCAATTTATCATCATTAGGATTTTTCTGTTGATCAAAAAGAATTTATTCTTCTACAGAATTTACAACTATTTTTTCATCAATGCTCTCTGAAAAGAACTCAAATTTTTCTATAGTAGATTTTCCAGAACTGAAAAGAGGATTACCTTCTGTATTTGATCTTGAAGTTTGACCTTGACTTGCCTTACCTTTCCTGAGTATAAGTTCTGGATTGGATACTGGCATGGCAGGTGATTCTTGAGGATTCACCCTAGTACTAATCCTCTTAGGAGCCAGGATGAACTTGTGGAGTCACCAGATAGATAATTACAACCAAAAAAAGCCTAATCTTTGTCTATCATCAAGGATTACCTCTGTGTCGTATCCCATGAAAGAAAAGTTGAATTTCATCTCCCCGACAACGACGCCAATTTTTTATCACTCCAAGAAACTCCTTAGGGTTGTAGTCTAAGGATGCTTGGTAACTTAGAAATACTGTGTATATATGCTTGGGACAATGGGGTCTTGTATAATCAATGTAATAGACAACTCATACATCTAAAGAAACAGTGCTTTCAGGAAACAATAATCAGATCAAGTAAATTGAAAGGAGAGGCTGAAGAACACTATTCTTGATTGCCAAATACAGCTGAATGTAGGGCTTAATGCAAGATAGAGAGAAATCCTTTATTTCAAGTCTATGAGCTCAATAAAGAGATAACAGTCTTCATGAACTAAAATAAACTGAAACAAAGTACAGAAAGGGAAAGATGGATATTCTGATATTGAAAACGAAAGGAAACTGAACTTTATTTCTGCAAATAAGAGTCTATACAGTGGCACAAAATATCTCCTAGTTTGAACCCTTGTCTCTTAGCAAAAATAGGCATTTATAGCCTTTTACAATCAGTTTTATAGATCCTAAAAACATGGATCTGTATTTAAAAATAACAATTCAAATATAACTAAACAACTTGATAATAAAGACTTAATGACTAAAATAACATTCGAATTGTCTTCAATCTCAAACTTCAACATCTGTATTCTTCAGTCTTTTCGAATCTGTGGTGTTATGAAATATGCAGAGGCCCCTGTCTTAGCAGCTGGATTTCTTCAATTGTTCATAGCAGATACTTTAGGAGATTTGTTTAGCATGTGATTCTCACAATTCCCTCGAATCTCTGATGCAGAGTCCTTTGCCAGCAAGTTGTTATCCCTTGATACTCTTGAACTTCTTTATAACCTGTGAAAAATGACTTGCTCCGTCCCTAGCTTCAAAAAATTATTTTTCTTCTTTCACCAGCTAACTTGCCTTGTGATTCGTTGGTTAGTTGGTGAAAGCGCTGCCTTTCACCAGCTAACTGGTTGCAAAATTACGCTATGTGCTGGTGAAAGCCCTGCCTGAGCCCAAAATGAACTTTCACCTCCAAAAATGCGATTTCAACAAAAACTCAATGTGTCTCTGCTTTATTCCCTTGCATGTTCACAGCAACTTGAGCAAGCACTTGCAAATCTGGGTGTGATTTTTGCTTTTGCTTCAATTTTCTGATTCTCCTTTTAAGGCGCTTTGCTAGCCACCATAGACTATTGTAATCTTTGGTGATCTTCTATTTTATTTTCTTTTCCTTGACACTTTCACGAGCCAGCTTTTCAAATACAGCGTTGGTTTCTACAAAATTATCGGACAACTTCTTATATCTTTCCTTTATTACCCTCTCTAAGACCTCCTGCTGAGCTATCACTTCTTTGAGATGCTTAATCTTCTGTGTTTTCTTCGACTTAGTGCTCTTTGATGTTTCCCCTTCCTCGGTGTGAGTAAAGGTTTCATAATTCTGTGCAAACTCAATTGAGTGTTCAGGACTCTTGATGACAGGGCTCTCATCTTCTTGCTCTGGTTCTGAGTCTGTATATGGAAGGTTTAAGATGTTTGTTCTTCTTTCTGTAGGCTGCTCTGTAGTAGTCTCAAAATTCAGCTTTTTCTTTGACCTGTGAGATTTCACACCAGAGATTCTATCTTCTGGAGGTCCTGGAAGAGTCCTCCTCTTCCTCGAACTGCTTTGAGGAGTCAATTGCTTCTTTCCAGCTTTCCCCTATTCATTCATGGGCTGAGTTTGACTTTCAAAGCCCTCCCAAAACAGAAAATGTTGCCAGGTCCTTCCCTTCAGTCTTAACTCCTCCAGAATGATCAATTTAATAAGGCCAAAGTGGCATAGAGTATTCTTCATGCTTAGGGGTTCAGCTCTAATCTTTTTACAGACTTTAGTTAAGCTCTTATGCAAGAAGAAAGGCAGGTTTAGGAGAGTTTTACCTGTGAAATGGTCTAAGAGCTTTAAGTGATACAACATCAGTTTTTCATACCTGCCCTCTGAGGTTATGTAGATTTGGATGCCCTTAAACAAATCCTTCCACTCATCCTCTAAATGAGAAACTGGCATGCTCTTCTTCCATGCATTATGCCTGAATTCTTCCTTCAAATATGTTCTGAAATTTAAGTTTTTGGTGGCATTCGTTTTGAACCAACTCTGGCCCGATCTTGGTAGGTTGGTCGCTGCAGCGATGGAAGCTTCATCTACAATGATCTCCAAGGACCCAACACGACCCTTATTCCCATCAAATGTTTTAGCAAAAGCCTCTGCTGTTGACTAGTGACAACCATTCTGCAGCCTCTCCACAAATTCGATGCAACCTGCGTTTGAGAAGTGTTTATGTACTTCTGGATGTGTCTGTAGGAAAGATAGAATGTATAACTATTTTCTTAGTAAATACCCACTATGTCTCCTCGCCATCTGCAACCCAAAATCCTAACCGATTCTGCACACACAACATAGCAAACTGCTATTCGAGCCGAGGTCTTGCGCTGGTGAAAGCACTCGAGAGTCAGCTCTGTCTTTCAAAATTAAAAACTTAGCATACATTAGTGAGTGATGCGTGTTGGGGAAGCGATGAACCGATGTGATTCCATCAGCCAAGTAGTACAACTTCTGTACCTGCGATAATGGATTCAAATTCACCATTTTCGATGCCATGATTGTGAAGCATGCGTTACTGAACAAGATTCGACTTGTAATCCGATTTAGACATGCAACTCGAGTTTCCATGATTGTCCACTTTCACCAGTGCATCATTCTTGATTGCATGATGTGGGCTGAACATATCATCATTAGATTTTTTTACAACATGCATAAAATGCACGTGATCTCTGCTTTCACCAATGCGCAACCCGTGAGAAGTGCTCCTCGGCTATTGAAAACTGCCGCTTTCACCAGCACACAACCCGTGAGAAATGCTCCTTAGTTGTTGAAAGTCACCACTTTCACCAGCGCACACCTCGTGAGAAATGCTCTTTGGATGTTTGAAAATTCTCGCTTTCACCAGCTAACGACCTGTGAGAAATGCTTCTTAGCTATTGAAAGTTGCCATTTTCACCAGCTAACCATCATCTTTTAAGCACGCGTTAGCTGTTGAAAACATTTTATGAAAATTTTAAAGAGAAGACCTTTATGGGTCATCTTATTTCTAAGACAAAAATCAAAACCTAAGTCTTGCAGCTAGAAAAACTCAAAGCCAAATTGAGAAAACTACCAATAGCCATGCTATCCACCACAAAATGTGACCATAGGGACGGGTTCATTTTGGGAGCTAACACAGTGCATGACAAAAGCAGAGAAGGAAAGGACTCAAATCCAAAGGAAAAGTTGGTAACCTTGTGCTTGGGGAAGAGATAGGCATGAACAAGGTGGTGCAGCTGTTAAATTAGTCTCTAGTTGGGAGAGCCATTGGTAGGTATTTTTCTCTCAAAACCATTGTTAATTGGACCCAGTCGGTTTGGGAAGAACACCTTGGTTATGCCCCAAAGGTTATTGAATTAATAAAAAATTGGTTTTCTTTCAATTTCCTCGAACCAGAACATGCTAAATGGGTGTTGGGTAAAAATTGGAGCGTTAACTTTTCACCCTTCCTGCTAAAGCCTTGGAGCCCCCTCTTAGATGCAAGCAGGGAGAAACTAGACAAAATCCCCGTCTGGGTACAACTCCCAGCTCTTCCTCTATAGTTCCGGTCTCTAGATTACTTTAAAGCCATCAAGAATTTCCTGGGTGACTTCCTTGAAGCAGACTTATCCTTCGAGGAGACAAAACAAAGAAAAATTGCAGGGATTTTAGTTAATCTAAATGTCAGAGAAGGGCTTGGAGAGGAGATCAACTTAAGCTAGGGGAGTTTCACACACACTCAATTAATGGACTATGAAAATGTCCCCTTTAGATGCCAACGATTCCACTAGTATGGGCATCTAGTGGAAAACTGCCACCTTCCCTTAAGAACAAAAGGAGGCACCTTTTATAGAGAAAAATTAAAGCCTATGACTCAAGATAACAACAACAAACAAGTTTTTGGTGCAGAAAAGGAAGCATCCCTTAAAGAGGTACCAACACTCTCCAAAGAAGCCTCAAAGGACAAATAATAAAAGGATTTCACTCCATCAACTGAAAGATTTGTGGAGGAAGGAATTGATAAAAATAGCCTCACTACTCTGGATACAGGAAGCTCAAGGACTCTGGTCTCAGGTAATCCTCTACTTTCCTCTCCTCCTATTATATTTTTAATTAAAAATTTGACAATAGAGGGCAATGAGTGGCTGGAGGCTCTAAAAAAACTGTCTATAAACAATGTCTCCTTGAATTTTCCCGAGTATTTCTCAGAATGAAACAAGGAAACTTCCCTCCCAGATACTCCACCCCCCCTTTCCTTACAGAAGAAGATTCCTCTTCCTCCTCACTTTCAAATGAGTCTTCTTCTACCCGCTATTACCTAAGATAAAAAAAAAGAGTCCCTTCCACAGGAGGACTGGGAAAGGAGGAAATATCCTCCCTGGACAAGGGAGGACGTGGGAGAAAGTCCTTGTTTTCAAAATGTCAATCAAAGGCCAGGATTGAACTTCTAGTTGGAAAACAACAATCTATCGAACAGGCACTTAAGGCATCGAGACGTCGGGGCGGGGTTTTAGGATGAATATTATGTCTTTCAATTGTAGGGGTTTGGTCAATGCCCTAAAAAAACCTTCCCTAAAAAGGGTGATCGCTACAGAACACCCAGATGTGTTACTCCTACAAGAAATGATGGGAGTAGGTGAAGAGGAAAAGTTCATCTTGGAACTACTCCTATCAGGGTGGAAGTTTATTACAGTGGATTCTATGGTTAGATATGGAGGAATAGCCACTAGTTGGAACTCACATAACATTCAAGTCATTAACACTTGGGGCTTGGATTCTGGACTTGGGATCTTAGTTTTGGCCCCGGATCTCAAGGATGTCATTCATATCCTAAACATTTACAGACCCTATCAGAACAAAAAACCTTTTTGGGACTCTCTTCTCACAACGTCTTTCTTCAAAGAGATTCTAATTTTAGGGGGATCTTTAAACCTCTCCCTGGGACCTTCAGAAGTCTGGGGGGATAGCGCCAGGCCCTACCCCATGGTAGATTTTTTCTATCAAAAATTTGCGGAGTGAAGATTAACAGATCTTGACCCTATGCTCCTCAATCCTACCTGGAAAAACAACAGGGTAGGAGTCGAAGGTGTTGCAAAAAGACTAGACCGGTTCCTGATAAACGATTCTCTTTTGGATGAACAATTAACCTTTAAGCAGTGGATTGGTTTTGGAGGCTTGTCAGACCACTATCCAATTTTCCTGGAATTCAGACAGGGTTCTGAGAATCCATCCAGTCCTTTTAAATTTAACAAAATCTGGCTTGAATATGATTCCTTCTTAGAACTAATAAAGGAATATTGGATCCCCTACAGACAAGATCTACCCCAGTCAACAGCTGTCCAGTTTACATAAAATCTGAAAAGAATCAAATATGTGGTAAAACCCTGGGACTTCCAAAAAAGGAAAAATGAGGACAAGGAAATGAAATAAATTGAATATGATTTACAAAGATTCTTGGAATAAGAAGGGGAGATTTTGGCCACAACAGAGTCAAAAATCAAACTACTTCAGCTAGAGAAAAGGAGAAATAAACTACTCAAGGAGAAGGAAGAATCTTGGAGATTAAAAAGAATAACTATATGGATAGAGAGTGGATATGAAAACACAAAGTTCTTCCAAGATTTTGCCAAAGGAAGAAAAAACATCAATAATGTTTGGAAATTGAAGGACCCGACAAGAAACTTGGAAACAACTTTTGAAGGAATGTCAAAACTGGGGAAAAATTATTTTCAAAATCTCTTCAAAGTAGAAACCCAAGTTTCTATAGAATAAGTAGTCTAAGTGGCACAATTTTTTCCCAGATTTGTTGAGGAAGAAGATAATCGGATCCTGGTGGAAGAAGTTACAAAAAAATAGCTCCTAGAAGTGCTTCAGAGTTTCCAAAAAGATAAAATCTGAGGCCCAGATGGATGGACTATTGAATTCTTCCTGGGATGTTATGAGATTGTAGGAACTGATTTGATGAAGATGATTGAGGACACAATAACTTCAGGCCAAATCCCACAGAGCCTTAACTCAATTTTCCTTGCACTTATCCCAAATACGGATAACCCAAAGACTCTGGATGATTTCAGACCAATCTCTCTTTGTAATTGCGCCTACAAAATCGTCTCAAAAGTAATTGCTAGAAGGATTAAAAGAATCCTATCCAAAAATATTTTAGAACAACATTTTGGCTTTTTAGAAGGAAGACAAATCCATGAAGCCATAGGTATAGCACAAGAAGTAATTCACAGTGTGAAGACAAGAATTCTAAAAGGAGCAGTGTTAAAGATCGACCTCTCAAAAGCCCATGATAGAGTAAGTTGGTTGTACATCTGGTTATTACTTACTCATCTAGGGTTTGATGTTCCTTTCATTAATTGGGTTATGAACTGACTTACTACGACCTCCTTTGCGGTCTTAATAAATGTCTCAGCTTCTCCTTTATTTACCTCAGAAACAGGACTCAGACAAGGGTCTCCCTTGTCACCACTTCTCTTCCTCCTAGTAGTGGAAGTACTCAGTAGAGAAATCTCTCATGCAAAGAGTGCAGACACCTTCTTTGGAATCAAAATCTCACCTGTACTGTTTCTCATAAACCTCATTTTTTTGGATGATGTCTTAATTTTCAGTGGAGTTTCCATAAGGGAAGTTGAGGTCTTAAGGAACATTCTTTCTCTTTTCTCAAAAGCAACAAGAATGCAAATCAATGACACAAAATCTTCACTCTCTACTTACCTTCTATCTGAAGAAAAAGAGCAAGCCCATAGGTTATTTTTCCCATTCTAAATAAAGACTTTAGATGATGGGATAAAGTACTTGGGTTGCTTCTAAAACCCAATGATTACAAAAAAGAATATTGGAAGTGGCTCCTGAAGAAAATGGACAAAAGACTAAATACATGGAGTCACCGATGGATTTCACGTGCAGGGAGATTGGTTTTGGTGAAATCAGTTTTGGAAGCTAGCCTGGTTTAATGGATGTCCTTCTCTTGGATCCCTAAAGGAATTCTGGAAGAAACAAGAAAACTCATGTAATTCCCTAGGTCCGTTGGGATAAAATTGTCGTCCCAAAGGCAATGGGAGGCTGGGGTCTGAAAAATATATTTCTCTTTTCCAAAGAACTGGTGGCCAAGGCAGGATTGCACATTATAAAATCCACCAGCCTCTCGACAAAGGTCATTATCCAAAAATATATAGAACCAATCCCACTAGATTTTTGGATAAGATGTCAACAAAAATCCAAAAAGGGGGCCTCGGTGATCTAGAAATCCATTCTAAATGCCTTTCCACTCATTGAAAACAATTTATCCTGGAAACTCAGTAATGGTCACCAATTCATAATGGGGAAAGAACTTTGGCCAGGGAGTGAAGGTAAACACTTAATTTATGAGCAGATAATACAACACTTACATTCCTTGGGTTTTACTCATTTAAACAATCTCGCAGATCCTAGCCGCTCAACCTTATGGTCACAGGGATGGATGGATGCAAACAGTTTGGGCCTTAGTCAAGAAGAAAAACTTGAACCGGAAAGCTACATTTATAGTCTAAAGTACTCACAGATTAGACTGACGGACAACACAGATGAATTGATTTGGGATCTAGACCCCTCAGGGATTTATTCCCCAAAACTGGGTTATCTAAAATATAACTCAGATTTAGGCCTCTGAGAGCCTGTTTGGTGGTGGAGAAAATTGTGGAAGGTTAAAATTCTAGCAAAAACTAGACTGTTTATGTTGTCCCTCGACCAAGTTTTGATGAAAACTTGGTCAGAGTTAACCCACTTTTGGACTTCGACACATTGGTCGAGGAAGGAGCACCCACGTGAAGCTGAGATCACGGATCTCACCAATTTTTTGGGCTATGTGAACCGAACAAGGGGTCCTCTAGGTTTCCTGTAATGGGTTTATGGGATGTCGGCCCATGGGATTTCCCCATGTTTAGGCCTTATTGTAAGGGGTTGTAAAACTATAAATAAAGAAGAAAGTATTGTAAAGGAGTGTGTGTGCGAGTATGTGTAGCTTAGTGCTTTTGAGAAGAGACCGGAGCTTGCGGAGATAAGTGCAAGTAGTTTGGGTTTCTTTGTTCAAATGAATGTATGTATGTTAAGGCTTTGTGCTTGATAGAGGGTTGGTTTTGTGCCCTAACCTAGTTTTGGAAGGAGGATATAGTGCTTAGTGCATAGATCTCCTGTTTGGTGCGAAGCTTGACTCTGTGGCTTAGTGCACAGGAGTGAATGAATGTAAGATTTGAGCACATAATAAAGAAGGCGAAGTTGTTGGTGGACGTAGCACCACACTGGGGTGAACCACGTAGATCTGGTGTCTTATGGTTTTCTCTGTGCAATGTTATCTCTACTATGCTTTGCTTAGTGCTTAGATTAGAATGTGTAATGAATATGTATATTTTTCTTAAATGCTTTGCTTATGTTAAATGCTAGATCTTATTCACAGTGTTAAGTGCTAAGTGGTTGAAGTACTTAATATTTGTTGTTACTATGCTAGATCTATTCTTGGGTATGTTATGTGATGTTAATAAGGTTAATGAACTAATGTATGTCACGTCCTAAAGAGATAGCAAACTACCCTGCGAAGTGTTATTATCAGAGACTTGCGCCCCATCTTGGTTATAGACACCTGTGTCCTGTAACCCCCCTTGCTTCTACCTCGGGTGAGACTTTGCCTACTTCACAGTTGTTGCCGAAAGGGTCGGTAGTCGGGTTTTCTTGGTGCGTTGTTAAGCGTTGAACCCTGGTTATGCCCCTATGCCAACAAATGGTTCTGTTGTCGGGACTTGAAACTGTGATTGCTAGGAACTGAAGTAAATTAAAGAGAAGATATGTGCGTAGATCTGTTGCTGAAGTGCGCAGTACTCTACTTGACTTGAATTGCGAAGCTTTGTGATAAGAAAGAAATCATGTCTAAAGAAAAGAGGTAAGATCCTAAAAGAGGTAAAACTTTGTGCATTGACAAGAGTAAGATAGGTGAAAATATTTGTTTTGAAAGAATGAAATTAAGTATGTCTAATAGATTATGTCCTAGTCTGAAGGCTAGGGCGCAGTTGAAATAAAGGGCCGATTTGAGTAAATTTAATGGAAATAAAGAAAGATATGTTATTCCTATGCATAGAAATATTTTTTGGACTAATAAGTGGATGCAGGAACCTAGAAAAAATATTTGCAGATTGCAGGTCTGACACTACGATCCTAGTGCGCAGCTCAAAAGAGGATGGGGAGCATTTAAAAGAAAAAGAGGATTAACTTTGTGTTATAACTGCAGAAGACTGGGACATCTTGTTAAGGAATGTACTGAGGTAGGCCCTATCTGTGTTTGTTGTAAGATTGTTGGTCATGAGGTTGAGGATTGTCCAAGGACTATTGCTAAAGTTGAAGATATGAACATGAGACAAGAAAACTATGAAGAAAGTCAAGAGACTAAGGGTGTGTTAGAAAGTCATAAACAGAAAGAATCAAAGGAAGTTCAGGCTATGTTATTACAGTTGAGAGAAACGATGGATTTCCATAAGGATGCCAGTTTACAAGAAACTTTGGAAAAAAACAGCGCATAAGTGAAAGAATAGAAGACTTTGACGTAGATTGTGTCTTGGATGAGGAAACACAAGTGAATATCATGACAAAAGAAACTTGAGAAATTTTGGGAAAGCCTACCGTGATACCTTCATTGAGAAGGATAGGCTTTTTTAAGGGTAAGATGATAACTTTATGTGGAAGAGTTACTAATGTACCTATTATTTTCCATGGAACATCGGCTGAAGAGGAATTTGAAGTCATTAAGTTTATTGGGGACAGCGGCCCTTTCCCACTTTTGCTAGGTAAGACTTGGATTGAGAAAGATCAAATCAGAAGGAAAGTAGAGGAAGAAGCTACAAAAAAGAAAAATCAAGAACTAAGGGATTTCATAGCTAGAAAAATAGACCGACTAATAGAAGAACGAGAAGATAAGTCGAAGCAACAGAACAAAGTAACAATGCAAGAGGGACATAAAGCAAGAGGATTAGTTGTCAAGGTTGAAAGAATGCAAGAAGGGTTGAAGAACCTATCTATGCAAGAAATAAGTGTACCCACCCAGGAAGTATTAAGAGAAGGGATATTAACTTCAGACCCTTTGAGGGCACCTCAACTAGATGAAGCCACTACGCTAGGGGAAGATAAGAATACGAATGGAAAGAGGATTCCATAAATAGTTAGAGAGACTCAGATCACAGGGAAGAAGGAAAGGAAGCGCAATAAAAAGAAAGCTAAGTTGATAAAGCTACAAGAAGTTACAGAAACCAGATGGAACACTTCGCAGGCTGGAACCTCATAGGAGGCAGGTTCTGAGGATTTGAACCTCGTTGGAACAGCAGGTTCGCGCAGAATGGGACTTCGCCCTGGCGAATTTATATGACTGTTGTAGGTGCCCCGAACGTTAGAAGGGCGCTCTGGAATGACTAGAAAATTCATTTATGGGATAATGGACTGCTTTTGGACGTTGATACCGTGCCATAACAGACAGATTTACATTGATGGAAGCATTTCCTGGCTGTTGGAAGATCCGTTAAGGTGCCCCTCTTATTTAAATCGTTGGTCACTACGTCGGACCACTTTTTGCTACCCGCGATTACTTGAGCTAAGAAGAGAATTGTCTGAGTGTCGAGTTGTGAAATCTGTCATTATCTGAGAGAAGACCCCATCGTTCGTTCGTCTACCCCGACCTATCTGTTTAAAAGTTAGAATGTCGGGCGAACCTAATGAGTTGGAGAAGTCTATAGAGGAAGTTATTAGGAAGATAATGGCCGAAAGACCGATATCTGAAGGTGTTAAGGAATCGTCTACTAGGGGACTACAGGCTCCCCCCTCGACTGGACGTCGTTCTAGCTGTGTCAACCCCGTGACTGAGCATCGAAGTAGGCACCGCAGTTATCTAGATAATGTGAAGCAGATATCGTTGATCCTACCAGAGTATATCCCACCTTTGGCTGGCATTGTTAACCATGACAAAATTCCCCAAGATTATGACTACACCGTGTTCACCACGTACATTCCGAAAGGAATACGTGTAGTCGGGAGTCAGTTAGGAAAGATCCCGCTACTAAAGAAAAATGACTTCAATTTAGGAGACATGAAGAACTAGGCTATGATAGAACCCCACCGCTACTTGACGAAGTCAATTGGAAAGAAGCCTCTCCTCGTCTTGCAGCCATGGATTAAGGGGCTGGTGCAGTCTACTATGATGAATGTGATGAATATCCAACATTTTAGCCGCCACCGGGAGGTTAGTGCTTGCGTTAAACTCCTCTTGGCATGCTATAATGGAGGATACGTGTGACTCGACAGAAGAATTACCGTGGATTCGACGTCAATCACCGGATCACAGGCTTAGGTATGCAGGGCCTTGACCCTCGGCAGTTTTTTCCAGGGAATACCTCAGACCGTTCCCTGGCACAGCGCATCAAGGAAGCTTATGAAGAAGTTGAAAAAGGAAAGTGAGGTTACAAGGTAGCCTCTATACAGGATGGCGCAGTGTGCCTCGCTTGCCAACTCCTAGCTGGAAAGCTAGTAAGGAAGAACCACCCCACACAGGTCATCGGATTCATGGTGGACCTCACAGGAAAATGTGTGGAGGGAATCCAGATAAACTGGGCGAACTACCTCGTCAATGAACTAGAGAAAGATTGTCGCGAAGCCCAGGATTTGGGATATGAATTCCACTACAACTGGCTAATCATGTAGATCACATTTGTCACTTGGAAAATGCCTGAAGGAGCTACCTTCCCAGAGATAGAACCCTCGGAGTCGTTGGCCACTTAGTTTTCAACCTTGTGATACACCAACGACATGACGAAGCAGTGGCAGTCTAATGTCGTGTTTCATGCATACTATCAATAATTGAAGGTCGCCATCGAAGCATTTCCACGCATGACACCACACACCCTGCACCAATACCGACCAATAGAAAAGTTATGCGATGATCCTCATTTCATCTACATCATTGCATGAAAAGACGAGAACCAGGAGGAGTTACAGTCATACTACAAGATGACAGATGAAGACATGGAGCAGATTACAAAGGAGTGGCTGGAGGAATTTCTAGTACCTGTAGCTGATGTAGAACTCTCCGACACTGACACCATTGGAAGCCCCATGGTCACCCGGGTTGAGCATGTCGGACAATCCAATGGGATGAAGAAGAATAAAAAGCAGGAAGAAGTCCAATATATAGAGAGCAATGAGGAGGACAATGCCTCTAAAGATAATGCATCTAGCTCCCCAGAAGGAGGAGAAGATGAATCAGAGGGACGAGGAAGAGGGGATGAAGGAGAAGAGAAAGGAGGAGGTGAATCTACACCATCTAAAGACCCCCCTACTGGAGCAGTAACACCGCAAATAAGGAAGGTTTCTCTGTAGAAACCTTCAGCAAGGAAGAAGACGCACGCTAATAAGCCCCAGTCAGAGACCACGCTCACGGAGGACGATATCAGTCTGGTCCGTGGAGCTATGGAGGAAACTTCTGAGGAAATCTTGTAGAGATACAAAAAAAAGAAGGAAGAGCTATATGAAAGGATCGAAAAGGAATTAAAGGAAGTACAACAAGTTGCTCATTTGGTCTGCGCAGTACCTACTACGCCTTCCTCGTCACAGATTACAGAATTGGGGGATGAACCAGCCCAATTGAGAAGACTTGCAGATGCAACAGAATTTTGACTTCAAAGAGTCCAGGAAGAAAAGGAGGAGGCTACATAATCCATGAAAGAGGAAAAATACGAAGCCTTAGAACAATTTCAAGTAGCGCGACACAATGTAGATGCCTATGAAGGTGAGAGAGAAGAGCTTCAAGTGAAGAATCAGGAGGAAAAACCCCAGCTACAGGGAGAAAAGGAGAAGTTGCTCACAGAGTGGGCCACAGTTAAAGAAGCAGTTAGTAAAGCATGTCGCTTTGTACCAGGTTTAATACAGGAGGAGAAAGATTCAGTCGAGGCTCAAGTAGCAAATCTCGTTACGACCCTCCAGCAGCTTTAGGCTAGAATAGCAAAATTGGAAGCCCAAGCATTACCAAGCACCCCGCAGGAGGTGCGTGACCAGAGGGAGGAGACCGCTAAGAAAATAGTAGTAAGAATAATAACCCTCACATCGAAATGCAAACAACTGAGTGACAGAACTGCACAGACATATGAATGCCTCACTAAGGATCTAGAGATAAGAAAGCTGGAAGTGCAGTTACAGGAGGTGCAACAACAAGCGATGTCAGTGTAGGTGCAGGTGAAGCTGCTCACCACTGTAGAAATAATGAAGAGATCTCAGGAGTAGCACGCAGTACATCAACAAATAAATAACCTCCAGGGAAAGGTAATGGAAGTCACACAGAAGTTGCTCACCGTTGTAGAAATAATGAAGAGATCTCAAGAGCAACACACAGTACATCAACAGATAACTGCCCTCCAGGGAAAGGTAATTGAAGTCACACAGAAGTTGCGACCTATGTAGGATGAAGCCTGCAAGGTGTTCAAATATATTGATGGACATGGTTCGCAATTAGATCAATTTGTGGCAGCAGCAAAACAATGCCTGGAAGGGCTTGTTATGGAGCAAGCAGTTCAGGAGCTCGTTGAGAAGGAGGCTCAGCCGAAGTAGCAAGTCGAGGTAGCTCAAGTTAATCTTGAGGCCTTCAAAGCAGCATTATCCAGGCCCAAGTGACTTAGGACGAGTCACAGGTGAGTGTTGGGGCCCTGTTGGCCCTCGACCAAGTTTTGAGGAAACCTTGGTCAGATTTGACCCACTTTTGGACTTCGACACATTGGTCAAGGAAGGAGTGCCCAGGCGAAGCTGAGATCATGGATCTCACCAATTTTGCGGGCTATGTGGACCCAGTAAGGGGTCCTCTAGGGTTCTTGTAATGGGTTTATGGGATGTCATCCTATGTGATTTTCGCATGTTTAGGCCTTATTGTAAGGGGTTTTAAAACTATAAATAAAGAAGAAAGTATCGTAAAGGAGTGTGTGTGTGAGTATGTGTAGCTTAGTTCTTTTGAGAAGAGACTAGAGCTTGCGGAGCTAAGGGCAAGTAGTTTGGGTTGCTTTGTGAAAGAATGTATGTATGTTAAGGCTTTGTGTTTGATAGAAGGTTGGCTTTGTGCCCTGACCTAGTTTTGGAAGGAGGATCTAGTGCTTAGTGCACAGATCTCTTGTCTGGTGCGAAGCTTGAATATGTGGCTTAGTGCACAGGAGTGAATGAATGTAATATTTGAGCACATAATAAAGAAGGAGAAGCGGTTGGTGAACGTATCCCCACACCGAGGTGAACCACGTAGATCTGGTGTCTTATGGTTTGCTCCATGCAACGTTATCTCTATTATGTTTTTCTTAGTGCTTAGATTAGAATGTGTAATGAATATCTATATTTTTCTTAAGTGCTTTTCTTATGTTAAATGTTATATCTGATTCACAGTGCTAAGTGCTAAGTGGTTGGAGTACTTAATCTTTGTTGTTACTATGCTAGATCTATTCTTGGGTATGTTATGAGATGTTAATAAGGTTAATGAACTATTGTACGTCACATTCTAAAGAGATAACAGACTACCCTGCTAAGTGTTATTATCACAGATCCGTGTCCCATCTTAGTTGCAGACACATGCATCCTGTAACCCCCCCTGCTTCTACCTCGGGTGAGACTTCGCTTGATTCATAGGTGTTGCGGAAAGGGCCGATAGTCGAGGTTTTGTTGGTGCGTTGTTAAGCATTGAACTCTGGGTTTTCCCCTGTTCCAATAGTTTATGTGGAATGTACTACAAAATAAGGTTCCAACTTGGGATAACCTCCGGAAGAGAAAAATTGTTGGCCCTGGCTAGTGCTCCCTTTGCAAATCTGAAGGAAAAAATTTATTACACCTCTTTCTAAAGTGTAGTTTCCTCAACAAATTCTAGAAGGAAATGTCTAGATTGTTAGATCTGCATTGTGTTTGGGAAGGAATGGATTTGGATCACTCCTGGATTACTTGGTGGAAAACAAGATCCTTCAAACATTTAAGATCCCTTCCTTTATTGGTCATCTGGGGCATTTGGCTTGCTTGGAATTCCTATATTTTCAAAGGAACCCCTCCTTCTCCTGAGATCACAACAACAAAAAGTGTTTCCCGTCTACCCTCCTTCCCCACAAAGAGTCCTAGGCCCTCTCCTAGGCAGCCTCATGCGGTTGTGAGTGATAGTTCCTCCCCATGGGGATTTTTCGATGGAGCTTCTCAACATAACATCTGTGGAGAAGGTGGACTCCACTTTCTTTCAGCTCTACACCACTTTATTATGAATTTTGGTATTGAGCCAGGAACAAACAACTTTGCATAACTTATGAGCCTTAAACTACTCATTGCCTTCACCATTGAAAAAGGATGCATGTCTTTAAAGTTTTATGGGGACTCTTTAAATGTCATAAAATGGATAAATGGCACCCAGAGATGCTTAAACACAAGACTCGCTGCCTTTGTGGAAGACATTACTTGTTTGCATACCTCTTTTGACACCTTTGTTTGTCAACATGTCTACAAGGAAAACAATAAAGAAGCGGACCAACGATCGAAATATGAGCTGAATTTGGCTATGGGCCAATGGAAAATTATTGAACATCACAATGAGAAAGCAAATGAATATTTGCAAAGACCATTTTTGGATTAAACAAATTTCAGCAACAAACTTTTTGTATATTTTGTTATGCATAATATATGCAAACAATACTAAACGAGAATCAACTGAAGCTCATACAACAGTATCGGTTCAAGAAAATCCAAAGAAACATAATTTTTGCGGAAGTAATAAATTGCAGAAGAATTCATGAAATGCAAAAGATAGCATTCAACTACAGACTTCAATGTAATAGAACACACCAAGAGGTGTATATACAGAATGCAATTTTGTTCTTGATGTAATAAAATTACACTTTTTTTCCGAGGAAAAAAAAACAACAAACTACAAGTTTGACTCTAAAGCCTTCACTTAGAAAGAGATTACCTAAAACATACCTTTTCAACTTTAGTGAGTGTATTAAAATATTCTCCTTCTTGGTTTTTAGATAACATGTTAAAATCTTAATTAGTAGTTTAAGATAGTTTGTTCTATCAAGATATTTTTATTTATTTTTTAATTGAGAAGACAAGAGATTGTTTTTTCGAAGGAGAATTAAATAACAAAGTTTTCTAATTAAAAAGAGAAACAATATTTTTTATTTTTTTTGATAAATCCAAATTTATTTAAGTCCTAATTTTTATAAAAAACTTTACTAAAAACAAATAAAGAACTTAAATACAAATCAAAGAAAACTGACTGTATACAATGAGTGGAAGAATAAGAATTTTAAAATTGAATAAAATGTTTCAGGAATCGCCCATTCATAGGCAATTCCAACAGATTTCCTTTCAAATTATGAAGGGAAAATGAATTGTTTCCCTCCACTGCAACTATCTTGTAGGGTCCCAACCATAAAAGTTCAAAGTTTCCATGTTTACCAGATCTTCTCTCCTGCTATCCCATTTTAGTACTAGATCACCAGGGGTAAATTTCCTCTTTTTTGATCTTTTGTCAAAGATAGCTTTGATCTTGTCTTGATATTCCTGAAATTTTTTGTCAACTTTCTCTCTGGTTTGTTGTACTTCAATCAGTTGGTTCATTAGGTTCTTCCATAATATCTTGCATCAATTTCATCACAAGCAAAGCAAGGTTAATAGTGTTTGATAGTTGGTTTGGACAGTTGGTTGTCATTGATTTCAACCCTTGGAGAGTGATCTTAGAGATTGATGTCAACACTTGGAGATGTCTAGAGATGTTGGACAATTTATTGACATTTTTGTGATCGAGATTGATGATGAGTTATTTTGGAACATTTGATGTAGTCTACATGTATCCCTGAAGGTGTGGTTATGGTGTAAATGTGTTGAACTTGCACAAAATAGATCTAGCTAGAAAATACTACACACATTTGCAGAGAGAATTTTAGAAAGAAGAAGAAGGAGAGAAAGAATAGAAGAATTATAATTAACCGTAATGAATAATGAATAATTTACACATGATATACTCTGTATAACTCAATGAATGCGCACTGGAGGAGAACCAATGCGCCATCGTGGTGGTCTAGAGTGATACGGACACACACCAACTATGACGGGAGTGAATTGCCTCCTAGTCTAGTCTCTTGGGAAGTTACGGGAGTGAACTGCCACGTAGCTGAGTTAACTAGTCAACCAATCTTCAGTTAACTGACTAAACAGAGTGTGGTGAGGAGTAGATCAAGGAATCAAGGGTAATGCACCAATCTGGTGATGATCCCAAGGCAAGTGCACATTCGCATGGTAATGATCCCAATGTTCCATGGTGATAAAACCAATGTGGCATCTACACTCAACTCAACTAGTCAAACTGAAGTGTCAACTAAAGAGAATATTCTCCAGGTGGAATATTCTCTCCTAAAAAATAGGAGACTAGATAAATGATTAATAATGAGTAATAAACAAGGAAAAACCTTAGGAAAAATAAATCCTAGGTGTGTGTGAAGTAACTCCAACACCCCCCCTGAACATCACTATGGTGAAAACAAAGAATGGGTCCCGAAAATGAGGTCATGTTAGGTACCCAAATACAAAAGATACAGTGAAATAAAGTGAGGAAAGAGGGAAAACCTCATGGCAAACCCCCCCATCAAGGTACAATGTATGTAAAAAGAAGAACTACAGTTGCTAGGAAACTGTGTCCTTCACTCCAATATGACTTCGCAGAGAATGGAACTTCTGCTCAGTGAAGGTCTTGGTGAAGATGTTTACCATATTTTTTGTTGAAGGAGAAAACTGTAGGTTGATGATCCCCTCGTGTACTAAGTCTCGGATGTAGTGCATGTGGATCTCAATTTGCTTAGTCCGCTTCCTCTGAACTAGATCTCTGCAAAACTTTAGAGTGCTCTAGTTGTCACACCAAATGACGATCGACGAATGAAATTGAATGCCCAACTCAGTAAGAAAATTTTGTAGCCACATAGCCTGAATGGTTATGTTAACTACCCCTCTATACTTTGCCTCGACTGAAGATAGAGCAATGGAAGCTTGCTTCTTGCTTGACCAACAGATAGGCCTAGAACCAAGACTGATTCAGTAACCATATGTGGACTTGCAATCAATGTTATCTCCATCCCAGTTAGAATCAGTAAACCCAATGAGATCTAATGTAGAGTCTACTGCATAATGAATCCCAAAGGTAATGGTGACCTGTACGTATCGAAGGATACAGTTTTCATCCTTCCAATGTAGCTCATGTGACTCCTGCATGAACTTGGAAACTACGCCAATTGCATAGGAGAGGTATGGTATGGAGTGTGTGAGATACAACAAGCTCCCCACTAGCTGTCCGTATAGTGTGTTTTCAACCAGTGGAGTCTCCCTGCCATCCTCAAGTTTGACTCTTGATAGGAAAGGAGTCGGAGCAGACTTGCAATATGTTATGTGAAATCTCTCAATGAGATCTCGTGCATACTTGGCCTGAGTCAGTTTGATGCCTGATGCATCCTGACTGATATCAAGTCTAAGGAAGAAGTGTAGCAGACCCATGTCCATCATCAAAAACCTGTCATGTAGAATCCTCTTGACTGCAGCAATTACTGAAGTCGAGCAACCGGTGATCAACAAATCATCAACATACAGAACTAAGAGTAGAAGTGAGTCAGTTGTCCTGAGCATATAGACATTCAGGTCTAATTTACAATGTACAAATTTCTATGACAACAGGTAGGATTCCATCTTGGCATACCATGCCCTCGAAGCCTGCTTGAGGCCATAAAGGGACTTCTTCAGTCAAAATACCAAAGATGAGTTCTACATAAATCCATGGGGCTACTCCATGTAGATCTCCTCAGAGAGATCACCGTGAAGAAATGAATTCTTCACGTCCATCTGATGGAATTCCCATCCCTTGGCTTCCGTAATGGAAAGTGCCAATTGTATGGAATCCAAATTCGCTACTGGAGAAAAGGTCTCATCATAGTCAATACCATGCACCTGCTGAAAACCTTTGGAAGCAAGCCTATCTTTGTATCTTCTAATCTGTCCATCCACTACACTCTTGGTCCTGTAGACCCATCTGCAACTGATAAGTTTCCTCCCAAAAGGAAGGGAACCAGATCCCAAGTTTGGTTCTTGAGGAGGGAGTTGTACTCCTCCTACATGGAGGATTACCAAAAGGGATTTCCAGCAGCCTCGCCATAAGACTATGGACCTGAAGACTGAACCAAGAAAAGATGCCTGGAGGGAAATGGTTGAGTGGTAGTGAGTGCAACAGGAGGCTCCTCGAAATTAGATCGAGTCCTCCTAGTATCGGTTGGATCACCAACGAGATCCCTTACATCCTGAAGAGTAGTCTGTGCCCACTTGGGACTCTGCTATGGCTCTGCAACTGCATCTAGATGCTCTAACTCTGCATCTAACTATACTAACTTTCAATCTAAATCATGTCATTCCTCTGAATCAGAACTCTCATCTGAAGAAGATCCGGCACGTGCATTCTCATCATCTCGGACAGGTGGAAGAATGAAGGTGTTTGCATGCGGCTGCTGAGGTACATGCGAGACACTTTCCTCGAATTGGACACTACGCTCAATGATGAGCCAGTCTGAGGAAAGATCAATAAGCCTATATCCCTTCACATCGTTGAGGTATCCAAAAAAATAACACTCAGTGCTCTGTGGATCAAGTTCCTTCCTATTTTCAGAGGGAATCCGAGCCCATGCATGTGAACCGAAAATGTGAAAGTGGGTCACTTCTGGTTTGAGGCTGCTCCAAGCCTCCTAGGGGGTCTTATCCTTGACAAATCTATGGGGAGATCTACTTTGGATGTATGTTGCACAATTAAGTGCTTCGGCCCATAGTATCTGTGGTAATGAATTTTCATGCAACACGCAAGATGGAATATCCTTTAGAGATCTATTTTTTCACTCAAAAACTCCATTTTGTTGCGGATTATAGGGAACTGTGTGTTGCAACTGAATCCCTGCCTCATGGAAAATATTGTGGATCTCATGATTTACATACTCTCCACCATTATCAGTTCAGAGGAATTTGATCTTGTTTCCAGACTGTGTCTCAACCAGGGCTTTGAAATCTTTGAGGTGTTGAAGGACCTCAAATGTTTTCCTGAGAAAGTAAATCCATGTAAAACGTGATAAATCATCAACAAAAATGAGAACAAACCTCGCTTTGTTGATAGATGGATGCAGAAAAGGACCCATGAGGTCACTATGGATCAGATATAAAGGTGTGGAGGATCTCTGAGGCTTTCCTTTGTCGAATTTCTCTTGAGGGAGTTTTCCAAGAACACATCCCTCACATACTCCCTTGGAGAAATGGATGTCTAGTAAACCATCAACCAATATTTTCTTGCTAAATTGTTTCATGTATCTAAAATTCAAATGTCCAAACTTTTCATGCCATATCCTACTACTTTCATCAGCATGAGTAAGCAGTAAAGCAGAATCATGTTCAATGAATTCAAAAAATGTATACAATCTAGACTGATGATTTACCTCACCGGTAGCAACCCTGGAGTTGGTTTGCATGTCATAGATGTCCACGACATTTGGTGTGAATATGAATTTCTTTCCAGTGCCAAAATTTTTCATCTGATACATGGAGAGAAGGTTGAAAGAAAGTTTGGGAATGTACAACACATTCTTGAAGCTTCCGTTGGTGAGTTCAATCCTTCCTTTACCGATGACTTTGACAAAAGAGTTGTCCTCATCAGAATAGGAGGACCTTTACATGCATCCAATGAAACATATATTGCTTTTGAGGTAGCCATATGATGTGATGCCCCTGAATCTATGATCCAAGCATCGGGAGAGGAGTTGATGTCAATCAAGTGTTGTGGGGTATTCTACCCTACGGACTAATAAGCTAGGGCTCTAAACTTATACGTAGATCATGACCCTCAAGATTTAACTTTTAACTTTCTACCCAAAATCTCAACCCCTTTTCTCAGGAAAACACGGGAAGAATGAACTAACCTTTTTTATCGACGGTTGAAGTAGATCCTCCGTTGAGTTGTTATCTCCTTGCTGTTGCTGCTCCTTCCACAAAGCTTCCTGCAATCAAGACAAAACTATGCATGCATGCTACTGATCTACTAGGGGGTTAGAGATAAAACATAAA
>ML779997.1:692098-707726 GCA_009831015.1 Picea engelmannii
GGGTATTCTACCCTACGGACTAATAAGCTAGGGCTCTAAACTTATACGCAGATCATGACCCTCAAGATTTAACTTTTAACCTTCTACCCAAAATCTCAACCCCTTTTCTCAGGCAAACACGGGAAGAATGAACTAACCTTTTTTATCGACGGTTGAAGTAGATCCTCCGTTGAGTTGTTATCTCCTTGCTGCTGCTGCTCCTTCCACAAAGCTTCCTGCAATCAAGACAAAACTATGCATGCATGCTACTGATCTACTAGGGGGTTAGAGATAAAACATAAATCAAATAACATAGATGAGACTCATGTATTCGGGACGGGAAAAGTATCTTTTTCATTAATCTCAATATGAACCAACTTACAATGATTTCTGATATCGGCCACCGTTCCTCGATCCTGATCCTGGGCTCCTCCTCTTCTTTTGTCCTCCAACTGCTGCTGCTTGAATTTCTCCTAAAGCCTGAGGCAAGGCTAAAGGGTTGGGACAAAACTGACTTGGCAATTTGGCAGAGTTTCTTTGCTATGATTTTTCCTATTTTGAATAGTACCCCTACCCCTCCTTTTATAGGCTAGAAGGAGCTAGGGTTTTAGGCGAACTCTCGGCCATGCATGGCCGGGAGTTCCAGTTAACTGACAAAAAGCCTCGTGTCCCGGCAGAAACTTTCCTGATTTTTTGCTTTGTTAGGTACCCGCGGGCTGTATTGGGTTAGCCCGCGGATACCCGCATGCAGTAGAAGGACAACAAGTGGTCCCCCATGCCCAGTGAGAAGTTAGGGCGCGGGTTGCTTGTTTTAAGTGGTTTTTTGAGGATTTGTTCAGCATGGCTTTGGCTAGGAAGAGGCATGAGTTGGCCTGATGCCAGGTAAACCTGTATGGTGCATTTTTGGGTTATAACATCAAGGCATGACTAGAATTGCCTTTCTTGGGATTCTGATCTTCTGGCTTCCTCTTCTTAGCACCCTAAGGGATGCAATTTCCAAGGTTGTTTTATGAATTATTTGAGTCATTAGATCTATTTGTTTTTTCATGCATGTGGATTCTGGATGGAATCCTTTGTGACAGTACATGCATTTCCCCCCTTTTCTTTCCTTTTCCCCTTTGGATCCGGAGGCATCAGTGAAGGATTTTGTGTACCCTTCCTTCTTCGGATGTGCATGAGATTTCCTTTTGTCTTTATATTTATATTTCTGATATTTATGGCTTCCATCTTGCACAGTGAGTGCATGCACCTTTGGGCCTTTAATTTTTCCCATGTTGATGAGCTTGGTTTGCTCTTGTGTTAGGGATTCAATAAAGTCCTCAAGAGAAGGCATCTTCCAGGTGGCTCCAGAGGTGAATATGACAAAATGGAATGATGGATTTCCAAAAATAATTCATTCCTACACCTTACAAATACTTTGCATGGAAGGAGTTGTAAGGTGTAAGAATGAATTCTTTTTCGAAATTCATCTTTCCGCTGTCTTCAATCTTTTGTACGTACAAAAAAAATTTGTGTAGATTTTTCTTAGCAGTCCGTCGGCTCTGATACCATGTAAATGTGTTGAAATTGCACAGAATGGATCTATCTAGAAAATACTATACACACTTGCAGAGATAATGATCCAAAATGGATCCAGGAACCAAAATGGGTCCAGGAAGGCCTAAAAATCAAAGTGCTCAGAATTGGTTCAAAAAGGATGTGTGCGTAGGCCTCATCATTATGAACCCAACGCAACTTGAACGGGATCAAACAAACATTGTATGAGCAAGATATTGTGTTTTGTTCATTTTGCCAAATAAGCAAAAAAAATTATGACTGTGTGATTCAGACGCAGACGCACTCTACGTCCCCTCATAGGATCGTTCAATAACCAAGTGAGATGAAGTGGCTCTTCTGACTCCCTGCTGGAATCAACGTCAAAATCGGATCCACAGGTCCTTTCTTTTCCTCCTCACGGCCTTTGAACACGACCGTTGCCCTTTTTACATCAGGAAAAATACAATTTCGAGCTTTGGGGTTTCTTAATTCCTGACGACAGAAATCCTCTGTCTTCTCGACCTTCCGATCATCGAATTCTCGAAACACTGAAACAAATTCAAAAACGTTTAGCCCCCATGGCTATCTCCTGGTCCGTGTGACCACTATTCATGTGACCACAGTTCTATGTCAGGGTTTACCAACACGAGAGCCCGACCTTCTGTCTTCTGGACTCCCGAAACGCCGATCTCCGATTTACCGAAATGACGCTCCCTAGCTTCCTCTTTCCTCTTCGCGATTTCGGGCTTTGATACACCGAAATTCCAAAGCTCTTGTCCTCAGAACTTGCGATATGTTGATTCCTGATTTTCCCAAAATTCCACCCTTCTCAGGATTTCCTCCTTTTCGCATCTTCGGGACTTCCCATTCCTGAAATGCTTGTGTATCCTATCTTCAGGATTCGCGAAATGTCGAACCCCGATATGCTGATGGAATTTCCTATCGGGATTTTCCCTGAACTCTTGGATTTCCACCACGCATCCTCCTATGATGGACGGTCCTCAATCATTTCGTGATTTCATGAAAGCAAATGCCGAAATGCTCCGGCATCCTATCCTCTTGATCCCCGAAGTCCCGACATGAGAAATGTCGATGGACTCTTGATCACTGCCACGTTTCTCAACAGACAGACAATCCTGATTCAGTTTGGGATTTCGTGACTTGCGATTCCCTGATGTCACAATTTCTCTCTCAAATCGAAACCCCGGTAGCTGAAATACCGACGAGTTCTTGATCTCCGCAACGTGTCCTAACAAATGTACGGCTCAGATCAAATTCAGGGTTTTCACTATGAAGTGACCCGATCTCCTATCCTCGACACTTTCGATATCTCGAATTCTAAAGTCCTGATATCCCAACGCCTTTAAGGACTTTCTCTCTGCTTACGAGGGTTTAACCCCCATGCAACTCCTGTCAGATCCAATGACTGATAAGTATCTAAGTGAGATCCGACGGCTCACGATCTCCTCTCCCTGTGTGCTCCTCCTGCTGCTTCCTAGACATGGAAAACCAATGGTCTAGATCTCCTTTGCAGTCTGATCAGACGACTATTGTGCCTTCTTTCGATCTTCTGTGCTTTCTTCCTAGACTTGGAAGAATTTCGAAAAACCCAAAGGCCTCAACCTTGCCTTCTTTCCTCTGCGAGATTCACACTTTGAATTCTTGCCTGCGCATTTAAAAACGCTATTCCTCTTGAGCTTTTCTTCGAATCCTTGAAGGATTCTTCAACTCTTGCGCATGTACAGGATCTCTCTCTGTGCACACAAAGCGCTATTCCTTCTGAGCTTTTCCTGTAGCTTTGACCTCTAAAGAATTTATCCTTTTCCTTCTCCTTCAGATGGAGAAATATGGATGCCCTCCTGGCTATCCTTCACTCAAGAAACCTCTTGTTGAGTCCTTCAGGGTGTTCAACAACCCTGTGAAGATCCCTCTCCTTGGATTCTTCTTCAAATCCAGAACTCAAAGAGTTATTTTCTCCTGTGCCTATCTGCACATCTACTCAATGCCCTCCTGGTAGAGTATCTTCTTATAGAACATCCAGCAGTTCTGTGCTCTCTTATGCACCCTATGCACCTTCTCAATGCCCTCTTGGCAGAGCTCTCAGAATCCTTAGTGATTCTGACTTCTGTCTGAACTCAGAGCAGAGTTCCTCTCAATGCATCACTATGCATATGCTCAATGCCCACTTGGCAGAGCTCTACAGAACTCACAATAGAGTTTCTATCTACAACTGTGTTTCACTTACACAGCCTCACCTCCTAAGGTACTTAACAACCTCACAGGCCTTCTTCGAGTTGTTGACTTCAGTTCTTGTGCCCACCTGGCACGTCTTTCTCTGAACCCACAGAATTCAGAAGTGCATCTATGCACCGGTATCCAGAGACCGCAGTACTCTGTCACACCCTCCTGGCATGAAACCTCAAAGACCTTCACCTGAAATCAAACACACTCCTGCAAATGAAAAACTATAGCATACATTCATATCATAATAAGAACACACACAGAGATTCATTTAACACATGAAAGATGCAGGAAAAATTGTTGTTTGTATTAAAAATGGCAAATGCCTAGTTTTACAAAGTGTTCCTGAGCACAGCCTGTAAAAAGGTCTCAGCTCCTTCTCTTCCGCTCTCTACTCGCAGACTCTAACTCTTCTATTCCACTGTACCTTTTTATCTATCTCAAAACGAGACCCCAAAAGATCTTTTACCTGAGGGGGCTCTTCGATCTCTTCCCTCCAATCTACCTACCCTATTCAATTACATTGAATGCGCTATCTAGTCCAACATCGGATCTAGATCTCAGCCTTACAAACATTAAAGGCCTACCTACTCTAATGCCTGCACAAAGGCACGACTTCATGGCTCAACATCCTAAAACATTTAATTACATTCATTCAAATTTTAAATGAGGACTGTGCCTCTCTTCAACACGCAATTTGAATGCATGTGCTTGACATGGCTGGATGGCTAGCTGGTTGACGTGAGATGATGCTCCTGCATCATACTCCTCAGCTACAAAATTCATGAGCTCCTGCTCATGAGCTTCCCATCTCAGCTGTGGAAATCCTCTCGGATCCCAAACAAATCTCTTGAGCTATTCATCTGCTCCATCTCCTTATTGTTGCTGCTTCTGCGCTACTGCTGCTACTGCTTCTTTTTTGCTCAGCTTCTCCCCCTTCCTGGCAGTTTTTGCTGACTCTATCATCAGCCTTCTAATCTCCTCGATCACTTCGTCCAGCTGCTCCAGTGGCTGGCTCTGTTCTTGCAGTCTCCTCGACTGCAAAAATTTTCTGCAGATGGGTAGATCACTGTGATCTCCCATGCTTTCTTCTTCATCCTCCGTGGCCTCAACCTGCCACCCTGATGCAAAGTTCATCTCTGCAGTCCTCTCTTGACTGACCTACTGTTCATTCATTTCCTCTGACAGCTAAACTTTTTCCAGTTCTCTTGCTAGCCCTGGATTGTTCAGCCAATCCTCCAACATCTTCAGCTCCATCTCCCATGGAGTGATCAATCTGCCTGCCTGCTCTTCAGCCTCTTGTGCTGTTGGCTTCAGTGTTGTAGCTCCCTCAGCTTCCTTGATGAAAGCATTGAGCCATTTTTCAGAATGCTCATTCTCCTCTCCTGCTTGGGCAACCTTAGATATCTGCTCCAATTCCTTCCTCTCTGTTAGTTGTTCTGGCTGATCCAAACTCATCCTTGAGTATATGAGACTCTTACATAGCCTCAACTGCTCATCCCTACCCACCTAGCAATTTGAGATGCTTCCACTACCATCCTGGCAGTCTTCGAGATCCCGCAACAACCTCATTTCATTGCCCAGCTGGAAATGTGAAATTCCTTGGTTGTCCTCCTGACAGTCCATGAGATCTTCAGCTGATCTCAACTCCTTGCCCACCTGACAATTTGGAATTTCATCTCTGCCCTCTTGGAAGGAGTCCATGGAATCAACTAATTCCATCTCTGTTCCCTTGCCCACCTGGAAAACTGGAAACCTTTCACTGCCCTCCTGGCAGTCTGTGATATCTTCGGCCGATCCCATTTCATTCTTTTCACCGAGAATTCTCCCAGTCTCTAGTTCACATATCTGAACCATTTCCTAAGGTCCGTCGAGGTTTTCAATATGCCTCAACCATCCTCTTAACAACCTATGCTGTCTTCTAGCCATCAACTCCTTGATTGGCCATTTGGCTTTCGCCTTCCTCATGGGCCATTCATATACCCATCTCAACCTCTTATCCTACCGCATCTCAATTGCAAGTTCATCCAGTCTCGCGTTCATCTCAGCGAGTTATTCATCTGTTGTCACTCTTGCAAACCTGAGTGCTTCAGCCTCTTCCTACAGTCCTACTGACTGTCTTCTCGATTGCTGCCTACCCGCGAACAATCACCACAGAGTCTTCAACAACCCTATCTTCTGTTCTGCTCCTTCTATCTGCAATATACAAATAGAATCTGTGCTCTGATACCACTTGATGCAGACACAGATGCACTCTACATCTACTCACAGGATTGTTCAATCACCAAGTGAGCCAAAGCAGCTCTTCTAACTCCCTGCTGGAATCAACATCAAAATCAGATCCACAGGTCCTTTCTTTTCCTCCTCACGGCCTTTGAACAAGACCGTTGCCCTTTTTCCAACAGGAAAAATAGAATTTCGGGCTTCGGGGTTTCTTAATTCCCAACGACACAAATCCTCTATCTTCTCAACCTTTCGATCACCAAATTCCTGAAACACCGAAACGAATTCAATAGCGTTTATCCCCCATGGCTATCTCCTGGTCCATGTCACCACTATCCCCATGACTGCAATCCTATGTCGAGGTTTACCAACATGAGAGCCTGACCTTTCGTCTTCTAGACTCTCAAAACGCCGATCTTCGATTTTCCAAAATGGTGCTCCCCGACTTCCTCTTTCCTCTTCACGATTTTGGGCTTTGAAACACCCAAATGCCAAAGCTCTTGTCCTCGAAACTCGTGATATGCCGATTCCCGATTTTTCCAAAATTCCACCCTTCTCGGGATTTCCTCCTTTTCGCACCTTCGGGACTTCCTGTTCCCAAAATGCTCATGTCTCCTATCTTCAGAATTCACGAAATGTCGAACCCTGATATGTCGATGGACTTTCCTATCGGGATTTTCCCCGAACTCTTGGATTTCCGCCATGCATCCTCCTATGATGGACGGTCCTCAATCATTTCACAATTTCACAAAATCAAATGCCGAAATGCTCTGGTATCCTGTCCTCTTGATCCTCGAAGTCCCAAAATGTAAAATTGTGACGGACTCTTGATCGCCACCACGTGTCTCAACAGACAGATGGTCTTGATTCAGTTCCAAATTTCATGACTTGTGATTCCCTGATGTCACAATTTCTCTGTCAACTCGAAACCCTGATAACCAAAATACCGATGGGTTCTTGATCTCCGCCATGTGTCCTAACAAATGGATGACTCAGATCAAATTTGGGGTTTTCACTATGAAGTGACCTGATCTCTTGTCCTCGAGACTTCCTATATCCTGAATTTCGAAGTCCCGATATCTCGACGCCTTTCGGGACTTTCACTCTGCTTACGAGGGTTTAACCCCCGTGCAACTCCTATCAGATCTAACGGTTGATGGGTATCTAAGTGAGATCCGATGACTCACAATCTCCTCTCCCTGTGTGCTCCTCCTTCTCCTTCCTGGACGTGGAAAACCAACTATCCAGATCTCCTTTGCAGTCTAATCGGATGGCTACTATGCCTTCTTTTGATCTTCTGCGCTTTCTTCCTAGACTTGGAAGAATTTCAAAAAAACCAAAGGCCTCAACCTTGCTTTCTTTCCTCTGCGAGACTCACACTTTGAATTCTCGCCTGCGCTTTTAAAAATGCTATTCCTCCTGAGATTTGCTTCGAATCCTTGAAGGATTCTTCAACTCTTGCGCCTCTACAGGCTCTCTCTCTAGGCACACAAAGCGCTATTACTTCTTATCTTTTCCTGTAGCTTTGACCTCTAAGGAATTTATCCTTTTCCTTCTCCTTCAAATGGAGAAATATGGATGCCCTCCTGGCTATCCTTCACTCAAGAAACCTCTTGTTGAGTCCTTCAGGGTGTTCAGCAACCCTATGAAGATCCCTCTCCTTGGATTCTTCTTCAAATCCAGAACTCAAAGAGTTCTTTTCTCCTATGCCTATATGCACATCTACTATATTCCCTCCTGGTAGAGTATCTTCTTACAGAACATCCAACAGTTCTGTCCTCTCTTATGCACCCTATGCACCTGCTCAATGCCCTCTTGGCAGAGCTCTCAGAATCCTTAGAGATTCTGACTTCTGTCTGAACTCACAGCAGAGTTCCTCTCAATGCATCACTATGCATATGCTCAATGCCCACTTGGCAAAGCTTTACAAAACTCACAACAAAGTTTCTGCCTGCAACTATGTTTCACTTACAAAGCCTCACCTCCTAAGGTACTCAATAACCTCACAGGCCTTCTTCGAGTTGTTGACTTCAGTTCTTGTGCCCACCTGGCAGGCCTTTGTCTAAACCCGTAGAATTCAGAAGTGCATCTATGCACCGGTATCCAGAGACCGTAGTACTCTGTCACGCCCTCCTGGCATGAAACCTCAAAGACCTTCACCTGAAATCAAACACACTCCTACAAATTAAAAACTACAGTATACATTCACAGCATAATAAGAACACACAGAGACATTCATTTAACACATGGAAGATGCAGGAAAAACTGTTGTTTGTATTAAAAATGGCAAATTCCTGTTTTTACCAAGTTTTCCTGAGCAAGGCCTGTAACAAGGTCTTGACTCCTTCTCTTATGCTCTCTACTCGCAGAATCTAACTCCTCTATTCCACTCTACCTTTTTTTCTATCTCAAAATGAGACCCCAAAAGATCTTTTACCTGAGGGGGCTCTTCGAGCTCTTCCCTCCAATCTACCTACCCTATTCAATTACATTGAATGGGTTGTCTAGTCCAGCATCAGATCTAGATCTCAGCCTTATAAACATTAAAGGCCTACCTACTCTAATGCCTGCACAAAGGCATGGCTTCATGGCTCAATAGCCTAAAACATTTAATTACATTCATTCAAATTTTAAATGAGGACTGCACCTCTCTTCAACATGTGATTTGAATGCATGTGCTTGACGTGGCTGGCTGGCTGGCTGGATGACATGAGATGATGCTCCTGCATCATACTCCTCAGCTACAAAATTCATGAGCTCCTTCTCATGAGCTTCCCATCTCAGCTGTGGAAATCCTCCGAGATCCCAAACAAATCTCTTGAGCTATTCATCTGCTCCATCTCCCTGCTGTTGTTGCTTATACGTTGCTGCTGTTGTTGCTTCTTTTTTTCTCAGCTACTCCCCCTTGCTGGTAGTTTCTTCTAAATCTATCATCAGCCTTCTGATCTCCTCAATCACTTCATCCAGCTGCTCCAGTGGCTGGCTCTTTTCTTGCAGTCTCCTCAGCTGCAAAAATTTTCTGCAGATGGGTAGATCACTGTGATCTCCCATTCTTTCGTCTTCATCCTCCATGGCCTCAACTTGCCACCCTTCTGCAAAGTTCATCTCTGCAGTCCTCTCTCAACTGACCTACTGTTCAATCAGCTCCTCTGACAACTGATCTTCTTCCAGTTCTCTTGCTGGCCCTGGATTGTTCAGCCAATCCTCCAACATCTTCAGCTCCATCTCCCATGGAGTGATCAATCTGCCTGCCTGGTCTTTGGCCTCTTGTGTTGCTGACTTCAGTGTTGCATATTCCTCAGCTTCCTTGCTGAAAGAATTGATCCATTCTTCAGAATGCTCATTCTCCTCTCCTGCTTGGGCAGCCTCAGATATCTGCTCCAATTCCTTCCTCTCTGTCAACTACTCTGGATGATCCAAAATCATCCATGAGTTTATGAGACTCTTACATAGCCTCAACTACTCATCCCTGCCCGCCTGGAAATTTGAAATGCTTCCATTTCCATCCTGGTAGTCTTCGAGATCCTGCGGCGACCTCATTTCATTGCCCAGCTGGCAATGTGAAATTCCTTGGCTGTCCTCCTGACAATCCGTGAGATCTTCAGCTTATCTCAACTCCTTGCCCACTTGGCAATTTGGAATTTCCTCTCTACCCTCCTGGCAAGAGTCCATGGAATCAACTGATTCCATCTCTGTTCCCTTGCCCACCTAGTAAAATGGAAACCTTTCGATGCCCTCCTGGTAGTCTGTGAGATCTTCGATCGATCCCATTTCATTCTTTTCACCGAGAATTCTCCCAGTCTCTCGTTCACATATCTGAACCATTTCCTCAGGTCCATCGAGGTTTTTAGTATGCCTCAACCATCCTCTTAACAACCTACGTTGTCTTCTAGCCATCAACTCCTTAACTGGCCATTTGGCTTTCGCCTTCCTCATGGGCCATTCATATACCCATCTCGACCTCTTATCCTGCCGCATCTCAATTGCAAGTTCATCCAATCTCACGTTCATCTCAACGAGTTCTTCATCCCATTCTTCTTCGCCCATAAGCTCTAGGTCCTTTCTTCCAGCAAATCTATGGCCTTCAATAGCCATGTTGTTGTCTCTCTTCCCTCCTGGCAAATCTGTTGTCACTCCTGCAAACCTGAGTGCTTCATCCTCTTCCTACAGTCCTACTGACTGTCTTCTCGATTGCTTCCTACCCATGAACAATCACCACAGAGTCTTCAGCAACCCTATCTCCCTTTCTGCTCCTTTTGTCTGCAATATACAAACAGAATCCTTGCTCTGATACCACTTGATGTAGATGTAGATGCACTCTATGTTCGCTCATAGGATCGTTCAATCACCAAGTGAGTTGAAGCGTCTCTTCTGAATCCCTGCTGGAATCAGCGTCAAAATTGGATCCACAAGTCCTTTCTTTTCCTCCTCGCGAACTTTGAACACGACCGCTGTGCTTTTTCCAACAGGAAAAATACAATTTCGGGCTTCGGGGTTTCTTAATTCCCGACGACACAAATCCTCTATCTTCTCGACCTTCCGATCACCAAATTCTTGAAACACCGAAACAACTTCAACAACGTTTAGCCCCGATGGATATCTCCTGGTCCATGTGACCACTATCCCCATGACCGCAATCCTATGTCGAGGTTTACCAACATGAGATCCCGACCTTCCGTCTTCTGGACTCCCGAAACACTGATCTCTGATTTGCCGAAATGGCGCTCCCCGGTTTCCTCTTTCCTCTTCGAGATTTCGGGCTTTGAAACACCGAAATGTCGAAGCTCTTGTCCTTGGAACTCGTGATATGTTGATTCCCAATTTTCCTGAAATTCCACCCTTCTCGGGATTTCCTCCTTTTCGCACCTTCAGGACTTCCCGTTCCTGAAATTCTCGTGTCTCCTGTCTTCAGGATTCGCGAAATGCCGAACCCCGATATGCCAATGGAATTTCCTATCAGGATTTTCCCTGAACTCTTGGATATCCGCCACGCGTCCTCCTATGATGGACGGTCCTCAATCATTTCGCGATTTCGCGAAATCAAATGCCGAAATGCTCCGGCATCCTGTCCTCTTGACCCATGGAGAGGTCTAGAGATGTTAGACATTTGATTGAAATTTGTATGATTGAGATTGATGATGAGTTAGTTGGGCACATTTGATGTAGTCTACATGTATCTGTAAAGGTGTGGTTATGGGACCCAAAGTTGGTTGAGGATTATGGACAGGAAGGATAGTGAATTTGTAGGTTAGAAACTCATAGATGGATAGTCCTAATCCAAAAAAGTTTACAAACAAGTTCGCAGCCTAGCAGTAGATTACAGTGTGAGAATTAGGTATTCTTGTAGGCTAGACACTAGTAGGGTGCGAGAATTAGGTATTCTCATAGGCTAAACACTGGTAAGGTGTGAGAAGTTTGCACTGAACTGAACAGTAGGGTGCGAACATCAATGATTCTCACAGGACATAGAGAGGTACAGTGCGAGAATGTCTGTAATCAAAGAAAACTTTGAAAAAGGATAGGGAATATAAGTGAAATTCTAGATACAGAGAGTCTGGATGGATGTCCCACAGGCTCAGAAACTAGAAAACAAGCAATCAAAGGAAGGGAAACTAGACTAACTAGGAAACAATCCGTTCCCCAGTGGAGTCGCCAATTTTGTTATCGGACTAATCGGTAGGTGTGGACATTGTTAGCGTCGAAAGTCACTCCTGGATTGCTAGCAGGAGCAGAGCCCGATGCCCATCAGTTTTATGTCATGATTGTTCATAGATGGGTGATCAAATGGAAGGAAACTCGACACAGTAGCGTTCCAACTTTGAAAACAGGCCAGGTATGCATGAGCAAGTGAGGTCTTGCGTAAATTCCAGACAGTGAGCTGTAGTAAAGGGTGAACAGGCGGAAGACTTATGGAGAAGAGTGCGAAGGTCTGTTATAATAGCAGGTTCTTAACAGACTATATAAGAAGGCATCGAAACATAAGATCTTCCTGCATTTAAATACAGAGCACCAGAAAATACAATAATGCCACGATAAATCATTTATCATAACAGAAATGCAACAATTCGCGCGACTCAGTCGATCACGAACTTTCTTAGCATAAGATGAAAAACTAGACAGATAAAGAAGAACTGTCTGTCATAAAACAAGAAATCTCATATACAGATACATAAGATGGAAATTGAAATAGCTGCTAAACATTACAATAGGGAGCTCTACTCAACCATCGATGCTTACAAAATGGAAAAAATGCCTACATATACTCTTCCCTTCCTTTTGTCTAGCAGAGACGTCTCAAACTTTCAATGGATAGTGTCGCCTTAATCAAATATGGCCTGCATTGCTCTATCATACGTTACCTTTAATTCAGCATGGCTCGCGCCAGGGGGTAGCTGAGCCCTTTGAATGTTTAACTGATGTGTACAGGTTCCCCTGATGAGTTGGAGACTCGGCGTGGCTTTCCTGAAGAGAACCGGTATAAGGGACCCTCCTGAGTAAATTTAAACCGAGACCTCCATACTCTGCAATAAATGGGTGACATGAGGCTTCACCCACCTTCTTTCTCCTTTATCCATTCTGAGAAGGTACCGGGATCCAAATCTCATCGGGCCGGAGTCGGCAGAGCATAGTGCCCCCCTTCTGAGAATTAATTCGACAACTCTAGCCAAATGAAAATGAAAGCGCCCCTCACTTCAGACCTCCTCTCTTATGACCAGGCATCAGAACCATGGACTCGGTCCTGAGCGCTATCGAGAATTCGAGGTTCAGGATTTCAAAATGCAAAAACAAGGGGCGCTTGCTCCTTGAAACTCGATACCCGATTTTGCAATGAGTTCCACCTCAATGAGCTATCCCCTACCAGCGGGAACCTGATCCATATGACCTGCTTCCGAGTGACCATAATCAAACCCTCCATCGGAGTTTCAGCATTCGCGATGTCATGATTCACAAGTCCTCTAGACTCGCGAATCTTCGATTCCCGATGGCGCTTTTGTGCTAGCCTTTTGACTAGGCCCTGGTCCAAGTGACCACCACCATATGCCCTTGACCATTTCCATCAGGGTTTCATGGTTCGCCTTTTTGAAGTGCACGAACTACTCGTCCCCAAGATCCCCAATATCCCGATGGCTTCAAGTTCTCTGATGGGTGCTTTCTTGTCGGGAATTTCCCGATGACGCCGATCTCTTGCCACACGTCCCTTCTCAGTCAGAAGGTCTAGATCTCCCTCACTGTTCCTTGCGTCCATGGTCAGGCTCGCTTGTGTTTACATCAGAGGTCTCAAATCGGAGAGGAAAACATCCCTATGCAGGAAATGTCGCTAACAGACACTAACAGATCTCCCTAGATCCACATGGATCTAGAACAAAACACACCAGAACATGATTCTTTCCTTAAGTTTTAAATATTGAATTTACTAACTAAAGAGGGATGGGTGACATACCATTTAAATGTCGCTTCCTCTCACCATCGCTATCCTAGCTCCGTTCCAATGCTCATACAATGATGATCCTGCAAAAAAACGCAACCAACCAAAGTGATAGTAATAGCATAAACTCAATATAAACCTATGTATGTGATCAAGGAATCATACAATAAAACACAAGAAGCTTTATAGGAAAGAATCATATTATTGTATCATATTAAATGTGAAAGAGAGATTACAACCATGGCCTTGATGTCATAAGGTCCCTTCCAACTGTCTTTCGTTCCCCACACACTTCTACTCCAAGAATTATGAGAGAATACATCTGATAATATTCACAATCTATCTTGACAAAGGCAAAACTCAAAACCACTCTAACCAAGACAATAATTCCAAGCCAAATCCAACTTAGCCCAATCCAAGCTAACTTTCTCCATGAGATATCCTCTCCTTTTATAAGCTGAAGAGGATAAGGTGAGGAGGTTAGGATGATCCCACAAAATCATGAAAGCAAGTAAGATCCAGACCATTTGGATGCCACCTCACCATGGAAGTTTCTCCTTCTAGAAGATTCGAGAAAACGCTCGTTTTTCCCACGTGTAGGCATTCTCGCACCCTGCCTATAGAGCAACCTGCAAACTTCTCACAACCTAGCTATGGTGCAACCTGTGAGAATCAGGCATTCTCGCACCCTAGCCATAGTGTAGCTTATGAACATCCTCTTTAATAGGGTTTTTATAAAGGAGAATGAAACTTCTTCTCTCAGGAAAAGTTCTTCTCTCTTCTTTCTTCATGAATTCAAGCCACTGGCCCCTCTAAAGGAAACAAATGGGTTTACATCATTAACAGTCATAGGGATGACAAAAATATTGTGTAACAATATGCGAAACCTATTTTTGACTCATATGATGATGATAAGATATTGCTTCCTAGGCAACCAACGTTTAATAATAAAGAACAATTTTCTCATGTTGGGTAGAAGATACCTCTTGGTAGTTCATTCGAGGCTCCTCCTTTATTTGATCATTATGGAGACAGTGATGAAGATGTTGAGGTGTTTTTTGAATAAAAAGGCATTAGCATCCAACATGTTGATACTGAGAGGGGGGTGAATCAGTATCAAGTACAATTTAAAACATTTTTCAACTCATAATTAAACCATTCAATTATATCCAATGAGCAATGAACAATAGTATAAGAGTTACACCAATACAACACAATACACCATGCACAATATATGAGAAATAATCAATAGTTATTGTTCAAGGGAAGTAATGACTTCCAAAGGTAGCTACAACATCCAAATGTAAAGGGAGGGATAAACCTCCAAGAGGAATATACAATCCTCCAATATCAAGAGAGAGTTGAACTCTCCATCCTTGCCCCTTCCTTCCACCCAAGAATATACGGGAGATAATAAAACTTCACATTAAATCATCACCATCAACCAACCATCACATAGAACCTGACAATGTTGCCTGAGACTTCTTCAATTTCTACAATTATTCAATTCTTGGAATACTCTGATCCTGTAGATAATATTATTCAATTTTTTCTCTGAAACTTCTCCAAGTTTCACTCCTTGAATCCTCTCCAAAAAAAAGTTATAGAGAGAATGGTAGACCTTGTTCAATACTAGTTTATTCAGGAGACCGAACTTGTACAGAATTCCCCGCGCTCAATATTTAACATCCAATTCTGAAACTAGCACATAAGAAACTAAAGTCCGTAATATTTCCAATTCAATTTGTACCGCATCATTTGGATTCACTATGAAGAAGTTATGACTGTTTTACCCGGAACACCTGTTTATTGACTAGCTTCAAGACTGGTCACAAACCCTATCTTCCACAGAGTGTATCTCCACAATTATAGCGAATCAAGAGCTGAAGTTTTTACCACAGGTACCTTGATATGTCTTCTCAATACCATAGAAATTTCACCATCTGAATCTTTCTATAAAAAACGTTATAGCAAAAACGGTAAGATGACCTGAAAATAACATACCTTAGAACACATCACCAAAAGATTTCATCCTCCCTTGAAATCTGGCCTTCTTTACTTCTGATTTCTTATGAAATTTGACTCATGTATCAAATGAATGTATAATGATATTTATTTATACCATTTATGTCACTTTCATTTAACATTAGGGCCGACCTGACACTTTCTTATTTTGTAATTCTTTTCTTTAATTATCTTCAGGGCCTACATGTACTTCCTTCT
>ML779997.1:709198-743652 GCA_009831015.1 Picea engelmannii
TTTCAATCCTTGGATGAGGACATTCAAATTCAACATGACCTACTCCTTCACAATTAAAGCAAAAGAACCGACCTCTATTTTCTTCTTTGAAATCTGAGATGTTGTAATTTGCTTCAACTTCTTCTTCTTCTTCTTCTTCTTCTTCTGCTTCTTCCCTTACATAAAGGTCTTGTAGCTTGTCCCAAATCTCTTTTGATGATGCACATGATCCCACCTAGGATTTCACTGAATCTGTCAATCCATCCAGGATGGTATCTATTGTGAATTTTTTGTTCCTTTTTGCTTCCTTCTGAGATGCAGTCTTTGGTTTCTTCAAAGCATTGTATCCTGAAGCAAATGAGAACCAAACATCTACCCCAAGATCTCTTAAGTAAGTTTACATTCTATTACTCCAATATTCCAAATTGCTTCCATCAAATGGTGGAATCCCATTTGGGATTTTGTCTTCCATTTCTTCTTAGGATCTTCCTTCCAGTGGTTAAATTGTACTGAAGGTAACCCGCTCTGATACCAATTGTTGATACTGAGAGGGGGGTGAATCAGTATCAAGTACAATTTAAAACCTTTTTCAACTTATAATTCAACCATTCAATTATATCCAATGAGAAATGAACAATAGTATAAGAGTTACACCAATACACCACAATACACCATGCACAATATATGAGAAATAATCAATAGTTATTGTTCAAGGGAGTAATGACTTCCAAAGGTAGCTACAGCTTCCAAATGTAAATGGAGGGATTAACCTCCAAGAGAAAGATACAATCCTCCACTATCAATAGATATTTTAACTCTCCATCCTTTCCCCTTCCTTCCACCCAAGAATATACGAGAGATAATAAAACTTCACATTAAATCATCACCATCAACCAACCATCACACAGAACCTGATAATGTTGTCTGAGACTTCTTCAATTTCTACAATTATTCAATTCTTGGAATACTCTGATCCTGTAGATAATATTTTTCAATTTATTCTCTGAAACTTCTCCAAGTTTCACTCCTTGAATCCTCCCCAAAAACAAGTTATAGAGAGAATGGTAGACCTTGTTCAATTATGGTTTATTTAGGAGACTGAACTTGTACAGAATGTCCCGCGCTCAATATTTAACATCCGATTCTGAAACTTGCACATAATAAAATAAAGTCTGTAATCTTTCCAATGCAATTTTTCTCATGTCATTTGGATTCTCGATGAAGAAGTTATGATTGTTTTACCCCGAACACCTGTTTATTGACTAGCTTCGGGACTGGTCACAAACCCTATCTTCCACAGAGTGTATCTCCATAATTATAGAGAATCAAGAGATGAAATTTTTACCACAGGTACCTTTATACGTCTTCTCAATACCATAGCAATTTCACCATCTGACTCGTTGTAGAAAAAAAATTATAGCAAAAATGGTAAGATGACTTGAAAATAACATACCTTAAAACACATCACCAAAAGACTTAATCCTCCCTTGAAATCCGGCCTTCTTTACTTCTGAATTCCTCTAAAATTCGACTCATGTATCAAATAAATGTATAATGATATTTATTTATACCATTTATGTCACTTTCGTTTAACATTAGGGCCAACCTGACACTTTCTTATTTTGTAATTCTTTTCTTTAATTATCTTCAGGGCCTACATGTACTTCTTTCTTCAATTCACTTTGTCATATTCAAAAATGCATTTCTCCTCAACCATGAGGATACACATGACGTGCCACATACCACCAGAAACAACATGATGTATACTATCCATCCATGGGTGTTGTATCTACATGTGCATTTTCCTTCATGTCCAAATACCTTCATCAATCTTGCAGTCCAAAACCCATGACTAGGGTTGACATCAATGACAACAACCAATATTCCAACACAACCTTCTAATGAAGGTGAAATCTTTTACCAAGATAAGAATGATAAAGATAAAGATCCATCCATTGATATACATGAAGATATTTATTTCCATCATCTAGCAAATGTTATCAAAGAAAACAAAGGAGAAGTGGATAACATCCTGCATCAGCCTTTCACTCACATGTGCTTGCCACAGACATTCAGCCACATGTGAGTAGTTGTAAAGCAGAGCAGGCTTTCTGTTATCAATCTAGTAGGTTTTATCACCTATTTTATGATCCTGTGGGGGAGTACATGGAGTTTCATTCTCACCATGTATTGAAGACCTCAAGCTTTGTCATACCTTCGACATTCGGGGGTAATCTGAAAAATGTAATTATTTTGTTGTCACAATTTTATTATCTCTTGTTGTTCAGTGGAAAGGTAAGAAAGTTTTCCGTTAGGAAGTTACTTGAGTGGCTCTGGTGGAAATTTTTTGTCACCTAGCCTATTGTAAAAGTCATTTAGAGTAGGGTCTTGTATATAAATAAGCTCGTGTGCGAGATTTTCAGTTTTTAGTTTGATTTTAGTATTTGAATAAGTGACCCCATAGCCCTAGGATAAGAAACTGAAGCTTCTTGTTCTTGGCAGCTCACATATAGCATGCCATCCCCTGTGGAGCCAATGTTATCACATAAATTTGCCATAGGTCATATGCAGTTATTGTTGAGACCTAGGTCTACAACTCTGTCGATTCTCACTCTCTTTTTTCATGCCTTCCTATAAATTTTTATCTTCTGGTTGATAAAGTCAGGCCGATCAAGTATGTTGTTTGCGCAGGAAAAACTATGAGCAAAATGCAGCGTTCAGAGCAGTCATTTTCAGTTTCGAAATACTAACAATAAAACGGATTCAATTTTCAACCATAATATCTGAGCGAGATAAAGACCAGCCATTAGATTAAGTCATGACCATCATATATCATCAGAAAGAAATTGACGGTGGGGAGTCATTGCGGGGATCAGGATGAAAATTAAAATTTCTGCAAGTTGTAAAACCACAATTGCTCAGTATCGTTGATCTTGATAGATCAACATATCAACGGTGCATATCGATCCCGCTATGAAAAAGCATCTTCGCATTATGGGGATCGTAAAGGAAATTAAAGTATCTGCTAGTTGTGAGCCCGCAATCGCTCGTTTCCATTGATCTTTCAGTAGGGGACACATGTCAGGAGATCTCGTACTCTGGGAGAAAGCAAGAAAAAATTGAGTGAGTAAAGGACTCCCGAAGGCCCAAAGCCCGAACTCCTGAAGTAAATATCGGTCGTCCAAATCAAGAGGCCACGCATCACCAAATATCACACTTCGAAAATTTGACACTTCGGAGGATTGCGTGAGCAAGCGGGAGAAAAAGGCCCAAAGCCCAAACTCCCGAAGTAAATCTTAGTCGTCCAAAACAAGAGGACACGTGGCTCTTCAGAGGGTGAATCTCAGTGATAACAGAGTCATTATTCTACAGGAAACTAATGAGATAGTCCTGGTGACTGGTGTTTTCTCCATGAAATCACAAAAGCCTTTCTTCTCACTTATAAGATTAATCTATGATTAAAAAATTTGAATGACTACCAATTTCAGAATCCAACATGTTTATATAGAATATGACCAGAAAAGATAAAAACGATTTCACTTATTCAACTTTACTCCATAATTGTTTATGGTAATATAAATCTCAATTTTGGCTAAGGAGTCAAATTTGTAACTAGTGTTTTATGCTTCAAGGCCTTTAATATTTCAAAGAATATTTAGGTCAGAACATAGTTGTTTCTGAGAAAACTAATTCTAGTTGATTATTATAATAAAGATACTCATTTACATTCCTCCTCATTCTCATGGTGTTGCTACACTACCAAAAAGCGTGCATAGCCTAGGGTGTAGTCACCCCGACGTCACAGGCCTTTCTTCACTGCCAGTGAGTGTCCATAGCCCCGGTGAAGATACTTGCATTTCCCACTTGAATTTCCTTTCACCATCTCTTTAAGTTTGTTTGACAATTTTATAGGAGACGGGGGAAATCAATTTGTTTTTTGATATTTAAGGGGTGATGTATGTTAATCAAGAATGGTCAGATATGCCAGAGTTATAAAATATACTCATAGTTTTTTTTGTTCCCTTAGATATAGATCTATTCTTTCCAAAATATCTTAGTTGGTAATATACCTTGAGTAAAACAACAAACTAGGGGATTTTGAAATTGTGTAAGGAGTGATGGGCTCTACGGTTTCTCTCCACACTGAGGCTCGTGGGTGTGGTTAATTTTCTGGTCACCCTTTACTTACTGTCCCAACGAGGATCATAAAACTCCTTTGTTTTTTTCTCCTTCACCCACGGATGCTCGGGCGGTTTTCTTGCCTTCCACTAAACCTGTAGCTGTGGTTTGTCAAGACCGTGACTACATTTCATCGCCTCTCAGTTATATGCGGATGTGGATCGATGGTTTTTAACTATGGACAAGGAGCCAGAACACGTGGCCTCTCCTTCTTCTTCAAGCGAGGTTGACCCTGGTCTAGGGTTCCTAACAGATGGATTTTCTCCACTCATCCAGGCTCTACTCTCTTCCCCTGAGCCTCCCCCCCCCCTTACTGGTAAGCAGTCCTCTTCTTTCTCCCTGTCCAGGACAGACTCTTATGCTGGCTGCTTCAGAACTTTTTCGGAATTTTTGGTATCAGACCCCCTTATCTAGGAAGGAAGCATCCCCTCCGCACTCAGTTCACCAAATGACCTAGGTCTTGACTATATCTCTCGGGAAGAAGAGGATTTCCTACACTACTCACCCTCTACTTGCCCAAAAATCAAAGGTAGAGTAGTTTCGGCAGGAGGGGAAAAAGCTCGTGTCATCATGGGTTTTGGCCACAGAAACACGTCGTTTTGTCAAGCGATCTCACAGGAGTTTCCTTCCCCCTCCAAAGGTTTTTTTTCGGCTCTTCTGGACGTTGAAGAATAGAGGGGTTTCACTCAGTAAAGACGGGTTTCATCCTCAAATTTTAGACCGCAGGACTGGTGGGATTCTAGGGGAATCCACAGTGTGCGACAAAAGAAGAGAAGGAAAGGACTCAAATCCAAAGGAAAAGTTGGTAACCTTGTGCTTGGGGAAGAGATAGGCATGAACAAGGTGGTGCAGCTGTTTAATTAGACTCTAGTTGGGAGAGCCAGTGGTAGGTCTTTTTCTCTCAAAACCGTTGTTAATTGGACCCAGTCGATTTGGAAAGAACACCTTGGTTATGCCCCAGAGGTTATTGAATTAAGAAAAAATTGGTTTTCTTTCAATTTCCTCGAACCAGAACATGCTAAATGGGTGTTGGGTAAAAATTGGAGCGTTAACTTTTCACCCTTCCTGCTAAATCCTTGGAGCCCCCTCTTAGATGCAAGCAGGGAGAAACTAGACAAAATCCCCGTATGGGTACGACTCCCAGCTCTTCCACTATAGTTTCGGTCTCTATATTACTATAAAGCCATCGGGAATTTCCTGGGTGACTTCCTTGAAGTAGACTTATCCTTCGAGGAGACAAAACAAAGAAAAAATGCAAGGATTTTAGTTAATCTAAATGTCAGAGAAGGGCTTGGAGAGGAGATCGACTTAAGCTAGGGGATTTTCACACACACTCAATTACTGGACTATGAAAATGTCCCCTTTATATGCCGACGATACCACTAGTATGGGCATCTGGTGGAAAACTTCCACCTTCCCTTAAGAACAAAAGGAGGCACCTTTTATAGAGAAAAATTAAAGCCTACGACTCAAGATAACAAAAAAAAACAAGTTTTTGGTGTTGAAAAGGAAGCATCCCTTAAAGAGGTACCAACACTCTCCAAAGAAGCCTCAAAGGACAAATAACAAAAGGATTTCACTCCATCAACTGAAAGATTTGCAGAGGAAGGAATTGATAAAAATAGCCTCACTAATCGAAGGTGTTGCAAAAAGACTAGACCGGTTCCTGATAAATGACTCTCTTTTGGACGAACAATTAACCTTTAAGTAGTGGATTGGTTTTGGAGGCTTGTCAGACCACTATCCAATTTTCCTAGAATTTAGACAGGGTTCTGAGAATCCATCCAGTCCTTTTAAATTTAACAAAATCTGGCTTGAATATGATTCCTTCTTAGAACTGATAAAGGAATATTGGATCCCATATAGATAGGATCTACCCCAGTCAACAGCTGTCCAGTTTACATAAAATCTGAAAAGAATCAAAGATGTGGTAAAATCCCGGGCCTTCCAAAAAAGGAAAAATGAGGACAAGGAATTGAAATAAATCGAATATGATTTACAAATATTCTTGGAATAAGAAGGGGGAATTTTGGCCACAACAGAGTCAAAAATCAAACTACTTCAGCTGGAGAAAAGGAGAAATAAACTACTCAAGGAAAAGGAAGAATCTTGGAGATTAAAAAGTAGAGCTATATGGCTAGAGAGTGGATATGAAAACACAAAGTTCTTCCAAGCTTTCACCAAAGGAAGAAAAAACATCAATAATGTTTGGCAATTGAAGAACCCGACAAGAAACTTGGAAACAACTTTTGAAGGAATGTCAAAATTGGGGAAAAAATATTTTCAAAATATCTTCAAAGCAGAAACCCAAGTTTCTATAAAACAAGTAGTCTAAGTGGCAAAAACTTTTCCCATATTTGTTGAGGAAGAAGATAATCGGATCCTGATGGAAGAAGTTACAAACAAATAGCTCCTAGAAGTGCTTCACAGTTTCCAAAAAGATAAAATCCGAGGCCCATATGGATGGACTATTGAATTCTTCCTGGGATGTTATGAGATTGTAGGAACTAATTTGATGAAGATGATTGAGGACACAATAACTTCAGGCCAAATCCCACAAAGCCTTAACTCAATGTTCCTTGCACTTATCCCAAATACAGATAACCAAGAGACTCTGGATGATTTCAGACCAATCTCTCTTTGTAATTGCACCTACAAAATCGTTTATAAAGTAATTGCTAGAAGGATTAAAAGAATCCTATCTAAAAATATTTTAGAGCAAAATTTTGTCTTTTTGGAAGGAAGACAAATCCATGAAGCCATAGGTATAGCACAAGAAGGAATTCACAGTATGAAGACAAGAATTCTAAAAGGAGCAGTGTTAAAGATCGACCTCCCAAAAGCCTATGATAGAGTAAGTTGGTTGTACATCCGGTTATTACTTACTCATCTAGGGTTTGATGTTCCTTTCATTAATTAGTTTATGAACTGACTTACTACGGCCTCCTTTGCGGTCTTAATAAATGTCTCAGCTTCTCCTTTATTTACCTTAGAAAGAGGACTCAGACAAGGGTGTCCCTTGTCACCACTTCTCTTCCTCCTAGTAGCGAAAGGACTCAGCAAAACAATCTCTCATGCAAAGAGTGCAAACACCTTCTTCGGAATCAAAATCTCACCTGTACTATTTCTCACACGCCTCATTTTTTTGGACGATGTCTTAATTTTCAGTGGAGTTTCCATAAGGGAAGTTGAGGTCTTAAGGAACATTCTTTCTCTTTTCTCAAAAGCAACAGGGATGCAAATCAATGACACAAAATCTTCACTCTCTACTTACCTTCTATCCGAAGAAGAAGAGCAAGCCCACAGGTTATTTTTCCCGTTCGAAATAAAGACTTTAGATGATGAGATAAAGTACTTGGGTTGCTTCTAAAACTTGATGATTACAGAAAAGAATATTGGAAGTGGCTCCTGAAGAAAATGGACAAAAGACTAAATGCATGGAGTCACCGATGGATTTCACGTGCAGGGAGATTGGTTTTGGTGAAATCAGTTTTGGAAGCTATCCTGGTTTAATGGATGTCCTTATCTTGGATCCCTATAGGAATTCTGGAAGCAACAAGAAAACTCACCTCAAAATTCCTTTGGAGTGGAAAAAAGGAAGCTCATGTAATTCCCTGGGTCCGTTGGGATAAAATTGTCATCCCCAAGGCAATGGGAGGTTGGGGTCTGAAAAATATATTTCTCTTTTCCAAAGAACTGGTGGCCAAGGGAGGATTGCACATTATAAAATCCACCAGCCTCTTGACAAAGGTCATTATACAAAAATATATAGAACCAATCCCACTAGATTTTTGGATAAGATGTCAACAAAAATCCAAAAAGGGGGCCTCAGTGATCTAGAAATCCATTCTAAACGCCTTTCCACTCATTGAAAACGATTTAGCTTGGAAACTCAATAATGGTCACCGGTTCATAATGGGGAAAGAACTTTGGCCAGGGAGTGAAGGTAAAAACTTACTTTATGAGAAGATAATACAACACTTACATTCCTTGGGTTTTACTCATTTAAACAATCTCGCAGATCCTAGCCGCTCCACCTTATGGTCACAGGGATGGATGGATGCAAACAGTTTGGGCCTTAGTGAAGAATAAAAACTTTAACTGGAAAGCTACATTTATAGTCTAAAGTACTCACAGATTAGACTCACGGACAACGCAGATGAATTTATTTGGGATCTAGACCCCTCAAGGATTTATTCCCCAAAACTGGGTTATCTAAAATATAACTCAGATTTAGGCCTCCGAGAGCCTGTTTGGTGGCGGAGAAAACTATGGAAGGTTAAAAGTCTGGCAAAAACTAGACTATTTATGTTGTCCCTCAACCAAGTTTTGATGAAACCTTGGTCAGAGTTAACCCACTTTTGGACTTCGACACATTGGTCGAGGAAGGAGCACCCAGGCGGAGCTAAGATCGCAGATCTCACCAATTTTTTGCGCTATGTGGACCGAACAAGGGGTCCTATAGGTTTCTCATAATGGGTTTATAGGATGTCGGCCCATGGGATTTCCCCATGTTTAGGCCTTATTGTAACGGGTTGTAAAACTATAAATAAAGAAGAAAGTATTGTAAAGGAGTGTGTGTGCGAGTATGTGTAGCTTAGTGCTTTTGAGAAGAGACTAGATATTGCGGAGATAAGTGCAAGTAGTTTGGGTTGCTTTGTGCAAATGAATGTATGTATGTTAAGGCTTTGTGCTTGATAGAGGGTTGGCTTTGTGCCCTGGCCTAGTTTTGGAAGGAGGATATAGTGCTTAGTGCACAAATCTCCTGTCTGGTGCGAAGCTTGACTCTGTGGCTTAGTGCACAGGAGTGAATGTATGTAGGATTTGAGCACATAATAAAGAAGGCAAAGCTGTTGGTGGATGTAGCACCACACTGGGGTGAACCACATAGATCTGATGTCTTATGGTTTTCTCTGTGCAATGTTATCTCTATTATGTTTTGCTTAGGGCTTAGATTAGAATGTGTAATGTATATGTATATTTTTCTTAAATGTTTTGCTTATGTTAAATGCTAGATATGATTCACAGTGCTAAGGGCTAAGTGGTTGAAGTAATTAATATTTGTTGTTACTATGATAGATCTATTCTTGGGTATGTTATGTGATGTTAATAAGGTTAATGAAATAATGTATGTCACGTCCTAAAGAGATAACAGACTACCCTGCGAAGTGTTATTATCACAGACCTATGTCCCATCTTGGTTACAGACACCTACATCCTGTAACCCCCCCTGCTTCTACCTTAGGTGAGACTTCACTTGCTTCGTAGATGTTGCTGAAAGGGTCGGTAGTCGAGTTTTGTTGGTGCACTGTTAAGCATTGAACCATGGTTCTGCCCCTATGCCAACAAATGGTTCTGTTGTCGGGACTTGAAACTGTGATTGCTAGGAACTGAAGTAAAGTAAAGAGAAGATCTGTGTGTAGATATGTTGTTGAAGTGCGTAGTACTCTACTTGACTTGCGAAGATTTGTGATAAGAAAGAAATCCTATCTGAAGAAAAGAGGTAAGATCCTAAAAGAGGTAAAACTTTGTGCATTGACAAGAGTAAGATAGGTGAAAATATTTGTTTTGAAAGAATGAACTTAAGTATGTCTAATAGATTATGTCCTAGTCTGAAGGCTAGGGCACAGTTGAAAGAAAGGGCCAATTTGAGTAAATTTAATGGAAATAAAGAAACATATGTTATTCCTATGCATAGAAAGATTTTTTGGACTAATAAGTGGATGCAGGAACCTAGAAAAAATATTTGCAGATTGCAGGTCCGACACTACGATCCTATTGTGCAGCACAGAAGAGGATGGGGAGCATTTAAAAGAAAAAGAGGATTAACTTTTTGTTATAACTGTGGAAGACTGGGACATCTTGCTAAGGAATGTCCTAAGGTAGGCCCTATCTATGTTTGTTGTAATATTATTGGTCATGAGGTTGAGGATTGTCCAAGGATTATTGCTAAAGTTGAAGATATGAACATGAGACAAGAAAACTATGAAGAAAGTCAAGACACTAAGGGCGTGTTAGAAAGTCATAAAGAGAAAGAATCAAAGGAAGTTCAGGCTATGTTATTACAGTTGAGAGAAATGATGGATGTCCACAAGAATGTCAGTTTACAAGAAACTTTGAAAGAAAAACAGCACATAAGTGAAAGAATAGAAGACTTAGACGTAGACTGTGTCTTGGATGAGGAAACACAAGTGAATATCATGACAAAAGAAACTTGAGAAATTGTGGGAAATCCTACCGTGATACCTTCATTGAGAAGGATAGGCTTTTTTTAGGGTTAGATGATAACTTTATGTGGAAGAGTTACTAATGTACCTATTATTGTCCATGGAACATCAGCTGAAGAGGAATTTGAATTCATTAAGTTTATTGGGGACAGCGGCCCTTTGCCACTTTTGCTAGGTAAGACTTGGATTGAGAAAGATCAAATCAGAAGGAAATCAGAGGAAGAAGCTACAATAAAGAAAAATCAAGAACTAAGGGATTTGATAGCTAGAAAAATAGACCGACTAATAGAGGAACGAGAAGATAAGTCGAAGCAACAGAACAAAGTAACAACGCAAGAGGGACATAAAGCAAGAGGATTAGCTGTCAAGGTTGAAAGAATGCAAGAAGGCTTGAAGAACCTATCTATGCAAGAAAGAAGTGTACCCACCCAGGAAGTATTAAGAGAAGAGATATTAACTTCAGACCCTTTGAGGGAACCTCAACTAGATGAAGCCACTACGCTAGAGGAAGATAAGAATACGAATGGAAAGAGGATTCCAGAAATAGTTAGAGAGACTCAGATCACAGGGAAGAAGGAAAGGAAGCACAATAAAAAGAAAGCTAAGTTGAAAAACCTACAAGAAGTTACAGAAACTAGATGGAAGACTTCGTAGGCTACAACCTCGTAGGAGGCAGGCTCCGAGGATTTGAACCTCGTTGGAATAGCAGGTTCACGCAGAATGGGACTTTTCCCTGGAGAAGTTATATGACCATTGGAGGTGCCCTGAACGTTAGAAGGGTGCTCTGGAATGGCTAGAAAATGCATTTATGGGATAATGGACCGCTTTTGGACGTTGATACCATGCCATAACAGACAGATTTACATTGATGGAATCATTTCCTGGTTGTTGGAAGATCCGTTAAGGTGCCCCTCTTATTTAAATCGTTGGTTGTTGCGCCGGACCACTTTTTTCTACCCGTGATTGCCTGAGCTAAGAAGAGAATTGTCTGAGTGTCGAGCTGTGCAATCTATCATTATTTGAGAGAAGACCTCATCGTTCATTCGTCTACCTCGACCTATCTGTTTAAAAGTTAGAATGTCGGGCGAACCTAATGAGTTGGAGAATTCTGTCGAGGAATTTCTTAGGAAGATAATGGCCGAAAGACCGATATCTGAAGGTGTTCAGGCATCGTCGACTAGGGGACTGCAAGCTCCCCCCTCAACTGGACGTCGTTCTAGCCGCGTTAACCCTGTGATTGAGCATCAAAGTAAGCACCGCGGTTATCTGGCTAATGTGAAGCAGATATCATCGATCCTACCATAGTATATCCCACCTTTGGCTGGCGTTGTTAACCATGACAAAATTCCCCAGGATTATGACTACACCGTATTCACCACGTACATTCTGAAAGGAATACGCATAGTTAGGAGTCAATTAGGAAAGATCTCGCTACTGAAGAAAAATGACTTCAATTTAGGAGACAGGAAGACCTACGCTATGCTAGCGCCCCGCCACTACTTGATAAATTCAACTAGAAAGAAGCCTCTCCTCATATTGTAGCCATGGATTAAGGGGCTTGTGCAGTCCACTGTGATGAATGTGATGAAGATCCTACATTTTGGCCACCACCAGGAGGTTAACACTTGCGTTAAACTCCTCCTGGCATGCTATAATGGTGGATACTTATGACTCGACAGAAGAATTACCGTGGATCTTACGCTGATCCACCAGATCACAGGCTTAGGTGTGCAAGGCCCTGACCCTCAGCAGTTTTATCTAGGGAATACCTCAGACCGTTCCCTGGCACAACGCATCAAAGAAGCTTACGAAGAAGTTGAAAAAGGAAAGCAAGGTTACAAGGTAGCCTCTATACAGGATGGCACAGTGTGCCTCGCTTGCCAACTCCTAGCTGGAAAACTAGTAAGGAAGAACCACCCCACACAGTTCATCGGGTTCGTGGTGGACCTCACAGAAAATGTGTGGAGGGAATCCAAATAAACTGGGCGAACTACCTCGTCAATGAACTAGAGAAAGATTGTCGCGAATCCCGGGATTTGGGATATGAATTCTACTACAACTGGCTAATCATTTAGATCGCGTTTGTCACTTGGAAAATGCCTGAAGGAGCTACCTTCCCAAAGATAGAACCCTCAGAGTCATTGGCCACTTAGTTTTCAACCTTGTGGTACACCAACGACATGACGAAGCAGTGGCAGTCCAATGTTGTGTTTCATGCATACTATCAACAGTTGAAGGTCACCATCGAAGCATTTTCACACATGACACCACGCACCCTGCACCAGTACTGACCAATAGAAAAGTTCTGCAATGATCCTCATTTCATCTACATCATTGAACAAAAAGACGAGAACCAGGAGGAGTTACATTCATACTACACGATGACAGATGAAGACATGGAGTAGATTACAAAGGAGTGGCTGGAGGAATTTCTGGTACCTGTAGCTGATGCATAACTCTCCAACACTGACACCATTAGAAGCCCCATGGTCACCCAGGTTGAGCATGTCAGACAGTCCAGTGGGACGAAGAAGAAGAAAAAGCAAGAAGAAGTCCAAGATATAGAGAGCGATGAGGAGGACAATGCCTCTGAAGATAATGCATCTAGCTCCCCAGGAGGAGGAGAAGATGAAGCAGAGGGATGAAGAGGAGGGGATGAAGGAGAAGAGAAAGGAGGAGGCAAAGCTACACCGTCTAAAGACCCCCCTACTGGAACAGTAAAACCGCAAAAGAGGAAGTTTTCTCCGCATAAACCTTCAGCAAGGAAGAAGACGCACGTTAATAAGCCCCAGTCAGAGACCATGCACACAGAGGAAGATATCAGTCTGGTCCATGGAGCTATGGAGGACGATTCTAAGAACATCTTGTAGAGATATGAAGAAAAGAAGGAAGAGCTATATGGAAGGATCAAAAATGAATTAAAGGAAGTACAACAAGTTGTTCGTTTGGTCTGTGCAGTACCTACTACACCTTCCTCGTCACAGATTACGAAATTAGGGGATGAACCAGCCCAATTGACAAGACTTGTAGATGCGACAGAAGCTCGACTTCAGAGAGTCCAGGAAGAAAAGGAGGAGGCTACATAAGCCATGAAAAAAGAAAAAGATGAAGCCATAGAACAATTGTGAGTAGCGCGGTACAATGTAGATGCCTACGAAAGTGAGAGAGAAGAGCTTCAGGAGAAGCATTAGGAGGACAAAGACGAGCTACAAGGAGAAAAGGAGAAGTTGCTCACAGAGTGGGCCATAGTCAAAGAAGTAGTTAGTAAAGCATGTCAATCTATACCAAGTTTAATACAGAAGGAGCAAGAGTCGGTCGAGGCTCAAGTAGTGAAGCTCATTGTGACCCTCCAACAGCTTCAGGCTAGAATAACAAAATTGGAAGCCCAAGCAGTATCGAGCACCCCGCAGGAGGTGCGTGACCAAAGGTAGGAGACCGCTAAGAAAATAGTAGTAATAATAAGAACCCTCACATTGAAATGCAAACAACTGAGTGACAAAAGCGCACAGACATATGAATGCCTCACTAAGGATCTAGAGCTAAGAAAGTTGGAAGCACAGTTACAGGAGACGCAACAACAAGTGATGCCAGTGAAGGTGTAGATGAAGCTGCTCACCACCATAGAAATAATGAAGAGATCTCAGAAGCAACGCACAGTACATAAAAAAAAACTAACTTCCAGGGAAAGGTAATGCAAGTCACACAGAAGCTGCTCACCTCCGTAGAAATAATGAAGAGATCTCATGAGCAATGTGCAGTACATCAATAGATAACTGCCCTCCAGGGAAAGGTAATGGAAGTCACACAGAAGCTGCAACCTATGCAGGATGAATCCTGCAAGGTGTTCAAAGAAATTGATGGACAGCGTTCGCAATTAGATCAATTTGTGGCAGCAGCAGAACAATGCCTGGAAGGGCTTGTTACGAAGCAAGTAGTTCAGGAGCTCGTTGAGCAGGAGGCTCAGGCGAAGTAGCAAGTCAAGGCAGCTCTAGTTAAGCTCGAGGCCTTCGAAGCAGCATTATCCAAGCCCGAGTAACTCAGGATGAGTCACAGGTGAGTGTTGGGGCCCTGTTGGCCCTCGACCAAGTTTTGAGGAAACCTTGGTCAAATTTGACCCACTTTTGGACTTCGACACATTGGTCAAGGAAGGAGCGTCCAAGCGGAGCTGAGATCATGGATCTCACCAATTTTGTGGGCTATGTGGACCCAATAAGGGGTCCTCTAGGGTTCTTGTAATGGGTTTATGGGATGTCATCCTATGCGATTTTAGCATGTTTAGGCATTATTGTAAGGGGTTGTAAAATTATAAATAAAGAAGAAAGTATTGTAAAGGAGTGTGTGTGTGAGTATGTGTAGCTTAGTTATTTTGAGAAGAGACTAGATCTTGTAGAGATGAGTGCAAGTAGTTTGGGTTTCTTTGTGAAAGAATGTATGTATGTTAAGGCTTTGTGCTTGATAGAGGGTTGGCTTTATGCCCTGGCCTAGTTTTGGAAGGAAGATCTAGTGCTTAGTGCGTAGATCTCTTGTCTAGTGTGAAGGTTGACTATGTAGCTTAGTGCACAGGAGTGAATGAATGTAATATTTGAGCACATAATAAAGAAGGTGAAGCGGTTGGTGGACATATCCCGACACTAGGGTGAACCACGTAGATCTGGTGTCTTATGGTTTGCTCTATGCAATGTTATCTCTGTTATGTTTTTCTTAGTGCTTAGATTAGAATGTGTAATGAATATGTATATTTTTCTTAAGTGCTTTTCTTATGTTAAATGCTAGATCTAATTCACAGTGCTAAGTGCTAAGTGGTTGAAGTACTTAATCTTTGTTGTTACTATGCTAGATCTATTCTTGGGTATGTTATGAGATGTTAATAAGGTTAATGAACTATTGTATGTCACATCCTAAAGAGATAATAGACTACTTTACTAAGTGTTATTATCACAGATCTGTGTCCCATCTTGGTTACAGACACCTGCGTCCTGTAACCCCCCCTGCTTCTACCTCGGGCAAGACTTCACTTGCTTCGCAGGTGTTTCCGAAAGGGTCGGTAGTTGGGGTTTGGTTGGTGCGTTGAACCCTGGGTTTTCCCCTGTTCCAACAATTTGTGTGGAATGTACTACAAAATAAGGTTCCAACTTGGGATAACCTCCAAAAGAGAAAAATTGTTGGCCCTGGCTAGTTCTCCCTTTGCAAATCCGAAGGAGAAAATTTATTACACCTCTTTCTAAAGTGTAGTTTCCTCAACAAATTCTATAAGGAAATGTCTAGATTGTTAGATTTGCATTGTGTTTGGGAAGGAATGGATTTGGATCACTCTTGGATTACTTGGTGGAAAACAAGAGCCTTCAAACATTTAAGATCCCTTCCTTTATTGGTCATCTGGGGCATTTAGCTCACTTGGAATTCCTATGTTTTCAAAGGAACCCCTCCTTCTCTTGAGATCACAACAGAAAAAAGTGTTTCCCGTCTACCCTCCTTCCCCACAAAGAGTCTTAGACCCTCTCCTAGGTAGCCTCATGAGGTTGTGATTGATAGTTCCTCCCCATGGGGATTTTTCGACGGAGCTTCTCAACATAACATCTGTGGAGGAGGTGGACTCCTCTTTCTTTCAGCTTTGCACTACTTTATTATGAATTTTGGTATTGAGCCAGGAACAAACAACTTTGCAGAACTTATGAGCCTTAAACTACTCATTGCCTTAGCCATTGAAAAAGGATGCATGTCTTTAAAATTTTATGGGGACTCTTTAAATGTCATAAAATGGATAAATGGCACCCAAAGATGCTTAAACACAAGACTCGCTACCTTGGTGGAAGACATTACTTGTTTGCATACCTCTTTTGACACCTTTGTTTGTCAACATGTCTACAAGGAAAACAATAAAGAAGTGGACCAACGATCGAAAGACGGGATGAATTTGGCTATGGGCCAATGGAAAATTATTGAACATTACAATGAGAAAGCAAATGAATATTTGCAAAGACCATTTTTGGATTAAACAAATTTCAGCAACAAAATTTTTGTATATTTTGTTATGCATAATATATGCAAACAATACTAAATGAGAATTAGTTGAAGCTCATACAGCAGTACCGGTTCAAGAAAATCCAAAGAAACATAATTTTTGCGGAAGTAACAAATTGCAGAAGATTCATGAAATGCAAAAGATAGCATTCAACTACAGACTTCAATGTAACAGAATACACCAAGAGGTGTATATACAAAATGTAATTTTGTTCTTGATGTAATAAAATTACACTTTTTTTCCGAGGAAAAAAAAACAACAAACTACAAGTTTGACTCTAAAGCCTTCACTTAGAAAGAGATTACCTAAAACATAACTTTTCAACTTTAGTGAGTGTATTAAAATATTCTCCTTCTTGGTTTTTAGATAACATGTTAAAATCTTAATTAGTAGTTTAAGATAGTTTGTTCTATCAAGATATTTTTATTTATTTTTTAATTGAGAAGACAAGAGATTGTTTTTTCTAAGGAGAATTAAATAACAAAGTTTTCTAATTCAAAAGAGAAACAATATTTTTTATTTGTTTTGATAAACCCAAATTTATTTAAGTCCTAATTTTTATAAAAAACTTTACTAAAAACAAATAAAATACTTAAAGAAAAATCAAAGAAAACCGACTGTATACAATGAGTGGAAGAATAAGAATTTTAAAATTGAATAAAATGTTTCAGGAATCGCCCATTCATAGGCAATTCCAACAGATTTCCTTCTAAATTATGAAGGGAAAATGAATTGTTTCCCTCCACTACAGCTATCTTGTAGGGTCCCAACCATAAAAGTACAAATTTTCCATGTTTACCAAGATATTCTCTCCTGCTATCGCATTTTAGTACTAGATCACCAGGGGTAAATTTCCTCTATTTTGATCTTTTTTCAAAGATAGCTTTGATCTTGTCTTGATATTCCTGAAATTTTTGGTCAACTTTCTCTCTGGTTTGTTGTACTTCAATCAGTTGGTTCATTAGGTTCTTCCACAATATCTTGCATCAATTTCATCACAAGCAGAGCAAGGTTAATATTGTTTTATAGTTGGTTTGGACAGTTGGTTTTCATTGATTTCAACCCTTTGAGAGTGATCTTAGAGATTGATGTCAACCCTTGGAGATGTCTAGAGATGTTGGACAATTTATTGACATTTTTGTGATTGAGATTGATGATGAGTTATTTGGGAACATTTGATGTAGTCTACATGTAGCCCCGAAGGTGTGATTATGGTGTAAATGTGTTGAACCTAGACAAAATAGATCTAGCTAGAAAATACTACACACATTTGCAGAGAGAATTTTAGAAAGAAGAAGAAGAGAGAAAGAATAGAAGAATTATAATTAACCGTAATGAATAATTTACACATGATATACTCTGTATAACTCAATGAATGCGCACTGGAGGAGAACCAATGCACCATCGTGGTGGTCTAGAGTGATTTGGAAACACACCAACTGTGACGGGAGTGAACTACCGCCTACTCTAGTCTCTCGGGAAGTTACGGGAGTGAACTGCCACCTAGCTGAGTTAACTAGTCAACCTGTCTTCAGTTAACTGAATAAACAGAGTGTGGTGAGGAGTAGATCAAGGAATCAAGGGTAATGCACCAATCTGGTGATGATCCCAAGCCAAGTGCGCATTAGCATGGTGATGATCCCAGTGTTGCATGGTGATAAAACCAATGTAGCATCTACACTCAACTCAACTAGTCACACTGAAGTGTCAACTGAAGAGAATATTCTCCAGGTGGAATATTCTCTCCTAAAAAATAGGAGACTAGATAAATGATTAATAATGAGTAATAAACAAGGAAAAACCTTAGGAAAAATAAATACTAGGTGTGTGTGAAGTAACTCCAACACCCCCCCTAAACATCACTATGGTGAAAACAAAGAATGGGTCCCGGCAATGAGGCCATGTTAGGTACCCAAATACAAAAGATACAGTGAAATAAAGTGAGTAAAGAGGGAAAACCTCATGGGAAACCCACACCCCCCCCGCCTCAAGGTACAATGTATGTAAAAAGAATAAATACAATTGCTAGGAAACTGTGTCCTTCACTCCAAGATGACTTCGCAGAGAATGGAACTTCTGCTCAGTGAAGGTCTTGGTGAAGATGTCTACCATCTTTTCTGTTGAAGGACAAAACTGTAGGTCGATGATCCCCTCGTGTACTAAGTCCCAGATGTAGTGCATGTGGATCTCAATGTTCTTAGTCCACTTCCTCTGAACTAGATCTCTGCAGAACTTTAGAGTGCTCTGGTTGTCACACCAGATGAAGATCAACCAATGAAATCGAATGCCCAACTCAGTACGAAAATGTTGTAGCCACATAGCCTGAATGGTTATGTTAACTACCCCTCTATACTCTGCCTTGATTGAAGATAGAGCAATGGAAGCTTGCTTCTTGCTTGACCAACATATAGGCCTGGAACCAAGACTAAGTCAGCAACAAGATGTGGACTTGCGATCAGTGCTATCTCCATCCCAGTTAGAATCAGTAAACCCGATGAGATCTAATGTAGAGTATACTGCATAATGAATCCAAAAGGTAATGGTGACCTGTACGTATCAAAGGATATGGTTTTCATCCTTCCAATGTAGCTCATGTGACTCCTGCATGGACCTAGAAACTATGCCAACTGCATAGGAGAGGTCTGATCTGGAGTGTGTGAGATACAACAAGCTCCCCACTAGCTGTATGTATAGTGTGTTGTCAACCAGTGGAGTCTCCCCACCATCCTCAAGTTTGACTCCTGATAGGAAAGGAGTTGGAGAAGACTTGCAGTCTGTTATGTGAAATCTCTAAATGAGATCTTGTGCATACTTGGCCTGAGTCAGTTTGATTCCTGATGCATCCTAACTGATATCAAGTCCAAGGAAGAAGTGTAGCAGACCCATGTCCATCATCAAAAACCTGTCATGTAGAATCCTCTTGATTGCAACAATTACTGAAGTCGAGCAACCAGTGATCAACAAATCATCAACATATAGAACTAAGAGTAGAAGTGAGTCAGTTGTCTTGAGAATATAGACATTCAGGTCTGATTTACTTCTTCAGTCGAAATACCAAAGATGAGTCCTACATAAATCCTTGGGGCTACTCCATGTAGATCTCCTCAGAGAGATCACCGTGAAGAAATGCATTATTCACATCCATCTGATGGAATTCCCATCCCTTGGATTTTGTAATGGAAAGTGCCAATTGTATGGAATCCATATTCACTACTGGAGCAAACGTCTCATGATAGTCAATACCATGCACCTGCTGAAAACCTTTGGAAACAGGCCTAGCTTTGTATCTTCTAATCTTTCCATCCACTGCACTCTTGGTCCTGTAGACCCATCTGCATCTGATAAGTTTCCTCCCAGAAGGAAGGGGAACCAGATCCCAAGTCTGGTTCTCGAGGAGGGAGTTGTACTCCTCCTGCATGGAGGATTACCAAAAGGGATTTCCAGCAGCCTCGCAATAAGACTATGGATATGAAGACTGAACCAAGAAAAGATTTCTGGAGGGAAATGGTTCAGTGGTAGTGAGTGAAACAGGAGGCTCCTCGAAATTAGATCTAGTCCTCCTAGTATCGACTGGATCACCAATGAGATCCCATACATCCTGAAGAGTAGTTTGTGCCCACTTGGGCCTCTGCTATGGCTCTGCAACTACATCTAGATGCTCTAACTCTGCATCTAACTATACTGAATTTGAGTCTGAATCATCTCAGTCCTCTGAATCAGAACTCTCATCTGAAGAAGAGTCGGCATGTGCATGATCATCATCTCGGGCAGGTGGAAGAATGAAGGTGTCTGCATGCGGTTGTTGAGGTACATGCGAGACACCTTCCTTGAATTGGACACTACGCTCAATGATGAGTCAGTTTAAGGAAATATCAATAAGCCTATATCCCTTCACACCGTTGGGATATCCAAAAAAATAACACTCAATGCTTTGTGGATCAAGTGCCTTCCTCTTTTCAGAGGGAATCCGAGCCCATGCATGTGAACCGAAAATGTGAAAGTGGGTCACTTCCGGTTTGAGGTTGCTCCAAGCCTCATATGGGGTCTTATCCTTGACAGATCTATGGGGAGATCTATTTTTGATGTATGTTGAACAATTAAGTTCTTCAGCCCACAGTATCTATGGTAGTGAATTTTCATGCAACATGCAAGATGGCATCTCCTTTAGAGATCTATTTTTCCACTCAAAAACTCCATTTTGTTGCAGATTATAGGGAACTGTCTGTTGCAACTGAATCCCTGCCTCATGGAAAAGATTATGGATTTCATGATTTACATACTCTCCACCATTATTAGTTCAGAGGAATTTGATCTTGTTTTCAGACTGTGTCTCAACCAGGGCTTTGAAATCTTTGAGGTGTTGAAAGACCTCAATGTTTTTCTTGAGAAAGTAAATCCATGTAAAACGTGATAAATCATCAACAAAAATGATAACAAACCTCGCTTTGTTGATCGATGGATGCGGAAAAGGACCCATGAGGTCACTATGGATCCAATCTAAAGGTGTGGAGGCTTTCCTTTGTCTAATTTCTCTTGAGGGTGTTTTCCAAGAACACATCCCTCACATACTCCCTTGGAGAAATGGATGTCTGGTAGACCATCAACCAATATTTTCTTGCTAAGTTGTTTCATGTATCTAAAATTCAAATGTCCAAACCTTTCATGCCATATCCTACTACTTTCATCAGCATGAGTAAGCAGTAAAGCAGAATCATGTTCAATGAATTCAGAAAATGTATACAATCTAGACTGATGATTTACCTCATCGGTAGAAACCCTGGAGTTGGTTTGCATGTCATAGATGTCCACGACATTTGGTGTGAATATGAATTTCTTTCCAGTGCCAAAATTCTTCATCTGATACATGGAGAGAAGGTTGATGAAAAGTTTGGGAATGTGCAACACATTCTCGATGCTTCCATTGGTGAGTTCAATCCTTCCTTTGCCGATGACTTTGACAAATGAGTTGTCCTCATCAGAATAGGAGGACCTTTACATGCATCCAATGAAGAATATACTGCTTTTGAGGCAGCCATGTGATGTGATGCCCCTGAATCTATGATCCAAGAACTGGGAGAGGATTTAATGTCAATCAAGGCATGACTAGAATTGCCTTTCTGATCTTCTGGCTTCTTCTTCTTAGCACCCTAAGGGATGCGATCTCCAAGGTTGTTTTTCTGAATTACTTGAGTCATTAGATCTATTTTTTTTTTTCATGCATGTGGATTTTGGATGGAATCCTTTGTGACAGTACATGCATTTCTCCCCTTTTCTTCCCTTTTCCCCTTTGGATCCGGAGGCATCGGTGAAGGATTTTGTGTACACTTCCTTCTTCAGATGTGCATGAGATTTCCTTTTGTCTTTATCTTTATATTTCTGATATTTATGGCTTCCATCTTGCACAGTGAGTGCATTCGCCTTTGGGCCTTTGATTTTTCCCATGTCGATGAGCTTGGTTTGCTCTTGTGTCAGGGATTCGATAAAGTCCTCAAGAGAAGGCATCTTCCAGGTGGCTCTAGAGGTGAATATGACAAAATGGAATGATGGATTTCCAAAAAGAATTCATTCCTACACCTTACAAATACTTTGCATGGAAGGAGTTGTAAGGTGTAAGAATGAATTCTTTTTCGAAATTCATCTTTCCACTGTCTTCAATCTTTTGTACCTGCAAAAAATTTTGGTGTAGCTTTTGCTTAGCAGTTTGTTGGCTCTGATACCATGTAAATGTGTTGAAATTGCACAGAATGGATCTAGCTAGAAAATACTATACACATTTGCAGAGATAATGATCCAAAATGGATCCAGGAACCAAAATGGGTCTAGGAAGGCCTAAAACTCAAAGTGCTCAGAATCAGTTCAAAACGGACGTGTGTGTAGGCCTCATCGTTATGAACCCAACGCAACTTGAATGGGATCAAACAGACATTGTATGAGCAAGATATTGCGTTTTGTTCGTTTTTCCAAACAAGCAAATTTTTTTATGATTGTGCAGTCCGTACAGTCCATACAATGTTGACGTGGAAGATGACCGTATAGACCATACGACCATATAGGTGACGTGGAAGCAATGCATTGGCAGTTGAGTGGACCAGTCCATTGGTGAAACGTGGTAGTTATGCACGTGGATGAATTGGATATTGACACGTGTCAGTTAGAGGGAAAGTGTTGTATGGCCACGTGGAACCCCTCCATTGGTTGTATTGGAAAAAATTTATGGACTCAACAGGAGTCGAACCCGTGATCTTTGGTCCGAGCGGGAGAGTTTTGGTAGGGTCGGGCTACCAGCCCACCCACGGTAGTTCTTAATACCTTATGTTTGAAAGAAACATTTAAACTTTAGTTAATGTTTGTTTGGCAGAGAATAGGGATAGGGCTAGGCCCCAGCCTCGATGCTTTTCCACATGACACGTTGATATACTGTTTGGCGCAAATTTTAATGGAGCCTAGCCCCTGATCACGTGTTTTCACCATATCACCCACTCCTTTGAAGTTTGGCATGGATTTGTGGGGATAGCACCCGGTCGACCAGGCTAGCCCACCGACCAAGGCACATGACCAGGTGGTAGGAACTAGGGCCTACAATGGATTTGGGTGCATGGAGTTCAGGGTTGTGGACACATGGCCACACATGCGACCAAGGGTCAAATTTTGGCGGCTAACGACCAGGGGCACGCCAGCCTATGGATACATGGCCTTGTCCCATGTGAACTGAAGCCTGAAGATAAGGGGATGCACCCTATTTTATCCCAAAAGTGGGTTTTGAAACTATATATTATGATTTTATTTTATTTTTCAGCCTGTTTTGGGAGATTTTGGCCATTATTGAAGGATCTGGAGCTCTTTTTTAGGCCAGATCTTGGGGGGAAGTTGGGAGGTTGTTTCCAACTTCAATCTTATAAAAAACAGAGGTTCTTGGCAACCTTGTGAGGTTTATAACATGAGAAATTATAAGGAATTTGACAGTCAAACCCATTTTTATGCAGGGAAGCCACTGAGGAGAGCAACTTTGCGGGCCATTTCTGGGAGCTTCGTTCATCCGTTTCTAGTGTCGTTAGTTGTGTTGGGTCTTGAGATCTAGAAAAACATAGCCATATCAGTTTGTAATCCATTTGAAACTATTATGATGTACTTTTGAATCTTTGAAGAGAAATAAGAAAGTCTCACCCACTGAGACAAAGGCCCGGAGACGTAGACGATATTGCTGAACTCCGTTAACAACTTTTGTTGTTATGGTTTGCTGATTCTTGTGCTTATTTCCAGATCTGTATATCTTATTATGGTTGCCATGTTACATCATTAATTCTTCTTCTTTAATTAATTTTTTAAATGGTTATTGAACTCATGTTTTAAAACTCAACCATAGTATTTAAAAGATCTTTTCGGATCAAGTGGTATCAGAGCAGGTTGACGGTTCGTTTTTTAGTTTGGATGATTACCAGGGAAAATCTGAATCGTGGTGAAGGCGAACTTGTTGAAGCGAATCCTAAGATTGGATCGAGAAAGAGAAATTACCAAAGTGATAAGATGGCATTGGAAGAGGGACTTTCTCATGAGGAGAAATATTTTTGAAAGACTTTCTTTGCCATGTCGGATATGGTGAAGGTTATATATGATGATTACTTGGAGTGGAAGAGACCGATTCTAGGTGAATCTGCAAAGGTCAAAAATGAAGAAGGAGAGGATCCTCCTAAAACGCCTCCTACACCTCCTTCTTCTCCATCAACTTCTTCTTCTTCAAGTTCAAGTTCCAAATCCACCGCAAGAAAACATTCCCATAAACATAAAAATGATATGCCTTTACTTAAGCTTGATGTGAAATTTGAATTACCCATGTATGATGATGAATTCAATGCAAAGAGGCTTGATAACTGGGTCAGACATATGGAGGTTTATTGCAGTGTGCAACAAATCAAGGATGAGGCAACTCAAATCAAATTGGCATCTCTTCGACTTGCAGGCACAACACTCATCTGGTGGAAAAGAAAGTTGTAAAATGGCACGCAACAAGTGGGTAATGTATTTCCATCATGGCAAGTTTTTGTTTTTGCACTTAGAAAGCAAGTTTATCCTTTGGGTTATAAAGAGAAGGCCTTAATTGAATGGCAAGGTTTTAAACTAGGAAATTGACAAACAGTGCAGGAATACACAGATGAATTTTGTAAGATGGCATTAATGTTAGACATTCCATTACATACCCAAGAAACTGTTATGAAGTATATAGGAGGTTTACAAGCACACATTCGTAACATTGTATTTATGTTTGGACCTACTAATCTTGATGAGGTTTATGTTCAAGCAACATACATCAAGGTAGGGAAAATGGGAGTTGGTGTATCAAGGGAATCATCTTCAAGAAAAGTGGACAAAAGAAAGTGGAATGGAAAGAAAGAAAATTCAGTGGCAAGAAAGGAAGAGAAGCTCTCTTGCAAACATTGCAAGAAAGAAGGGCATGATGATGAACATTGCTGGAAATTGCATCCTGAGAAGAGACCGGAGTGGTTCAAAGAGAAGAAAGGGAGGCAAACAGTTGCAGTAGCATCACAACCAACAAACTTGGGATCAGATTCAGGTGATGAATCTAAAATCACAACAGTTGGTTTGACAGGTAAAATTGGTGATGGATTTGATTATAGAAGTAAATTGTTGCACATAAGTGTCATAATGAGACATACTAAGGTCGACACATTGATAGATAGTGGATCTCAATATAACTTGGTTTTAGAGGAAGTGGTTAAACAATTGGGATTAAACACTCATATGCATCATAAGCGTTACTCACTTAAATGGATACGCAACAATCATAAATTGCACATAACAAAGAAATGCACATTAAAGTTTGCAATCTCATCTAAGTTTGTGGATGAGGTAACGTGTGATGTGGTGCCACTCAATGAACATGGAATGGTTTTAGGCAGTCCTTATTTGTATGATCGCAAAGCAATCTTCTACAGGGAACATAATCAATATCACTTAATCAAATCAGGCAAGGAATATGTTGTACATGCTCATCACTTAAAAGCAAATCAATCTCTTCAAACAATGGAATAATTAAGGAAGGAATCTCATGCAAGAAACACACCTATAATTGTCCCAAATCAAGCAATTGATCTTAAGCAAGAACATGAGATGATTGTAGAATGGAAGTTCAATCATACTTTGCTTCAATATAAGCTAATGTCATGCAAACACTACAAACATATTAGCTCATTTGCAATCATATTTCTGATGTTATCATTGCTAATATTTTCAACATGGATGATGGTGGTTTCAGTAAGATGTGACAGAGTACAAGTGGCTAACAATATGTTTTCAGTTGTCATGGTTGTTTTGCAATTGATCTTGATCAGACAGGTGCACAGGACAGAGTTTAAAGACAGAGTACAAGTGGGGTGGCCTATCCCGCACTTGATGATTGGTTAGTATCCTTTTGGAGGACCAAAAGGTCTTACTGGGGAGGTGTGAGCCAAAATAGATTTAGGAACCAAAATGGGTCCAAGAAGGCCTAAAAATGAAAGTGCTCATAATCACTTCAAAACAGACGTGTGCATAGGCCTCATCGTTACGAACCCAACACAACTTGAAGGGGCTCAAACAAACATCGTATGAGCAATATATCATGTTTTGTTCGTTTTGCCAAACATGCAAAAAAAATTATGACTGTGCAGTCCGTACAGTGATAATGTGGAAGCCGACCATACAGTCCTTACATATGTATAGGTGACGTGGTAGTGATGCGTTGGCAGTTGTGTAGACTAGTCCATTGGTGACATGTGGCAGTTATGCGTGTGGATGAATTGGATGTTGACACGTGTCAGTTAGAGGGCAAGTGTTATGGTGCTACGTGGCCTAGTCGTGGGCTGTCGTGTGGCACCCCTCCATTGGTTGTATTGGAAAAATTTTATGGACTCCACAGGAGTTGAACCCGTGACCTCCAGTCTGGGTGGGAGAGTTTTGGCAGGGTCGGGCTACTAGCCCGCCCACGGTAGTTCTTAATACCTTATGTTTGAATAAAACATTTAAAAGTTGGTTAATGTTTGTTTGGCAGAGAATAGGGCCAGAGATAGGCCCCAGCCCCGATGCTTTTCCACATGATCATTACCACATGACCTGTTGATATACCCGTTTGGCGCAAATTTTAATGGAGCCTAGCCCCCAATCACGTGTATTCGCCATATGACCCACTCCTTTGATGTTTAGCATGGGTTTGTGGGGATAGCACCCGATTGGCCGAGCTAGCTTGCCGACCAAGGCGCATGACCAGGCACTAGGAACCAGGGGCTACAACAGATGTGGGCACATGCAGTTCAGGGCTGTGGACACATGGCCACACATGCGACCAAGGGCCGAATTTTGGGGGCTAACGACCAGGGGCGCGCCAACCTATGGACACATGGCCTTGTCTCTTGTGACCTAGAGCCCGAAGATAAGGGGATGTGCCCTATTTTATCCCAAAACTGGGTTTTGAAACTATATATTATGATTTTATTTGATTTTTCAGCTTGTTTTGGGAGATTTTGGCCCTTATTGGAGGATCTAGAGCTCTTTTTGAGGCCAGATCTTGGGGGGAAGTTGGGAGGTTGTTGCCAACTTCAAGCCTATAAAAACCAGAGCTTCTTGATAGCCTTGGGAGGTTAAAAACATGAGAAATGATGAGGAATTTGACAGTCAAAGCCATTTTTATGCAGGAAAGCCATTGAGGAGAACAACTTTGCGGGCCATTTCTGGGAGCTTCATTCATCCGTTTCCAGTTCCGTCAGTTGTGTTGGGTTCTTGAGATCTAGAAGAACACATACAGATTAGTTTTATATCCATTTGAAACTGTTACGATGTACTTTTGAAGATTTGAAGAGAAATAATAATGTCTCACCCACTGAGACAAAGGCCCGGAGACGCAGGCGATATTGCCGAACTCCATTAACAACTTTTGTTGTTATGGTTTGTTGATTCTTGTGCTTATTTCCATATCTGTATATATTATTATGGATGCCATGTTACATCATTAATTCTTCTTCTTCAATAAATTTATTAAATGGTTATTGAACTCATGTTTTAAAACTCAACCATAGTATTTAAAAGATCTTTTCAGATCAAGTGGTATTAGAGTAGGTTGACGATTCATTTTTTAGTTTGGATGATTACCAGGGAAAATTTGAATCATGGTGAAGGTGAACTTTTTGAAGAGAATCCTAAGATTGGATCGAGAAAGAGAACTTCTCAAAGTGAGAAGATGGCATTGGTAGAGGGAATTTCTCATGAGGAGAAAGAGTTTCGAAAGACTTTCTTCGCCATGTCGGAGATGGTGAAGGTTATATATGATGATTACTTGGAGCAGAAGAGACCGATTCTAGGTGAATCTGCAAAGGTCAAAAATGAAGAAGGAGAGGATCCTCCTAAAACACCTCCTTCACCTCCTTCTTCTCCATCAACTTCTTCTTCTCCAAGTTCAAGTTCCAAATCCACCCCAAGAAAACATTCCCATAAACATAAAAATGATATGCCTTTACTTAAGCTTGATGTGAAATTTGAATTACCCATGTATGATTGTGAATTCAATGCAAAGAGGCTTGACAACTGGGTCAGACAAATGGAGGTTTATTGCAGTGTGCAACAAATCAAGGATGAGTCAACTCAAATCAAATTGGCATCTCTTCGGCTTGTAGGCACAACACTCATCTGATGGAAAAGAAATTGCAAAATGGCACGCAACAAGTGGGTAATGTATTTCCATCATGGCAAGTTTTTGTTTCTGCACTTAGAAAGCAATTTTATCCTTTGGGTTATAAAGAGAAGGCCTTAATTGAATGGAAAGGTATTAAACTAAGAAAGGGACAAACAATGCAGGAATACACAGATGAATTTTGTAAGATGGCATTAATGTTAGACATTCCATTACATACCCAAGAAACTCTTATGAAGTATATAGGAGGTATACCTGCACACATTCATAACATTGTATTTATGTTTGGGCCTACTAATATTGATGAGGTTTATGTTCAAGAAACATACATTGAGGCAAGGAAAATAGGAGTTGGTGTATCAGGGTAATCGTCTTCAAGAAAAGAGGACAAAAGGAAGTGGAATGGAAAGAAAGAAAATTCAGTGGAAAGAAAGGAAGAGAAGGTCTCTTGCAAGCATTGCAAGAAAGAAGGGCATGATGATGAACATTGATGGCAATTGCATCCCTAGAAGAGACCGAAGTGGTTCAAAGTGAAGAAAGGGAGGCAAACAGTTGCAGCAGCATCAAAACCAACAAACTTGGGATCAGATTCAAGTGATGAATCTAAAATCACAACAGTTGGTTTGACAGGTAAAATTGGTGATGGATTTGATTCTAGACATAAATTGTTTCACATAAGGGTCATAATGATACATACTAAGGTCGACACAGTGATGGATAGTGGATCACAATATAACTTGATTTCAGAGGAAGTGGTTAAACAATTGGAATTAAACAATCAGATGCATCATAAGCCTTACTCACTTAAATGGATAAGAAACAATCATAAATTGCATGGATGAGGTAATGTGTGATGTGGTGCCACTCAATGAATGTGGAATGGTTTTAGCCAATCCTTATTTGTATGATCACAAAGCAATCTTCTACAAGGAACATAATCAATATAACTTAATCAAAGCAAGCAAGGAACATGTTGTACATGCTCATTAGTTAAAAGAAAATCAATCTCTTCAAACAATGGAACAATTAAGGAAGGAAGCTCATCCAAGAAACACACCTATAATTGTCCCAAATCAAGAAATTGATCTTAAGCAAGAACATGAGATGATTGTAGAATGGAAGTTCAATCATACTTTGCTTCAAGATAAGCTAATGTCACACAAATAATACAAACATATTATCTCATTTGCAGTGATATTTCTGATGTTATCATTGCTAATATTGTCAACATGGATGATGGTGGCTTCAGTAAGATGTGACAGAGTACAAGTGGCTAACAATATGCTGTCAGTTGTCATGGTTGTTTTTCAATTGATCTTGATGAGACATGTGCACAGGATAGAGTTTAAAGACAAAGTACAAGTGGGGTGGCCTATCCTGCACTTGATGACTGGTTAGTATCCTTTTGGAGGACCAAAATGTCTTACTGGGGAGGCATGAGCCAAAATGGATCCAGGAACCAAAATGGGTCCAGGAAGGCCTAAAAATCAAAGTGCTCATAATCTCTTCAAAGAAAACATATGCATCGGCCTCATCGTTACGAACCCAACGCAACTTGAACGATTTCAAGCATACATCGTATGAACAAGATATCATGTTTTGTTCATTTTGCCAAAAAGGAAATTTTTTTTATGACTGTGTAGTCCATATAGTGCTAATGTGGAAGCTGACCGTACAGTCCATACAACTGTACAGGTGACGTGGCAATGATGCATTGGCAGTTGCATGGACCAGTCCATTAGTGACATGTGGAAGTTATGCATGTGGATGAATTGGATGTTGACACATGTCAGTTAGAGGGAAAGTGTTATGGTGCCACGTGGCCCAGTCATGGGATGCCACTTGGCACCCCTTCGTTGTTTGTATTGGAAAAATTTTATGGACTCCACATGAGTTGAACCCGTGACCTCCGGTCCGGGCTAGAGAGTTTTGGCAGGGCTGGGCTACCAACCCACCCACGGTAGTTCTTAATACCTTATGTTTGAATAAAAAATTTAAACTTCGGTTAATGTTTGTTTGGTAGAGAATAGGGCCAGGGCTAGGCCCTAGTCCCGATGCTTTTCCACATGACCGGTTGATATACCATTTGGCGTGAATTTTAATGGAGCCTAGCCCCCGATCATATGTATTTTCCATATGACCCAATCCTTTGATGTTTAGCATGGATTTGTGGGGGTAGCCCCCGGTCGGCTGGGCTAGCCTGCCAACCAAGGTGCATGACTAAGCGCTAGGAACCAGGGTCTACAATGGATGTGGGCGCATGGAGTTCAGGGCTTTGGACACATGGCCACACATGCGACCAAGGGCTAAAGTTTGGGGGCTAATGACCAGGGGCGCGCTAGCCTATGGACACATGGCCTTGTACCATGTGACATGGAGCCCGAAGATAAGGGGATGTGCCCTATTTTATCCCAAAAGTGGGTTTTGAAACTATATATTATGATTTTATTTGTTTTTTCAGTCTGTTTTGGGAGACTTTGGCCATTATTGGAGTATCTAGAGCTCTTTTTGAGGCCAGATCTTGGGGGGAAGTTGGGAGGTTGTTGCCAACTTCAATCCTATAAAAACCAAAGGTTCTTGGCAGCCTTGGGAGGTTCAGAACATGAGAAATGATGAGGAATTTGACAGTCAAAGCCATTTTTATGCAGGGAAGCCATTGAGGAGAGAAACTTTGTGGGCCATTTTTGGGAGCTTCGTTCATCCGTTTCCAGTGTCGTCAGTTATGTTGGGTTCTTGAGATCTAGCAGAACACAACCAAATCAGTTTGTAATCCATTTGAAACTGTTATTATGTACTTTTGAAGCTTTGAATATAAAAATAAAGTCTCACCCACTGAAACAAAGGCCCAGAGACGTAGGCGATATTTCTGAACTCCGTTAACAACTTTTGTTGTTATGGTTTGTTGATTCTTGTGCTTATTTCCAGATCTGTATATCTTATTATGGCTGCCATGTTACATCATTAATTCTTCTTCTTTAATCAATTTCTTAAATGGTTATTGAACTCATGTTTTAAAAATCAACCATAGTATTTAAAATATATTTTCGGATCAAGTGGTATCAGAGCAGGTTGATGGTTGGTTTTTTAGTTTGCATGATTACCAGGGAAAATTTGAATTGTGGTGAAGGCGAACTTGTTGAAGAGAATCCTGAGATTGGATCGAGAAAGAGAATTTCTCAAAGTGAGAAGATGGCATCAGAAGAGGGACTTTCTCATGAGGAGAAAGAGTTTCGAAAGAAGTTCTTCACCATGTCGAAGATGGTGAAGGTTATATATGATGATTACTTGGAGCGGAAGAGACGGATTCTAGGTGAATCTGCAAAGGTCAAAAATGAAGAAGGAGAGGATCCTCCTAAAATGCCTTCTTCACCTCCTTCTTCTCTATCAACTTCTTCTTCTTCAAGTTCAAGTTCCAAATCCACCGCAAGAAAACATTCCCATAAACATAAAAATGATATTCCTTTACTTAAACTTGATGTGAAATTTGAATTACCCATGTATGATGGTGAATTCAATGTAAAGAGGCTTGATAATTGGGTCAGACAGATGGAGGTTTATTGCAGTGTGCAGAAAATCAAGGATGAGGCAACTCAAATCAAATTGGCATCTCTTCGAATTGTAGGCACAACACTCATCTAGTGGCAAATCAAGTTGCAAAATGACACACAACAAGTGGGTAATGTATTTCCATCATGGCAAGTTTTTTTTTTCTGCACTTAGAAAGCAATTTTATCCTTTGGGTTATAAAGAAAGGGCCTTAATTGAATGGAAAGGTATTAAACTAAGAAAGGGACAAATAGTGCAGGAATACATAGATGAATTTCATAAGATGGCATTATTGTTAGAAATTCTATTACATACCCAAGAAACTCTTATGAAGTATATAGGAGGTTTACCTGCACACATTCGTAACATTGTATTTATGTTTGGACCTAATAATATTGATGAGGCTTATGTTCAAGCAACATAAATTGAGGTAGGGAAAACAAGAGTTGGTGTATTAGGGGAATCATCTTCAAGAAACGAGGACAAAAGGAAGTGGAATGGAAAGAAATCAAATTCAGTGGTAAGAAACGAAGAGAATCTCTCTTGCAAGCATTACAAGAAAGAAGGGCATGATGATGAACATTGTTGGCAATTGCATCCCAAGAAGAGACCGAAGTGGTTCAAAGAGAAGAAAGGGAGGCAAACAGTTGCAACAACATCACAACCAACAAACTTGGGATCGGATTCAGGTGATGAATCTAAAATCACAATAGTTGGTTTGACAAGTAAAATTGGTGATGGATTTGATTCTAGAAGTAAATTGTTTCACATAAGGGTCATAATGAGACATACTAAGGTCGACACATTGATAGATAATGGATCTCAATATAACTTGATTTCACAAGAAGTGGTTAAATAATTGGGATTAAACACTCAGATGCATCATAAGCCTTACTCACTTAAATGGATAAGCACCAATCCTAAATTGCACATAACAAAGCAATGCACATTAAATTTTGCAATTTCATCTAAGTTTGTGGATGAGGTAATGTGTGATGTGGTGCCACTCAATGAATGTGGAATGGTTTTAGGAATTCCTTATTTGTATGATCGCAAAGCAATCTTCTACAGGGAACATAATCAATATCACTTAATCAAAGCAGGCAAGGAATATGTTGTACATGTGCATCACTTAAAAGCAAATCAATCTCTTCAAACAATGGAACAACTAAGGAAGGAAGATCATGCAAGAAAAACACCTATAATTGTCCAAAATCAAGCAATTGATCTTAAGTAAGAACATGAGATGATTGTAAAATGGAAGTTCAATCATACTTTGCTTCAAGATAAGCTAATGTCATGCAAATACTACAAATATATTATCTCATTTGCAGTCATATTTCTGATGTTATCATTGCTAATATTGTCAACATGGATGATAATGGCTTCAGTAAGATGTGATAGAGTACAAGTGGCTAACAATATGTTGTCAGTTGTCATGGTTGTTTTGCAATTGATCTTGATCAGACAGGTGCACAGGACAGAGTTTAAAGATAGAGAACAAGTGGGGTGGCCTATCTCACACTTGATGATTGGTTAGTATCCTTTTGGAGGACCAAAAGGTCTTAGTGGGGAGGCGTGATACAAAATGGATCCAAGAACCAAAATGGGTCCAGGAAGGCCTAAAAATCAAAGTGCTCATAATCACTTAAAAAAAAACGTGTGCGTAGGCCTCATCGTTACGAACCCAATGCAACTTGAATGGGCTCAAACAGACATCGTATGAGCAAGATATCACGTTCTATTCATTTTTCCAAACAGGGAAAAGATTTTATGATTGTTCAGTCCATACAATGCTAACGTGGAAGCTGACTGTATAGTCCATACAACTATATAGGTGATGTGGCAGTGATGCATTGGCAGTTGCGTGGACTAGTCCATTGGTGACACATGGCAGTTATGCATGTGGATGAATTGGATGTTGACACGTGTCATTTAGAGGGAAAGTGTTATGGTGCCACATGGCCTAGTTGTGGGCTACCACATGGCACCCCTCCATTGGTTGTATTGGAAAAATTTTATGTACTCCACAGGAGTCGAACCCGTGGTCTCTGGTCTGGGCGGGAGAGTTTTGGCAAGGGCGGGCTACCAGTCCACCCACAGTAGTTCTTAATAACTTGTGTTTGAATAAAACATTTAAAATTTGGTTAATGTTTGTTTGGCAGAGAATAGGGCCAGGGCTAGGCCACAACCCCGACAGTTTTCCACATGACCCGTTGATATACTGTTTGGCACAAATTTTAATGGAGCCTAGCCCTCGATCACGTGTATTCGCCATATGACCCACTCCTTTGATGTTTGGCATGGATTTGTGGGGATAACGCCCGATCGATCGGGATAGCCCACCAACCAAGGCACGTGACCAGGCACTAGGAACCAGGGGCTACAATGGATGTGGGCGCGTGGAGTTCATGGTTGTGGACACATGGCCACACATGCGACCAAGGGCCGAAGTTTGGGGGCTAACGACTAGGGGCACGCCAACCTATGCACACATGGCCTTGTCCCATGTGAAATGGATCCCGAAGATAAGGGGTTGCACCCTATTTTATCCCAAAAGTGGGTTTTTAAACTATATATTATAATTTTATTTGATTTTTCAGCTTGTTTTGGGAGATTTTGGACATTATTGGAGGATCTGGAGCTCTTTTTGAGGCCAGATCTTGGGGGAAAGTTTGGAGGTTGTGTAAGTTTTAAACCTGCGAAGTAAAGCAATGCATATATATTCTTAAGCAATACAGAAATTAATCAATGGCTCATACACAGAATACACAGAGATCTTTACCGGAAACCCTCAACCGGGAAAACCTTTCTTTTTCATTAT
>ML779997.1:771327-821206 GCA_009831015.1 Picea engelmannii
CAGAATGTTTTTTCTTATATGTCTTGAAGAATTACATTCATTGGAAGCACCAACTTCCTTTGTTTTCCAGCTGCAATTGGAAGGAGGCTCCAACCCCCTAGTTTCTCAAGCTACAACCTAAAGGAAGCTCCAACTCCCCAATTCTCTGGCTACAACCAGAAGGAGGCTACAACCCCCTATGTTCTCCGGCTACAACCGGAGGGTGGGTACAACCACTTGTCCTTGCCCTATCCAACCACCCTGAAGTAAAAGTAGAATGATGGAACCATTGTCACACTATCACTGTGAGATATACCACTGTAAACCTGTACCAATAAATCTGAACCATGCATCAACCTCTACCTCAACCTGTAATCAACCTGTACCATAAACAAGTGCATCAACCATGCACCAACCTGTACCAAACAACCTGTAATCAACCTGTACCATAAACAAGTGTATCCAACCATGTACCAAGTATGTAACAATCATGTGTCAACTACTCATCAACTATGATTCATCAATATGTACCAACATCATCAACTATACACCTCATGTATGTGCCAACTCATCAACTACTTGTCTCAACCATGTACTCAACATGTACCTAAACCAAAAGCCCCTGTCAATTTCATCATCCAAATATGATTTGTATCTCTATAATAGACATGGTGTATATGATCACATTACCGCAAACCTTCCTTAACTTTAACAACAAGATACTAGCATTTTCATCAAACTTTTCTTTAGTCTCACATGCATAGTTTTGGATTAGTCAACAACCCTAACTTGAAGTAATCATAACTTTGTGCCTTTAATGTATAAATATATGAAAATGATACACAATGTTCTTCAGTTTTTTTTATGCAATTCCTCCAGGTGTCACTACTTGGAACCTCTCGAAAAAGGAGTTATAGAAAAAATGGCATACCTTGTTGAATTTTGGCTTATTCTACAGAGCAACCTTGTAGAGCGTTCCCCGCACGGAATATTTTTTGAATTGATATGAAACTATTACACATCATACTACATACTGTACCCTAACCAACACATTTGGTCTCACTGAATTTGGATCTATTATGAAGAAGTTATGACGTTTTTACCTGAAACACTTATTTTTTACTAGTTTCAGGACTAGCCACAAACCCTATTTTCCACGCAGTGTATATCCCAAAATACAATGACCCACAAGTTTAATTGTTTACAATAGATACTTGGATATTTTTTCTCAATGGCATAGCAATTTCACGGTCTGAATCATTATAGAAAAAAATTTATTGCAAAAATGGTGAGATGACCTGTAAATAACACACCTTAGAAAGCACCATCAAAAGAATATATCCTTCCTTTCATTTCGGCCTTATTTTCTTCACCTTCCCTCAGAATTTCATCTTAGATATCCTTGGTTACCTCAGACACCTATAGATATTCAATATGCTCAAGTGTGATTAAAATGAGAGAGCATTGCCTCTTATTTATACTCTCCAAGTAGCTTCCTTAAAAACATCTTCTAGGTCACTTTCCCCACTTTCCTTATTTTAGGGTTAACCCACTTCTAATTTCTCCATTAAATTTATTATTGAAATAATTTATTTTTTATTCACTTTGAATTATAATGCGCTCACCACTTCACTTTATTATTTACGTTTTAAAATCTCTTAAACCACTTTGACTACTTTGACCTTTTGGGGCTTCTAGATGACATATGAGGATCCTCCAACTTCGTAAGGCCATAACTCTCAAACCGTGAGGAGTTATGTGACATTCCACATACCACCAGAAATGAAATGATATTTAATATCCATCTAGAATAGTATTACCTTCAAATATAGCAAAAATCATATCGTTATCCATCAAACAAACTTGGGTCCATTACCCAAACCTGGGTTCTCCAACTTCACATGGTCATAACCATGAGGAGTTATGTGACGTTCTACATACCACCGGAAATGGCATGATAAGCACTATCCATATAGGATAGTTTCCCTAAAAAATTCACTGTACTTCATCTCATTACTCCAAAATTAAGCATTTGTTCTCTTACTCCGCAAAACGTCTTCCCGTGAGGGATTTCACCATAAGGGGACCACTTTGGAGTTCATCCATATTTACTTATTATCAACCATGAAAAAACAATAATGAGTCATATTTACATCAAAAAATCTTGGGTCCATTACACAAACCTTTGTGCTAAGGAGCTTTCTTCAAGGGTTGACATCAATGACAACCAACATTAATCAACAATCTCCCCCTTTGGCATTGATGGCAACACTCTGATGCAATACTGAAATCATATCACTCATGCTCCCCCTGGAACCATGCCTCTGTCGTTTGCATCTGATAAATCTACTCCCCCTGGAACCATGCCTATGTCCTCTGCATCTAATTAATCTCTCTCCCTTTGTCATCAATGGAAAAGGTATCTTTCCATCCGGGGCTGCTCCCCCTGACTGAACTATCATCTTATGGTGCTTCCTCGTGTACATCTAAGACATATAAGATAAGAATTCAAAAAACATTCATTTTGCAGTAGAAATAACTTCAAGTCTTTGGTGAAGATATTCAAAGGCTTCCCGTGGAAGTGGTTTTGTAACGATCTCTTCCACTTGTTCTTTTGTGCCCACATACTCAACTCTGATGTTCTTTTCTGAAACCTGTTCTTGTAGAAAGTGATACTTGATTGGAATGTGCTTCGTCTTGGAGTGCATCACTGGGTTTTTTGAGATATTGATAGCACTTGTATTATCACAATATATTGAAATGGGCTCATCATACTCAACTTGTATATCTGTGAAAGTTTGTTTCATCCAAAGAACCTATGTACAACATGTTGTTGCTGCAATATACTCTGCCTCGGCTATAGATAGAGATACTGATGATTGTTTCTTTCTTAGCCATGATACTAAACACTCACCTAAGTAGAACACTACTCCACTGGTGCTTCGTCGGTCATCAATACAACCTGCCCAATCTGCGTCTGTGTAGGCAATTACTGATAGATCATTTCCTTTTGGATACCATAGCCCAAACTCTTATGTTCCTTTGAGATATCTAAAAATCCTCTTCACTGCTAATACATGTGATTCCTTTGGTGCTGTTTGAAATCGTGCCACCTATCCAATTGCCTACATTACATCTGGTCTGGATGTTGTCACATAAAATAGGTTGTCAATCATTGACCTATATAGTCTTTGATCTGTAGACTTTGAATCATCATCTTTTCTCAACTTGCAACTGGTTTGCATGGGAGTGATAACTGGTTTGCAATATTCCATTACGAACCTCTTTAGCATTTCTCTGATATACTTGGTTTGAGAAATAAAAATTCTTTGGTTTCTTTGACGTATCTGAAGTCCCAGAAAGAATGATAGTTCTCCAATTAGTGACATTTCAAATTCTTTCTACATATCTTTTGCAAATTTCTGGCTTAACCTGTCATCATCACTACCGAAAATAATATAATCAACATAAACTTCAATTAATAAAATATTACCTTGACTTACCTTGATTTAGAGGTTGATGTCTGCACTTCCTTTTCTGAACCCTGCCTGCTGCAGATACTTATTCAGTCTGGAGTACCATGCTGTAGGAGCCTGTTTTAGACCATACAAGGTCTTCCTTAATTTACACACATAATCTGTGTTCTCTGACAACTGAAATCCTCCTGGTTGTTCAATGTAGACTTCTTCTTCAAGTTCCCCATTCAGAAAAGATGATTTTACGTCTATCTGATATACTTTAATATTTTTGGAGCATGCATAAGCTAAAAGAAAATGGATTGCTTCCATTCTGGCAACTGGGGAAAATGTCTCTTCAAAGTCAATTCCTTCAATCTGAGCATATCCTTTACATACCAATCTATCTTTGTTCCTTGTAACCTGTCCATCTTCATTCAATTTATTCCTGAAAATCCATTTTGTGCCGATCACATTCTTATTTTTTGGTCTTGGAACTAATTCCCAAGTGTCATTTTTCTCTATTTGATCCAATTCTTCATCCATGGCCTTATTCCAAAATTTATCCTTGTTGGCTTCCTCAAAACAGTTTGGTTCAATTGTAGATAAGAGTGCTAGATGTGTTTGTTCTGGTGAACGGAATCTTATTCTAGTCTCAACTCCTGCATCTTTGTTTCCGATAATCTGATTTGAAGGATGATTCTTCTGTACTCGTTTACTGGGTGTCTTTGGAGACACTTGCTGAATTTGCTCTTCTGTTTCTGTCGGATTCTCTTCATCTTCCTCTTCTACTTCATTTTTATCTTATGTTTCTTCTTCTAAGGGTTGTTTCATTGATTCATTTTCTTCCTTTGATTCTGGTCTGCCTGTTTCATCAATTGTTACGTTGATGCTTTCCACAACTTTGTTCAATCTTAGATTGTAACACTTGTATGTTTTCATTGTACTTGAGTAACCAACAAGTACTCATTTGTCCACGCGAGAATCAAACTTTCCTATTCCTCCATCTTCTATTTTGATATAGCATTTACTTCCAAAAACTCTGAAGTGCTTTACGTTTGTTGGTCTTCCTTTCCATTGTTTGTAAGGAGTTTTGTCAGTGTTGTTTCTGAGCATTACTCTGTTTTGAATGTGAAATGTTGTATGCACTGCCTGTGTCCAAAAAATATCTGTCAATTTTGAATCCATTAGCATTGTTCAAGCCATTTCATGTACTGTCATGTTCTTTCTTTCAACAACTCCATTCTATTGAGGTGTCCTAGCAACGAAGAATTGCATTTTTATTCCATGATTGTTGCAGTAGTCCATAAATTCCTTTGAGGTGAACTCTCCTCCATTATCAGATCTCAAACATTTGATTCTTGAGTCCATTTCGTTTTCAACCATTTCCTTGTAGATCTTGAAGTTTTCAAAAGCTTCTGACTTATTCTTGAGAAAGCAAACTGCAGTCATTCTTGTATAATCATCAACTAATAACATAAATTTTCTCTCACCTTTCAATCCCTTTGTTGTAGTTGGTCCAACTAGATCAGTATGCACAATTTCCAGTGGTCTTTTCGTTGAATATTCATTTGATTTGAACCTGGTCTTTGTTTTCTTTCCTTGTTGACAATGCTTGCATAAAGTGTTTGTTGGTTTCGTGATCTGGGGCATTTCTCTGACTATTTATCTTTTGTTGACTTTGACAAGGTTATTAAAATGCATGTGACCCATTCTTTTGTGCCATAGCCAACTTTCATCTTCCTTTCCTAGACAACACATTTCATTTCCAATTTCACTTAACACATATATGTTGCTTGAAGTTCTTGTAGCTATAGCAATCAATCTCCCTGAACCTTCTTTTCTTATCTCACACTTTTGTGAATCGAAAGTCACTTTATGAACTTGGTTACACATTTGACTCACACTTAGAAGATCATGTTTCATATCTTCTACTAGTAGAACATTTTCTTCCTTTTCATTCTTGTTCCCAATTCGGACTGTGCCTTTTCCAATGATTTTGGTTGAATCATCATTTCTGAAGGAGACTGGTCCATCTCTTTCCTTTTGTAATGTAAGAAACTTGTCTCTATCACCTGTCATGTGTTTTGAACACCCACTGTCAACATACCAACCACGTTTCTTCTTCTTAGCTTGTAGAATGAGTGTGCATTCTTCATTGCTATACTGATCTTGCTTTCTTATCCATGTCCTTTTCTATGGTTCATGTTTGTGAGCGTTGTTATTCTGTTGAGGTTCTTTAGGAGGGATTTTCATTCTGCACTCTTTGGCCATGTGTCCAAAATTATTACATTTGTAACATTCCACTTCATTGCTCAAAGATTCAAATCTGCTGTAACTTATTCTCTGTGTTTCACTAGGCCTTCTTGAATAACCCGTTTGTGTATAACTCTCAAAGTTGTTGTTGTTCTTGTTGTTAGCTCTGCAATTCACAGTTTTATGTCCAAAATTATTACATGCATAACATAAAACAAAAAATATAGTTTGATACCTAGGAGTTGAAGATATTCTAAAAGGAGGTGCTCTTATGAATCCTTCTTCTTCTTGAGGCCTATCTGTCTTTTGTTGATTCTGAAATTTCAATATTCGTGGTGGAGGAGTGTCCTTGTAATCTTCCTTGTATATCTTCTTATCCCCTTTGATTGTTTTTGCATAGCTTTTTGGATATGTTTCTTGCTCTGTTGTTTTGGAGCTTGATCCCTTTTCTGTCTGATTGTATCCAAGTCCGGTCTTGTCAAAATGAGATTTTTGACTACTGATAATGTCATCCAAAACTTTTGAACTATTCTGCATATTTTTTTTTTGAATATCCTTTCTTAGTGTGACAATCTTTGCTTCCAAGTTTCCAATGATCCTGTCATTTTCTTCTAGTTGTTATTTGAGTGCTTCTTCAATTCTTTTATCTTCTTCTATTTGAACCTTCAATTTTGTGATCATTTGTTCTAGTTCTTGAATGTCTTCTTTCATGTCTAGTTCTGCTTGTAGTTTCTTGTTTTTCTTCTTTTCTCTTCTGATAACTTCTATGGCATACATTAATTCTTCTCGAAAGTCAACTTCTTCCTCTTCAATTTCTTCTTCGACTTCTTCATATTCTTTTTTGGCTTCTTCATATTCTTCTTCAAAGTCTTCTTCATCAGAGTCTTCTACTTCCATGAATAGAACTCTTCCTGTCTCATTGTCACTGACTTCATATTCATCTGATGATGAGATGTCTTCTTTGGTGCATAAGCTTTTCTTGAAAAAATTCTTTGTAATTCTTTGCCTTTATATGTTTGTTTGTCTTTTGAGTAACCTTCATCATTTCTCTTTTTCTTATGAGGACATTTGTTAGCAAAATGACCAATAACATTACAATTAAAACAAATTAAAGGAAGCTTACCTCTATACCTACCGTCGGTTCCCTTGTTCAGTCTTTTGATGAAGTTGGCCACTTCTTCATTATCTTCCGAGACGTCACTATTGTTGTTATATTCTTCTTGTTGCTCTTTCTTTTGCTTTGATCTTTTGGATGCTTTGAAGGTTGCTTATTTTACATCTGGATTTTCCTGTTCAGTTCTCATTTCATATGATGTGAAGATTCCATGCAGTTTGTCCATTCTTATTGAGTTTAGATATGATATTTCTTCTAGTGTTGATATCTTAGGGTTAAATCTCATAGGAAGAGATCTTAGTACCTTTTGAACAATTATAGATTCTTCGATTTCTTCTCCTAATCCTATGATTGCATTCACTGTTTCATCGACTCATAAGAAATAGGCTGCAATATTCTCATCTTCCTTCATTTTTAGTTGTTCGAACTGACCCCTGTAAGTTTGAATCTTTGTTGCTTTAACTTTTGTATCTCCTTCATAAATATTTCAAACCTTGTCCCAAATCTCTTTAGCAGATTTACAATGTGCAAATTTGGTGAATACCGTTTCATTGAGACCATTGAGAAGTGCATTTGTGGCTTTGGAATTATTCTGACCGAGTTTCACTGCTTTGTCATTTGTTGGTGGAACTGCTGGTGCTGTGTATCCATCTACAATTGATTGTCAAATTTCAAATCCCTGTGCCTGTATATATGTATTCATCCTTATGCTCCAAAAAGCATACTTTTGTGCATCAAACTGTGGTATTCCATTTTTATATAAGTTGTTTCTCTCCATGATCTACCTTTCAGTGGTTAAACTGATTTCTGAAGGAACCTGCTCTGATACCAATTGTTGGATAACTGGGGGGGGGGGGGGTGAATCAGTAATAGAGCAATATAATCTCTTTTAACCAAATAATCCAAGTATTATGTCAATGTAGAATTATCATCCAATAATGAGCAATGAACAAATGAACAATCATACACATACACAATACACCAGTGTTTTATGTGGAAACCTAAAGTGGGAGAAAACCACGTAATGTTTTTTCTTATATGTCTTGAAGAGTTACATTCATTGGAAGAAACAACTTCCTTTGTTTTCCAGCTGCAACTAGAAGGAGGCTCCAACCCCCTAATTTCTCAAGATACAACCTGAAGGAAGCTCCAACTCCCCAATTCTATGGCTACAACCAGAATGAGGCTACAACCCCCTATGTTCTCCGGCTACAACTGGAAGGTGGGTACAACCACTTGTCCTTGCCCCGTCCAACCGCCATGAAGTAGAAGTAGAGTGATGGAACCACTGTCACACTATCACTGTGAGATATACCACTGTAAACCTGTACCAATAAATCTGAACCATGCATCAACATGTACCTCAACCTGTAATCAACCTGTACCATAAACAAGTGCATCAACCATGCACCAACCTGTACCAAACAACCTGTAATCAATCTGTACCATAAACAAGTGCATCCAACCATGTACCAAGTATGTACCAATCATGTGTCAACTACTCATCAATATGTACCAACATCATCAACTATACACCTCATGTATGTGCCAACTCATCAACTATTTGTCTCAACCATGTACTCAACATGTACCTAAACCAAAAGCCCTCATCAATTTCATCATCCAAATCTGATTTTTATCTCTGTAATAGACCTGGTGTATATGATCACATTCCTACAAACCTTCCTTAACTTTAACAACAAGAAACTAGCATTTTCATCAAACTTTTCTTTAGTCTCACATGCCTAGTTTTGGATTGGTCAACAACCCTAACTTGAAGTAATCATAACTTTGTACTTGTATTGTATAAAGATCTGAAACTGATACACAATGTTTTTTAGTTTGTTTTATGCAATTCCTCCAGGTGTCACTACTTGGAACCTCTCAGAAAATGAGTTATAGAAAAAATGGCATACCTTACTGAATTTTGGCTTATTCTAGAGAGAGACCTTATAGAGCGTGACTCGCATGGAATTTTCGTTGAATTGATCTAAAAAGGTTACACAAAATACTAAAGACTATACCCTAACCAACACATTTTGTCTCACTGAATTTGGATCTGTTATGAAGAAGTTATGATGTTTTTACCCGAAACACTTGTTTTTTACTAGTTTCAGGACTAGCCACAAACCTATTTTCCACAGAGTGTATCTCCCAAAATACAACGAACCACGAGATGAATTTTTTACCACAGATATTTGGATATGTTTTCTCAATGGCATAGAAATTTCACGGTCTGACTCATTATAGAAAAAAATTTATAGCGAAAATGGTGAGATGATCTGTAAATAACATACCTTAGAAAGCACCATCAAAAGAATTTATCCTTCCTTGCATTTCGGCCTTATTTTCTTCACCTTCCCTCAGAATTTCGGCTTAGATATCCTTGGTTACCTCGGAAACCTATAGATATTCAATATTCTCAAGTGTGATTAAAATGAGAGAGCCTTGCCTCTTATTTATACTCTCCAAGTAGCTTCATTAAAAACATCTTCTAGGTCACTTTCCCCACTTTCCTTATTTTAGGATTAACCCACTTTTAATTTGTCCATTAAATTTATTATTGAAATAATTTAGTTTGTATTCACTTTGAATTATAATACATCACTTCACTTTATTATTTACCTTTTAAAATCACTCAAACCACTTTGACTACTTTGACCTTTTAGGGCTTCTAGATGACATATGAGGGTCCTCCAACTTCGTAAGGCCATAACTCTCAAAAAGTGAGAAGTTATGGAACATTCCACATACCACCAGAAATGGAATGACATGTACTATCCATATAGAATAGTATTACCTTCAAATATAGCAAAAATCATATTGTTATCCATCAAACAAACTTGGGTCCATTACCCAAACCTGGGTTCTCCAACTTCACATGGTCATAACTCTCTAACCGTGAGGAGTTATGTGACATTCTACATACCACAAGAAATGGCATGACAAGCACTATCCATTTAGGATATTTTCCTTGACAAATTCATTGTCCTTCATCTCATTATTCCGCAATTTTGCATGGGTTCTCTTACTCCGCAAAGCATCTTTCTGTGAGGGCTTTCACCATAAGGGGACCACTTTGGAGTTCATCCATATTTACTTCTTATCAACCATGACAAAACAATAATGAGTCATATTTACATAAACAATATTGGGTCCATTACCCAAACCTTTGTGCTATGGGGATTTTTTCAAGGGTTGACATGAATGAAAACCAACCTTAATCAACAAAAAAATGGTGTCGGGTTTCCATGTCACGTCATGAGATCTATGTTCCTTGGCCTTCAATATATTGGAAATGTTTCAACTCTGCCCTTCAGTTCCATTTGAAGGATATAAATGGTCCATATCCAATCTGTGGAAAGAAGGAAAAAGAATTCAACTTTGAGAGAAAAGTTACTCTGGAGAAATTATTCACTTCATATTGAGTCTGCATCCCTTTGTCCCTTTAAGTCTGAACACAATGTTCAGCCCCCAAGCTCTTCCCTCTTTGATAGAGAAACTCATTGTCTCTCTTATATGAGCTTGCCTTTGGTGGAGGATTGAAGTGGTGGAGGCCCAGCTGGAAGGGACTTAGTTTCTCGGTTCTAAGACGCGTCGACACGGAAGTTTGTTATTCATACAATTCTGTTGAATCATATTTTAATAGAAATACTACTTCCTCGTCCAATTAATGTCTTGCAAATATTTGAATTGTTATTCCATGGGCATGTTTGTTATGAATATTGATGGATTATGCTATTATATGTGCTAAATTCATATATTATCATCATATTCTTGTGTATATTGGTTGTTAAGGACAAGTTGCAGGTGTATTTCTTTGAGTCAAGTGCTCAACGGTGGACTTCATCGAACATCTGGACGAGGTAGGATCTTTATCCTATCTTGTTAGAATATTTGTTTATATAGAATACTTGAGATTAGAGTTGATTTCTGTAGCCATTTCCGTATGTTGTGGTTTACCCCATGCCATAGAGTGATTTTCCTCGTAACAGAATTGGTGGTCATACTAGAGATTGATCTTCTTTTCGGGGTTTGGAGTGTTTTTCTCCTTTGATTTCTCTCAGATAGATTGAGTTTCTTTGTCGTCTGAGTGTTTAACAACCTTTTTTACCTTTTATCTGAGTTTTCTTTTCCTTAGCCTTTCCATGGCAGTGCTTTGACACACGTACGTGGGTTTTCCCTTTACAGAAGCGCATATATGCTAGTTGTCATTCTATAGGGAGTGTACGTATGCCTATTTTCTATGAACAGTTGCGTACACCAATTTTTTGAGCATTTTGTCTTGGTTTGGTGGTTGTTGGGCAAGTTTTGATGGTTGTTGAGTCTTCTTAGGTCCTTGTATTGATTGTTGAATACTTTTAGAATGATAGGAAACCTCTTTTTGGTTGGATTTTCCGGTGGTTCTTCTTTCTCATCATTTTTTTTATTGGTTGTCCTTGCATCTTGGGTTGGGTGGTTGCATCTTGATATTCTGCTTGGTTTGACTTTGATTGCTTACATTAGGGTTCATATATCAAGTTTTTATTCAGTCCTTGCATTTTCATTTGAATTGAAAGTTCCATTTTTTAAAAGATTATCATTTATTGAGAATTGAAGTTAGAACTTTGCATTATATTCATATTTATTTTATATGTTGAGTCATAACATCACAAGTTTCATTTCCACTCCTTTTGAGTAAACAAAGCCTCTAAAATTAACGTTGATAATTTAAAATTGATTAGAAACATTTTTACTTTTTAGAGTGCACAAACTAGCTTAGGATTTAGAGCCTTGGAATAGAATTTTGTGAGTAAACTTATCCAAGGATATTAAATTCAACATATGTTTCTGACTAAGGGAGTGGTAAGACCCATTGTATAATTGGTGACGTCAGGAGGCTCCTCTTACACCAGAGTTACGCACGAGGTCGCGTGAAGTTGGTTGCAGGGATATCCCTCCAATATCTTCCTAGCGTCAGAGATATTTCTGGGGAGATATTTGTATATGGGGGTCTTGCTAGTACCTTTACCTCTATGAGAGGCGATGCTTTCGAGAGTTCGGGCTTTGTTACCCTGCCCATACGGTAGACCTGACTTACGACTATTCTCCTACGCATCGGATATATCGTGGTGGCTTTAGTTGCTTGACATAGGTAACCACCTAGGTTACTTGCAAGGGTTATTCTGCAAGTACCCTGAGTCAGATAAGGGTCGGACAACACACAACCTTTATGGAGGATTACCTCTCTGGGGGGATCTGACTGACTGGTTGTTAAGCCCACGAGGGCCCTTATAACTGATTATGATACCTCCGATATTTTGCAGGGAGTATCAGGCCCTCTTGGGTGAGACATACCTACTTTAGGGAGGGAGGCCCCTTTCAGCCATTTTTTATCTTGTTTGTGTGCATATTGGCCCTTTTTGTCTATTTTTGGTGTGCTCTTTGATTGTTAGTTGGCCTTAGGATTTGTTTTTATATCTCAAGTCTTGAGTCATCGTGGAGCCAGACCAGCTTCCTCGTCGATCTCGTCGTTTGTTGAATTTACCACTCCATTCTGAGTCTTTACCCTCTAAAAGGAATAAAGTTATCAAATGTGGTACACACACCTCCACTTACCAGACTTGTGATCATACAAGTATGAGTACAGAGTCGAGGAAGAAAGATATTGGGAGTCCTTCAACTCCCATACCTACTATAGTTAATGCTACTCCTTTGACACTTTCAGCCATTGCGATTGTAGTGCCGACGATACCCATCGTCACTCTTATCCAGCCTGCGGTTGCTACTCAACCCATTATGACAAACCCTTTTGTGCCTCTCTTTCATTCTCCTGGATACAACACTCCGTCCATCCCTATGGTATCTAGCCCTTTCTCTTATGGTATGCCAAATTTCACATTGCAATTTTCGACCTCCATTCCAACATCTAATCTGAATCCTAGTATTGGAATTGGGGGCATGGCTCCTCCGCATATTCCACTCTCATTTTGCGATGCTCATATTCCCCAAGAGACTCCTATGGTTGGAATCCTACCTCCTTTTCACCTTGGGTCTAATCCTAGTCTTAACGCTACTGGATGGAGTAATCAGTCGGGCGAACAAGCTAGTTCCTCTGTCCCATCCTTTACTTTTTCCTCCGCTACACCAATTCTGACCAATACATTTGGCACAATGAATCCACCTCTATCCTCCAGATTCAAACCTGTAGGAGGTCAGTTTCATGCCTTTGGAAACCCCCAACCTGGAGCCTCTCTGGCTGGGGGAAATATTTACAACCCTTATCATAACATTCCTACTGGAACGATGCCCAACCAACCCTTTATGAATCAATATGGAGGGGGGTTTCACAATCCTGGATAGGTCCATGGTGCATACCAGAACCCTGGGTGGGCTGTAATTCCCCAATAGCAAGATTTACCGGGAGCTTGGGGCCAAATGTCGCAACCCCGTCTCCATTTTCTAGACACGCTCAACTTTCCAGACTTATCAAGATTAATGAATGACCCGGTGCGTCATGACCCTACAGGGCCACTCGTCCCCACCAAGCTTCCTTTGGATATTCCAAAATTCAAAGGTAAGAATGGTGAAGATCCTAGTGATCATGTCACTACCTTTCAACTTTGGTGCTCTTCCAATTCCCTTAATGACGATTCTATTTGTTTAAGATTGTTTCAACGCACCCTCACGGGGGTTGCAGTGAAATGGTATATAGAGTTACGAGGGGGAACATACAAGACTTTCAACCAGATGGTTTTAGTTTTCCTCAATCACTTCCAATTGTCGGTTCGTTACGATGTCGGCATAGAACTCCTGTCGACCCTATGCCAGGACATAGCCACCCATATCTCAGATCACATCCAAGAGTGGCGTAGACAGAAGAGTTTGATCAAATCTTACATTCCTCCAGAGTACTTGTTGGAATGGTTTCTTAAGTATTTATACCTTATATATATAAAGATGTCTCTACATCTGGCGTGACTTATGAGGAAGAAGCAATTTTTAAAGCCCAACCATTAGATCTCATATATGCTCAGTCTGGGGTGTTATACGAAATTATTCCGGACGCACCGAGGTCAAACTACGACCCTAGGAAAAATCCCAGGAATAATAGGCTCTGCAAATGCTAAGGCTACATATTTGGTGGCAAATCAGTTGAAGGACTTGTCTCTAGGCCAGTCTGCAGTTTGACCAGTTTCGACTATGTCCTCTACTCCCACTCAATCAGTGGATGTACACTATGTGCAGTCGTCGACCAACCCGAATGGTAACCAACAACCAGGCAGGAATCAAAGGAAAGGATGTGGTAACAATGGTAAGGGTGGGGGGAATAATGATAATAAAACCAAGTACAATGTTAATAATGATAGATTGAAGGTTAATGCTGGTGAGGGAAAGAAAGAGAAGTGGAAGGTGAAATTCCCTTGTAAGCTTTGTGGTGAATATCACCTTACCCACTTGTGCTCCAAACTTGAGGAAGCCTTGAGGCTTTTATCTCTACTGCTCGTTGCGTTGACTAACCCTTTTCCACATAATCAGCACATGGCCTCGAGCTCTTCTAATGCTAGAAATGCGGCAAGTGGGGGTCAAAACCCATCGACACACAATGGTGACCGTCTTTGCATCAATATGGTCAAGTCTCAAATTAATGTAGCCACTCGGTCTTGGGATTATAGTTCTTCACAGGCTGGTCCAAGTCTAGAGTCTCCCCCTCCTCTAGAGACACCTTTACAGATCGAAAAACTAGAGCCTCTGCCTCGTATTCCGAAAGGAGTAATCAAACGCTCTACCCACAACCCTAATGCTAGAGTTTCCCATAATTACTCTATTGTTGAGGATCTGGGTCAAACCCCTTGTGCGATGTCGGATTTGGAGGTACTCCAGACGTGTCCTTCATAGAGGAATGCCTTGTTATCTGTGTTAGGAGCTCTAGACCCCTGCGGCTCTAAGTTTATCAAGTTTGACATTATGGATGTTCAGCCTCGCTTTCCTTATCACGTGGCCTTCCAGATCCATGTGGATTACTCAAAGTATACCATCAAACGTACTGTTATTGATCAAGGCGTTGCAACATGCGTGATGTCCCTAACCTATTGGAAATCCATTGGCTCTCCAACCCTCTCTCAATATCCGACTATGTTGACCGCATTTGATGGTCGTTCTTTCCACCCCCATGGCTTTATTCCTACCTTTCCGGTCCAGTTAGGTGGAAAGAAAGTGGAGATGGATGTCGAGGTGGTTGATGCACCCCTTGACTATAACTTATTACTAGGGCATAATTGGACTTATGCTATGGCGGCTGTCGTATCGTCCCTTTTTCGTACTTTGTGTTTTCCTAATGATGGAAAAATCATGACGATCAATCAGTTGTCTTTTGCGCATGCTAGCCCCAATGCATCAGTTGGATCGTCGATCCCCATGATCGACAATTCTCAGCCGACAAATAAGGATATTGGTGTCGGAATGTATTCCTCCCTTATGGGTACTTTTGATTTTGTGGCACCAATCCATCATATCTATGCCATGTCCAGTAAGTTTTCTTCATCAATGAGGTTTGTTCCTTTCTGCACTTCTTAATTTAACAATCCTTGGACCCTACCTTCCCTAAACTCGTCTTGTGAAGGTCAGTCACATATTGGAATGGAAATTCCATTGTTGGCGGCAGAGATAGCGTATCAGGTTTTTCTTGACTCTGTTGTTGTCCCCGATCATGTTACCTCGCAGACGGACAAGGAGGATCATGTTCTCTGACCTTTATGGGCCACTCTATAGTCTTTCTCAAATGATTGTCTCGATGATACTTTACCTTTGGATGAAGCGATCATTGAAGCCTTGAATAGTTCAGATAGGCCATGGGATGATATGCATCATCGCTCTTACTTCCTCCCAGAACTTGTCAGTATTGAACAAGATGATTTTAGGTCCACCTTGAGTGAGATAGTCGATCATGTCGTAGTTCCACTAGGTACGCACGACATTTATGCTGAAGGAAACATGGCAAGTATTTCTCCTATCGTCACGATCGACATCTCTTGTACTCCCGGTAAAATTAAAAATGTGTATATCGGTGCAGATTGTTCGCCTGAGGAAATTCAGATTTACACCAAGCTCTTCAAAGAATTTTGTGATGTATTTGCTTGGTCATATGAAGAGATGTCGGGAATCGACCCCCATATTGTCAAACAAGAGATTAAAACCTACTCAGATGCTAAACCTGTTCGGCAACGACTTAGAGCTGTTAATCCTAAGAAGGCCCCTGCTATTAAGGCAGAGGTGGAGAAACTGCTTAATGTAGGTTTTATCTACCCGATTTCCTTGACTGAATGGGTATCCAATCTCTTTATCGTGAATAAAAAGCAAGGAACCATCCATGTGTATATGGATTTTCGAGACCTGAATAAGGCTTGCCCTAAAGACAACTTCTTGACACCTTTCATTGATCATATCCTCGATGAGTGTGCAGAAAGTGAGGTTTTTTCTTTTATGGAAGGATTTTCAAGATACAATCAAATTCAGATTAAACCCAAGGATCAACATAAGATTACATTTATTTGTCCTTGGGGTAATTTCACATACCAGAAAATGCCTTTTGGTCTTAAAAACATCGAAGCAACCTTCCAACGAGCCTTGACCTTTGATTTTCATGATCTTAAACATATATTCAAAGATTACCTCGACGATCTCGCTGCTCACTCCTGCAAGAGAGTGGATCACTCTACTCATCTTCGGCTAGTTTTTGAGAGATGTCACTATTATCACATCCGTTTAAACCCTCATTGTTAGAAAAACAGGACCGTGGAGAAATAAAATAAAACAAATGCGAAAACAAAATAGAGAAGATACACAATATAAGAGAGACACAGATTTACGTGGTTCACCCAATGTGGGCTACGTCCACTAGAGAAATTGCCAGGTCCTTCCTTTATTATTATCTAGCAAATGAAGGGATACAACCTACAACAAAACCCATTGTAACTTCCTCTTCTTTCTCTCACAGTCTCCTCTCTCAGAATACAATACTTGCCATCATACATAGCCGCAATAAATTTCCCTCATAAAAGAGGGTTTCCTTCTAGGGAAAAAAACCCTAACATAATTTCTACCGTTAGATCTGCAACCTTATAATGAACAGTCCATATTTACAATGAAATTACAATATACTTTTACAAGGGAATTTTTCCTTCGGGGGACGCTGCCCCCAAACCCCCGTCGGGGGCCCGCTTGCCCCCGAACCTCCCATCCAGGGGGATATCCCCCCCAGACCCCGCAGAGGGGGTACCCCCCCCTCTGCACTCCCCTGCGTGGAAGAGTGTACACACTTATGGGGTGTAAAGTCTTCATGGGGTATAAACACGGCTGAAAAACACAAGACCTCTGAGTCAGGAAGATAATCAGACTCCACAACCAACAATCTCCCACTTGGAGACTGATCTCAGCAACTCCACCACTGTTGTATATGTTGGACTCTGAACCTTCTTGGACCTGAAAAATTTCTCATCTTCATCTTCATTCTTGAAGACCAACTGAAACTGAGCAGGAACTCAGTTTCTCTCTGGTTACTCCCTTTGTTAACATATCTACAGGATTTTGGCTAGTGTGTATCTTTTCCAACTTCAAATGTCCATCTTCCAAGGCGGATCGTATGAAGTGGTACCTCAACTGTATATGATTATTCTTCGAATGGAAGGTCGAGTTCTTTGCAAGATGAATTGCACTCTCACTGTCACAATACAACCTGCTATTCTCCTGCTTCTTTCCCAATTCCTCCATAAACCTTTGTAACCAAATCATCTCTTTACTAGCCTCTGTAGCAGCAACATACTCTGCCTCTGTTGTTGAAAGTGAAACAACCTTTTGTAGTTTCGAAATCCAACTTACTGTTGTTCCACCTATAGTAAAAACATACCCTGTGGTGCTCCTCCTGCTGTCTTTATCACCTGTCATATCTGAATCAACATATCCCTGTAGAAAAGTGTTTGAACCTCCAAAACATAATGTATGAGTAGTAGTACCTCTCAAATACCTGAGAATCCACTTTACTACCTCCCAATGTTCTTTACCTAGATTATTCATATACATGCTCACAACTCCCACTGCATGTGCAATATCCGGTCTTGTGCAAACCATTGCATACATCAAGCTGCCAATAGCTGATGAATAAGGGACCCTGGACATGTATTCTATCTCCTCTTGTGTCTCGGGACACATTTCCTTAGTTAATTTGAAATGCCTGGCCAAAGGTGTACTAACTGGTTTTGCATTCTGCATTCTAAACCTCTCCAAGACCTTCTCTGTGTACTCACCCCGAGACAATGTCAATTTTCAATTTTTCCTGTCTCTTGTTATTCTCATGCCAAGGATTTTCTTTGCAGCACCCAAATCATTCATCGCAAATGAATGATTAAGACTTCCACCATTTTTTCTCCTTTTCAGTTAGTACACGGTGTGGAGTCAATTCTTCCTATTGAATGTGAGATCCATTCTCTTAGACTGGCAGTTAATCTCCTACCTGACACTTCCGATATCGAAAAATGCCTCGTACACTTAGAGAGCCTAGATGAGTAGCGTCAAGGTGCCTCTACGACTATCGAAGTGAATAAACGACATGTCAAGGTCCGGTATGATAAGTTTGTCTATCCTCGGTAGTACGTTGAGGGTGACTTGTTCCTCTTGTATGATCAAGACAAAGAACTTCCGGGGGCATGCAAGTTCAACCCCATGTGGCACGATCCTTATATCGTGCGGCAAGTCTTAGAAAAAGGAACCTACGAATTAGAATATTATGAAGGGAATATGTTGTTTGAGCCCAGAAATGGGCTCTACTTGAAAAGATATTATGTTTGATCCCCAAAGCTTGGGAGTGACTCTTTGTATACTAGTGTATCTTAGTGTATAAATCTTTTCCCCTTTTCATCATCTGCTTTTTTATCGAGTATTTCCTTGGTTGGAAGATGTCAATGGAGTCTTCAATTTACTTGGGATTCACAAATGGTGCCAGTCATCATACACGAAACTTGGATTCCGCTACTTGGGTTGTTTACTCACCCGAGGGTCAACTAGTGTCTTCAGGTGGCATTTGTCTAAGGCCAACGACGAATAATGTGGCTAAATATAGCGTCATTATAGAGCTTTTATGCGATGCCATTTCACATGGTATTCACTCTTTAGAAGTTCGCTTGGACTCCCAGTTAGTAGTATGTCAGTTGAATGACAGTTATCATGTGCGAGACCCTACACTACTCCGACGATTCCTACGGGTACGACTTTTGGAACGAAATTTTTATTTTATTACTTGCAATCATGTACCTCAAAGTTCTAATCATGTATCTGATGCATATGATAATTATGTCTTAGATTGACATTTGTCACATTATTAAAGAAAACACATTCACCAATGTACACATTGTAATATAAGTAAAGCCGAAGACCAAAGATTATATATATATATATATATATATATATATCTCAAAAATGTGGTGACATAGTACAAAATGGGGATCACACCCTCAAAATACAATACATCTGATAGCTATAGTGTCCACAACATATATGCCTATGGAATCGGATGAGTATCATGATAACATAAGACGATGTTCGTAAGACGACGGAAGAGTCGTACCCAAGCACAGGCACACCTACTACCTATCGCTGCATCGCCTCCGACAGATCCTTTGCATGAACCATAGGGATCTTGTGTGTCAAATGAAACGGGTTGCCCTGCACGTTTTGGAGCACTCTCTCAGCTTCTCACCCCGCTGGCTCGTCCCCCCTATGCCTCTGTCGATGTCGTGGAAGTTCATCTAGTCGTCGTGGACCCACGTCTGTGTCACAATACATCTCTAATTAGTACTCAACATCACTCAAAAACAATTTTTGTTTCCTCTTATATACAAAAATACATAAAAATGAGATATGTTTAAAAAAATTTGTTACCAATGTCACCATAGACGAAACCTGGTGGTAACGACATGTCTAGATCTCCTCGGAAGTCAATCCCTGCATAGGGGTACTCATCCAAGGCTACAACCTTTTGGCACCAGTAGTTAAAGAACTCGTCATTGTAGGGTGTGGGAACCCTACCACCTCTCTATCGCCTCATCACCTTGGTCCACCATGCCATGGCTAGATCGTGAGGTCCACGTGGAACTATCTCAACTCTAGGGCCCAAGCTCGGAACCCTCTTTAAAAATAAACTACACAGGATGGATGCGAAACCGAATTTGCTCTTCCGACCTTGTTTGCAGTCCGTCAACTTGATTTTCATATTATCCAGTAGTGAGGTACAACAGTCATATACCGTAGGTCTCAGACACTCTACTGAATAGACCATAAGCAACCTCGATGCCTGGTGCAACGAAGCTGACCCTGTGATCTGTGTCAATACAAGAACTATGATCTTGAGGCTGAGGTTGTTGATCGATGTGATCGAGAGTTGGATCCCTAGCTTCTCTGTGCCTGCAGTACAATAAGTGGCTATCTAATCATCAATGTTCATGCCACTTCCATCTCCCCGGGCTTTGAGGTTTGGTTTTCTTTTACAGGTTGATACCAGTGGGGATAAGGTGCAACATCAAATATGGAGAGCGAGGATCAACATCAGATGTAGAATACAAGGTGTGAGGCCTCTCTCTCTCTCTCTCTCTCTCCTTAAATTAGTTATTCTTCTCATAGAATTATTGTGTGTGAGGGTATAGTTATTTCTTTTATATATGGTCTTGCTCTGTTGTGACATGACCCATGGTCACAGGGGAAAAATCCTGTAACACATAGAATATTTCGAATGATTTTTTAGAAAATCATATTGAATTGTATTACATCCATTTTCAATACCCCATGGACCTTGAGCCTTGTATTTCTCACAAAGTTTTCACTTCATACGAGTCTTTCCATCTAAAACATTGATATTATAAACCCAATGATGTTTTGTCATCCACTCTTCTTGAAATTCACATTTTGAGGAGGTCTTCCTTCTCCTCATACTACTAGATCCATTTTCTTGTCATTCCTCCTCATGGCCAAGAATTTCTAAATCATCAACAAGATCTTCATCCATGTCTTCATTAGGTTCATCCTTCAAATCAACTATACATGAAATATATTCAACATTAGAAGTTTTTGACATTGTAGAATTTCCATAAACTTTGTCGATAGTTGATTGACCCTGCTTTTTTGGATGCATTTTTATTCAAATATTTTACCTATAGACAAATTAATCACAATAAGAAAATAATTTTTGAAACTACAAATAAAAACTCATAACACAATCCGCTTAAACGATATTATCCATAAATAATTTTATAGAGTAAAAAACCGTAATGAGAATGTAAAAGACATTTTACTTTTATAAAATAAAAAGTATAGAGTGAAAGTAATTTTGAAGAATCCATGAATGCAATCATATTAATGTTTTTAGAATGTGTTGATGTTTTGGTAGCTGTGGGAGGTATTAACCTCCAAGTGTAACCTTTGTACTTAGAATAGAATATTCTAAAAGTAAGAGAACCCTTAAACATATGTGTGAAAACCCTAGAAGAGAAGTCATCCCAAGGAGAATATATTAAAGTATTTAAAGGCTCTAGAAAGAGAAGTCAACCCCAGTCACTTGGATAGGATAATATAAATAGGGAGACACCTAGATCATTTGGACACACTCTCACACACTCATAAATAGTGTGGAAGTTTAAGGACGTGCAACAGCAGCAGCTAGGGTGCAAGTTTAAGGAGCAGTAGTGGAAACTAGGGCGCAAGTCTTTCTAGTATCTTCTTCTTGTGTGATTCTCTTGGTAAAGGTACGCTTTATTGGTATTGTGCTACTACTGTAGCAGTTGTGTTGATGGTTTGGGTTTATTTGTTGGTTCTAGTGTGAACTTGCCAGAATCATTCTATTTAAAGGTTATTTTTCTCAGGGGTGGCATAGTGAAAGCCTATGGTTGGGTGACAATGATGTGACATTGTCTATGGTTAAACAAGCATATCAAAATTTTAACATGGAATTAGAGTTGGTAACAGTCTAACCGTTGGAACAAATATCCTTAGTTTCCCCCATTTTCAATCTCGTTGAGCACTTACTAAACCCACCAAGAAGGTTTCCTAAGTAAGGCGCATCTTTTCCATGGATCAAATCTACAAATACTAAAGTGGAAAAATTAGGGTTTCCTCATAAAACACAAGTCAAGGCATCTGGCATATAAAGGCTAGGAAAAAATGACTATCAGTACTAAGCTTGATGAGAATCTTGAGGGAGCTGAAAAATTTCGAGCATGGAAGTATGGAGTGATGCTCATTCTAGAGGAAAATGATCTAGAAGGTTTTATTGAAGAAGAGGTTGCAGAGTCAGAGGGAGATAAAGCTAAGGCAAAGAAAAAGAAGAATTTGGTTAAGGAAAAGAGGATCATTGCAGATTATATCAAGGATCACTTGATCCCACATGTCTCATCATTAAAGACCCCGAAACAAATGTTTGATTCCTTATCCCAATTGTATCAAGGAAAGAATATCAACCGGAAGATGACCTTGAGGACACAACTGAAGAATGTGAAGATGCAGGATTCAGAAACCATTCAATCTTACATCACAAGGGTGTCTCAAATCAAAGAACAACTTGAAGATATTGGAGACACGGTTGAAAAGTGGAGATATTAATGACTACATTGAATGGTCTCCCAAAATATTGGGAATCATTTATTCAAGGAATTTGTTCTAGAATAAATCTAATGAATTTCAATAGGCTGTGGGAATATTACACTCAGGAAGAAGCTAGACTGGCAGCAAGCGAAGAGAAGTTGGGAAATGATGATCAAGCTCTAGTAGTACATGCAGAAAAAGGAAAGAGTAGGAAAGAGGATCATCCCCCCAAGAAGTTTCATAAGTCAAGGAAGTCTCAAAAGACTCAAAAATATTACTCAAGATATAAATGCTTCATTGCCATAAGATGGGACACATTGCAAGAAATTGTCCTCTCATGAAAGAGAAGATCAGAAAAGGACAGAATAAAAGACACCATGCTCATGTCGTAGAAGATGATGAAATTGCTCAGAAGAAAATAAAATCTTATGATTCAATTGAATAACATGTATTGATATCAACTCTCACAAGAACAGTCACTCATGGAAGTGACACATGGCTTGTCAATAGTGGTGCTTCTAAGAACATGACCGGTTACAAGTATTCTCTCTTAGATCTGGTTCAGAAGGATTCACCTCATAAGGTGAAACTCGGTGATGACTATCAATATCCCATTAAAGGAGTAGGAGAAACATCCTACAAGTTGGATTCTGGAAAACCATTGAAGATAAAGGATGTCTTGTATGTACCCAGTTTGAAGAAAAATATCATCTCCATCTCAGCATTGGAAGAGAAAGGATTCAGAGTCACTTTTATTCATGGCAAAGTTCTCATGTTGCCAAGAGGAAAGACTATTGATGATTCTAGTTTGATCGGTGTCCAAGAAGGAGGTCTATACAATTTAAAGTGATCCAGGTGGACGTCAGTGGCCACCCACTTATTCCAACTAGCTCAGTTTGGCAATTTTTTCCTAGTTTTCGGGTCCTGAACTTCCAGGGTTGTTTTGAGGCCCTAAACAACATTGGTCTTGCCACAGTCAAACTATAGAAAAATTCATAGTTTGAAGGAATAATATGTATTTCTCAGATATAACTTTCCAATGGTCTATCATGCGCCTAAAACGAAGATCGTATGCAAAAGTTACGACCCCAAGAAGTTGATGTACAAACTTACCCCAAAGGGGCCCACATGAATTTTGGCGCTTCATCTCCTAGGGTTAAGTTTTTGGATGTCTAGGGTTTTGTAATTCATGTTTATTGTAAAAATGATTTCAAATCCTAATTGTGCTCATCTTCTTGCGAATGAGCACATTCGTCGCATCTCTTCTCAAAGATAAGCCGCCACCATTCTAGCAAGCTTGTTTTTAGTCTGCATTTTACAGTTTTCAGCATATTTCTTTATTGAATAGAAGCCAGTTTTACCGTATCTCTGTTATTTTTCCTTGTGTCTCTGCGTTAATAATAATAATAACCTATGTTTATTTCATGCTTCTCATAAAAACTAAATTAGTGGTATCAGAGTGGTCTACTCCTTATCGTTCTTAGTGCATGTCCCCAGCGAGGTCAGGGTACAAAGAGTTGGGTCTCGAGCTTGTTTCTCTTGAGGAAAAAAGCTCAGTCACACCCAAGTGACCTTCCATGGTGGGATAAAATGAATATGATGGGATAGGAGATCCTTTCAAATTGTTGCTCAAAGAGGCCCTCGCACAACAGAGAAACAAGATGATGGATAATTTTTCACAAATCCTTTGACGACTACCAACATGAAACTCGAGCGAAGGCACCACATCCTTCAAGATATAGATCAAAATTGATATTCCTATATTTGAAGCTCAAATAGATGCAGATGTTGTAGACAAATAGTTGAATCTGCTTGAAGGGTATTTTTTTGTCCATAACTTTTCGAATAGAGAAAATATTACTTTTGCGCTCCTCAAAGTCGTTCCCCATGTAAAATATTGGTGGAAGACTTTCTATGAGAAAAATGAAACAGAGGAACCCTCATTATTTGCAGTCGCACTCACCTGGGATTCCTTCAAGGATTCTATTAAGGAAAAATACTACCTTGTTGGAAGTTGTGACGACCTGTATACAAAATGGAACACACTGTAGCAAGAAAGGGACCAAGTAGTGCCAGAGTTCACAAATATCTTCCATACCTTGCGCACCAATATTGGTATCAAATATTCAGAGAAACATCTAGTGCTCGAGTACAGCAGTGGTATGCATAGATACATCCAGGAAGAAATGGAGTTTCTCAACATCTCGTCCTTGGGCACGGCCTATCGATATGCCATCAAAATCGAGCAGGAGCTTAAACAAAAGACGTGATAGTTTGGGTTTGGGAACCCCTCAAAACAGAAGAAAGGCAAGGGCAGCCCCAACCCACAGAAAAAAGGGCAGAGAAAAAATGGATAGCCTCAGAAAAACTAGTCTAATTCGCAAACAAAGAAGGAAAATGGAAAGACGAAGAATGATACTGGGAAGTGGTGTGAATTCCATAAGAGCCCCTGGCATAACACTGTTGATTGCTGCCCAAAGAAGTCATTGGTGGCTGAGGTGAAAGCCTCTGAATCAAATGCAGGTTCCTACTTTGAGTTGGAACCAGAAAAGGGAAGATGGATCATTGAGATGAAACCCAGTGTCATCGTTGCTACCACCAAGATCTATCCTGATGAACTTGATGAGCGAGAGGAAGGAGATTTCCTCTTTCATTCACAGATGTGGGTGAAAGGCACCCTTCTTCACTTCATCGTTGATAGCGATAGACAGAAGAACCTCATCTCATCATAGGTCGTCAAGCAGTTGGCCCTGTCGACAACGTCGTACCCACATTCCTACACCATCGGATGGCTCTGCCAAGGAAGCGATCTTCGTGTCAGCCAATAGTGCCACTTGTCATACGACGTCAAGCCCTTCAAAGATGAGGTATTGTGTGATGTTTCTCCCCTTGAAGTTTGTGATGTTCTTTTGGGCCAACCTTATTTATGAAAATGTCATGTTGTATATGAGTATAGGCCTCACAGTGTTATTGTTACTTTGAACAGGATACCCAAGGTAGTCCCACCTAGTGTCATTTCCTTGACCTCTACCAAGCAATGCAGGAAGGTCATCTCTCAAACTGGGAAGTTTGTCTTGTTCGTGATTTTCTCTCAGAGTGAGCGAAAGATTTCATCCACATACAGGGCCTCTGCGGTCGACCTATCCATGTAGCAGAAGCAAGTGGATAAGCTCGTGGAAGAATACAAAGACATCTTCTCCTCACCTATTAGGGTACCTCTGCACGGTCAGGTCATACATTCCATCGATCTGATACCCGACGCACCGCTACCCAATGGGCCAGTCTATCATCGCTCTCTATTATAAAATGAGGAGATCAAGCATCAGATCCAAGAACTGCTCCAAAAGGGGCACATCCAACCTAGTTCATCACCTTATGGAAGCCCGATCATGCTTGTACAAAAGAACATGGTAACTTTGCATTTATTACCGGGCCCTAAATAAAATCACATTCAGGAACCGATACCTGATTCCCGAAATCGATGATCTCCTTGATCAACTCAAGGGGGAAAAATACTTCAGTAAGATTGATCTGAAGTCTGGTTACCATCAGGTCCCAATAAAGAAGACAGATGTATGGACGACTTCCTTCAAGTCAAAAGAAGGTCTTTTTGAATGGTTGGTCATGCCCTTTGGTTTGACAAAGGCCCCATCAACTTTCATGAGGATGATGGACAATATCTTGTGGCCCTTCACCAATTCTTTTGTAGTGGTGTATTTGGATGACATCATCATATACAACAAGACTTGGGCAGAACACTTGCAGCATATTCAATGGGTTCTACACACTTTGCGACAGCACAAGCTATATGCCAACTTGGAAAAATGTTCCTTCGACATGGACACGGTCTAGTACCTAAGATACATTGTTTATGAGCATGGTTTACATGTGGATCCATCGAAGATCTAGGTCTCCATGACTGGCCAACCCCAACCATGCTCATTGAGCTTCAGAGCTTCTTAGGCCTTTCCAATTTCTATCTCAGGTTCATGCTAGGATTCTCCCATATTGCATGGACCCTCAGCCAAGTAACTAGGGGTGGTGGTAAGGAAAAGTTTGTGTAGGGCATGTCCCAACATCAAGCATTCGATGATTTGAAGCAATGCTTGTGCTCATCCCTAGTGCTTTCATTACCCAACCTGCAATAGTCCTTTGAGATCAAGACAGATGCTTCATACTATGTTGTGGGTGCAGTTCTCACTCAGCATGACCACCCCATGGCCTATCATAGTGAGACACTATCATATGTCATTCATAAGTACCCTACTTATGACAATGAAATGTAATCCATTGTGCAATCCTGACTCCAGTGGAGGAATTACATTCTCTTGAAGGAGACAATCATCCACATTGATCATAATTCGTTTCATTTCATGCAAACACAAGTCAAATTGTAGAATGACTGCCATCAGAAGTGGTCCACATACTTGCAGCAGTTCCACCTCAACATCAAGTATAAGACAGGTAGTACCAACTGCATCGTTGATTGCCTCAGCCGACCTCCAGTTGTGGAACTCACCATGGTACTAGACTCTTGTGGCCACGAGACCTCCGGACGGTCCCACCTCTATGAGAAAGATATTGATTTTGCCACCACCTACCAAATGTTGGGCGCAAACACAGATGTCACTAAAGTCCATCTTCAGGATAGGTTGATGTGCCATCTGGGTCGTCTCTTCATTCCATCAAGCAAGTGAGTGAAGATTATTTGGGAATCCCACTACAGTCGGATGGCAGGACACTTCGGTGTAGAAAAGAAAGTGGCAGTGTTGCAGCAACATTTCTACTGGCCGAAACTTTGACAAGATGTCTGCAAGTATATATGGTCCTGCATTGCCTACGTTATTGCCAAACCAGCCACTAATAAACAAGGCATGTACACCCATCTTCCTACTCCTGAAAGGCCCTAGGAATCCATCTCAATGGACTACATGTCGGGCCTTCCGTCCACCAAGCGGGGAAATGACTGTATTTTTATGGTTGTTGATCGCTTTTCCAAGATGGAAATTATGGTCGCCTGTAAAAAGAGCATCATAGCAGAGGCCACTGCCAAGATCTTATTTGAACGAGTGTGGGTACATTTTTGGATGCCACAAACCATTATCTCGAATCAGTACAGTCGGTTCCTCATAACATTATGGTCGAGCCTCTTGTCACTGTTGGACACCAAGTCCACCACCTTCCACCCCCAGATGGATGGTCAAATTGAGGTCGTTAACTGGATGATATTACATATCTTGCACATGTACAATTACAAGAACCCCCACACATGGGATGAGAATCTTCCCTATGTTTACCACAGCTACAAAAGAGCCATACATATCTCAACTTGTCACAACTTCTTTCAGGTGGGGTTGGGATTTCAACCATTGGGTCCCATGGATGTTTTACTACCCCTTGCGGCCACCCAGGTAGACTCGTCCCATGCTCAAACTGAAGCTGACAAAGACACCCGGTTCATTAAGAAGATCCAACACATCCTCCAATAGGTTTAAGATATATTACAGAAGTCCAATGCCAAGTACAAGCAACACCATGATCAACACAGGGTGCCACACAATTTTCAGGTGGGAGACAAAGTTTGGTTGCACTTGCAGAAAGAACGCTTTACAGGGCTCCATCAGAAGCTTCGTCCACTCCGTTATGGAAATTAAACCATCACCAAGTCTTTGGGAGACAATGCTTTTGAGCTCAGCATTCTCCCTTCCTTGGCTTGCACCTAGTTTTCAATGTGGATCTCCTTCGGCCATATTTTCCACCATTATTGGACACCTCAAAGATAGAAGAACAGTTGACACCAATAGAGCTCAACCCTGGCTGCATGGGACATGCATCCAGTAATCAAATTGTGAACACGTAGGTCAAGGGTACTCGCCAGCAGAGGATCCAACTTTATCAGGTTGTCAAAGCAGGGCAGCTCCTGCACCAAGGAAAGTGGCTCACCCGGGGCCAAATTCAACAGACATTTCCTAATTTGATGGGGGAAATCAATGCAATGGAAACCATTTCTTCCTAAGGGGGGAGGATTTATCCAGGTGGATATCGATGGCCACACACCTATTTTGACTGGCTCATCTTGGCATTTTTTCAGTTTGGCAGTTTTTTCCTAGTTTTTGGGTCCTGAACTTCCAAGGTTGTTTTGAGGCCCTAAACAACGTTTTTAGGTCTTTCCATAGTCAAACTATAGATGGAGTTATATTTTGATGGCATAATGTGTATTCTTTGGATATATCTTTCCAATGGGCTATCGTGCACCTAAAACAGATATCGTATGCAAACGTTACGACCCCAGGAAGTTGATGTACTGACTTACCCCAACGAGGCCCACATGACTTTTGGTGCTTCATCTCCTAGGGTTAGGTTTTTGTATGTCTAGGGTTTTGGAATTCATGTTTATTGTAAAAAGGATTTCAGAGCCTCATTGTACTCATATTCTTTCGAATGAGCAAAGTCGTCACATCTCTTCTCAGAGATAAGCCGCCACCATTCTAGCAAGCTTGTTTTCAGTCTACATTTTATAGTTTTCAACATATTTCTTTATTGAATAGAAGCCATTTTTATTGTATCTATGTTATTGTTCCTTGTATCTCTGCGTTAATAATAATAATAATCCGTGTTCATTTCATTCTGCTCATAAAATATGAATCATAAAGGAACACTCATATTCAACATTAGTACACAACACAGTAAATCCAAGTGAACTATGGCATAGAAGGTTCGCTCACTTACACTACAAAGAATTACCAATCGTAAGAAATATGGTAACAGTTTTTCCAAAGATTCAGGTGGATCATGAAGGAACATGCAAGGGATGCACACAAGGAAAGAACATGAAGAATCCATTTTCAAGCAGTGACAACAAAGCCAAAGGAGTTGTGTACATCGTGTATTCAGACATGTGTGGACCAATGTTAACCACTTCACTTAGCGGGTATGTATATTATGTTTCATATATTGATGATTTCTCACGTAAGACTTGGATTTATTTCTTAAAATAAAAAGGTGAAGTATTCAGCAAATTCAAAGAATTCAAATATCTTGTAGAAAATATTTTTGAAAGGAAGATAAATATTTTGAGGTCAGATAATGGAGGAGAGTTCACCTCAGATGGCTTCAAAACATTTTGTAGATAAGTTGGGATTAAGAGAGAGCTCTCTACTCCCTACAATGCTCAGCAGAATTGTGTAGTAGAAAGAAAGAATCATACGATAATGGAGGCAGTAAAGGCCATGATTCATGATCAAGACATGCCTATGAACCTATGAGCAGAAGCAGCCAGGACTGTTGTTTATGTGCATAATAGAAGTCCTCACCATGCACTTGGGAACAAGACACTAGAAGAAATGTTTACAGGAGAAAATATAGAGGACAACCACTTGCAAATATTTGGTTGTCCAGTGTATGTGCATGTTACCGAGGATAAGAGATCAAAGTTGGATCCTTTGAGAAAGAAGGGTGTATTTGTTGGACATAGTGAAACATCTAAGGCATATAGAGTCTACATCCCTGGTTACAGATAGATTAATATTATCAAAGATGTTACCTTCGATGAGGATGCATCCTTCAGTAGATCAAGGAAACATCACACAAATGAGATCCATGATGAGGAGCCTGAAGTTCCTAGAGTTGTAGACTCAAATGTTGGTAATGATGTTGTGCCAAAGGAGCATGGTCCAAAGGACCATGACATGGTAGAACCACAAAGACCTGCAGAAACGATTGCAAAGAAAAGAAGACTAGCTCAGGCTCATGAGATTATTCAGGATGCCAAGAAGTATGGTGCTCTAGATGGATCTTTTAGAGAAAGAAAGAAACCTCGACCATATTCCAATTATGTGGCATTGCTATGTGTATTCATTGATGTTGAGCCTACCTATTATGAAGAGGATGCAGAGAAGAAATTATGGAAGGATGCCATGATTGAGGAATATCGTTCCATCATTAAAAATGATGTATGGGATGTGTTCCCGAGACTGAAGGAGAAATTAGTTGTGAGTTCTAAATGGATCTACAAGACAAAACGCTCAGCAGAGGGCAGTATTGAGAAATACAAGGAAAGGTTTGTGGCTCGTGGATTCGCCCAAAAAGAAGGAATAGATTATGAGGAGACATTTTCTCATGTGGAAAAGTACACTTCAATTAGAGTTATACTTGCAATCGCTGCAGTTATGAAATGGAAGGTACATCAAATGGATGTGAAGAAAACCTTCCTTAATGGTGTAGTGGAAGAAGAAGTGTACATGGAGAAACCACAAGGATTTGAGACACATGACAAAGAGAATTATGTGTGAATACTAAAGAAATCCTTGTATGGATTGAAACAAGCACCCATGGAATCGTACGATAGAATTGATAGTTTTTTTATGAGCTTGAGATTTACCAAGAGTAAGGAAAATCCTAACCTTTACTACAAGGTTGAGGATAGTGGACCAGTGATATTACTCGTATATGTGGATGACCTGTTTATAACAGGGGACGAGAAACTCATCACAGAGTGCAAGAGAAATCTTGCATCTGAGTTCGAGATGAAAGACCTGGGTATGATGCATTACTTTTTGGGTCTAGAGGTGTGGCAGAGACCGGATGATAATTTTTTGTGCCAAGGAAAATATGTAGTAGAAATCCTAAAGAGATTTGATATGATGGATTGTAAATCCATGCCCACAATGATGGTGGCGAACATGAATTTATTGAGTGATACTTCTTCAGAGATAGTGGATGTCACTATGTACAGGAAGATGATTGGTTCGTTGATGTATTTGACGAACACTAGACTAGATATATGCTTTGCGGTGAAAATTTTTAGTCAGTATATGGTTGAACCAAGATGTGTTCACTTGGTTGCGGAAAATCATGTGTTGATGTACCTGAAAGGTACAATTGACTGTGGACTCAGATATGTTTCAGATCGTAAGATAAGCCTGCATGGCTATATTGATTCAGATTGGGCAGGTAGTGTCACAGACCGGAAGAGTACATCTAGATGTTGATTTAGTTTGGGATCAGCTATGATCTCATGGTTCAGCAGGAAGAAGACTAGTGTGGCACTCAACACGGCTCAGGAAAAGTATATAGCAGTGTGTTCAGCTAGCAGCGAAGTAGTGTGGCTTTGGAAGTTGCTTGCAGGATTGTTTGATCTTGAGTTAGAAGCAACTTGTATATGGTGCGACAATCAGAGTTGTGTGAAGTTGTCATAGAACCCGGTGTTTCATGACAATCCCAAGCATATCGATATCATGCACCATTATATCAGAGATATGGTGCAGAAGGGAGTAGTGAAGCTCTAGTATGTCGCTACAGATGAGTAGATAGCATTGTGTTGACCAAGCCTCTGTCAAGGGTGAAGTTTGTGTACTTCAAGGACAATCTTAGCGTGGTCCAGAAGGATGTACCTGGTAAGAGGGAGTGATGAGTCACATATGATATTCTTGGGGAAGTAGCTTGCAGAGTATGGAAATAACAGGTGGTCATTTATAGGAATGTTACTGACTGTGGCACCAGTCAGCATGACCTCGCACAAGGTCAGTAGACGCGGATCCTTCGAGGAGGGTGAGTTTCCCAGATTTTCAAGTTGAAGGGCCAACATGTGTGGTTGGAGGTGTTTCTTAACCTTGGGATAGATGGGTAGTGTGTGCACACTACATCTCCTAACCCTTGTGGTTATATGCCCAGTCACTGTGGGCTGGATGTCTGGTGTGCCAACCAGAAGAAATAGCTCTAGGACTAGTTTCCAGATTCTGTGTGAGTTGGTGAGTTGTGGTTCCCCACACTCCATTTGGATTGGGTAGTAGTGACGCAGAACTCTCGGCCCTCGGGCCGAGATCCGCTTGCAGGATCGTTCTTTAACCCCTTCTAGCCGGATCAGCTCTTTCGGATTCCCTGCGGAAATCTCTTTTCAAATCAATCCACAGGTCCTTCTCGCAACTCACAATCTCGCGAGTTCGCGAGTCGTGACTCTCGACTTTTCCCTTCTAATCTTGCGATACCCGAGATCTCGAAATGGGTACAACTCCTCCTTTGTTAGCGCCCTCCATGCGTGACCACCGGCTAGGCTTAACTGTTAGCGCCTCTCGCTACTCACCGCATCGCGAGTTTCAACGTCCAATCTTGGCACCTTCCTTTCACGAAGCTCCGAGAAGCGATGTTGACTTTTCTCCTCGCATTCTCGCTACTCACGACTTGGAGCACTCAATTCTTGGGCTCTCACCCTGCAAACCTCCAAGTTCGCGAGATCCTTTGATCTCTGCCACCTGTCCTCCTACGATGGATGGTTGTGGTTCTTTCGCGACTTCGCTACTCGCGACTTCGGGACTTTCGAGATAAAAGTCTCAACCTCTTATCCTCCAATATGTCGAAATGCCAAAATTTTGACACGTTGTCAGCGCGGGTCCCACAACGGAACTTCCCNTTTTTTAGATCTCAGACTTCATGACTTCGTGAATCCTAGTGCTGAGTTTTCTGCTCTTCAACCTGCGAAACCCCAAAATGGTCAATGAAAGTCTGACCTCTGTGTCAGCGATTGTGCCACCTGTCCACTCTCAGATGAACGGTCTCGATCTTCTCGCGACTTCGCCTTTCACGAAGTTGAAAGACTTCCTTCTCTGAGCCCTGATGTCTGAATCCCCGATAGGGAGGATCTAGTGACACGTGTCCTCCTTCCAGCGAATGGCTCAGATTCTTTCGTTATTTCACAAACTCACGAATCTTGAGGCAAGGCTTTCAACCTTCCAACTCGCGAAACCCCGAAATGAGATTTCATGAGTGATCCAAGGGTCCTTGTTGGCTCAAATCCTACGGCTCGATTTATTTTGTGCTTGCACGTAGTAAAACACCCACCGTAACCTTCTTGCACCTCTGCAAGATCTGACGGCCCTCGGCACTTCGCGAATTCTCCATGGAGAATTTCAACCGTCGAATTCCTCCTTGGCGATTCCCGCGAAATGAACAAAGTGTTCTTCGTTGGAACTTATCTTTCTGCTAAACAAATTCGCTATGCCTCCTTTCAACGCTTTAAGACACTAATTCTTCGTGAGTTTCTCTTCGACAACTCGATTCTTCAAGAAGACTCCTGCATGCACTCCTTGCAGTAGTTCTTCAACAATCTCGCTCAGGTCGTAACTCCGAGACTTCGCTCGGCCTGTGCATTCCTTGCACGGCTCCTGTGCTCAAATTGTACTTCCCCGAGAATGAGAACAACGTTAACCCTCCTGAGCTTTCAGAGATAAAACTCTAAACTTTAGTCAACGCACTCCTTGCGGACAACTTCACTGCACTCCTTGCAGGAACTCTTGCTCAAATAGAGAAACAATTGAAACTCATTCCTTACTCTCTCTCTCAGACTTCAAACACAAAGCATGAAATCATATACACAGCATATAAAGCAAATGTATAACAAAAAGTAAACATCCATGAGCATAACATTCAGCCTGTATACATAGAGAACAAATACGACACCATGAATTTGAATCAAATCTCCTTTCTATTAATTCAAATCTCTGTACATGGGTGTTTTCAACTACAGCTCTCTGCTCTCTTTTCTATGCTCTATTGATCATGTTGCTAATCTTGCTAATGTTACAATGATACAAATGAGGGTGTCTATATCCGTTTTCCCTCCGCTCCTAAAACTGTCTAATCTAAGAATTCAAAGCTACCTACTTACATTAACTAGCATAAATGCCTCTTAGTCCTTCAGATGAGAGCGGGTCGCTTAAGGTCTATTTACAATCAATAAGTACGCCCTTTTCTTAATTGTTTCATTTAGGTTTGGCGCATCCAATGTCAAAAAATTCAAACAATTTATCATGTGCCAAAATGCGTTGGCTTGTCCCACACTCGCTTGTTGTTGGCGATGCTCCTGCATCATACTCCCTCGCTTGAAAAAATTTCATGGGCTCCTGTCCATGAGCTCTCGCACGGTCTGTCCATGCTTCTGAATCTCTGCTTCATTCTCCCAGCTGGCATCTTCAACTGGATGTCCCTTCCACTTGACCAAGTATTCAAAGTATTCCTTTCTCCTGGTCCTCTTACTAACTCTTTTATCCAGTATGCTTTCCATCTGTGGATTTTCTGCAACTGGCATCTGTTTTGTCCATTGAACCTCTGGTTGTTCATCACCTGTTCCTGCTCCAGCTTTGTATGGGTACAAATATGAGACATTGAATATCGAAGAAATTCCGATTCCATCGGGTAATTCAATCTCATAAGCATTTGCCCCTAATTTCTTCAAGACCTTACATGGTCCGATCTTCTTCATCTTCAGTTTGTTATATGTCCCCTTCAGGAATCTTTCCTTTCTTAGATGTGCTAGAATCAAATCACCAACCTCAAATTGAAGTTGTCTCTTGTGTTGATCTGCTCTGCGCTTATACTCTTGGCTCGAGTTCTGTAAACGCTCCTTCACCTAGCTGTGAAGTTCCTTCATCGGTTCTGCGAAATCCTCTGCATTAGCACTTCTAGTTGCATTCTGTTCTGAATCCCTCAATTCAGAAACTCCTCTTGGTTGCATGCCATAAACAATTTGGAACAGACTCTGCCCTGTGCTTTTGTTGATTGAATCATTATAAGCAAATTCCACCTGTGGCAGAATATTGTCCCACTGGCTGTGGTGTTCTGTCACCAAGCTCCTCAACAAGTCTCCCAAGCTCCTATTCACAACTTCTGTCTGTCCATCCATCTGAGGATGATAAGCTGAACTGAACGATAAGTTTGTTCCCATATTTTTCCATAAGGTTCTCCAGAAGTGTCCCACGAACTTGGTGTCTCGATCCGAAACTATGCTCCTTGGTAAGCCGTGAAGTCGAATGACTTCTTTGAAAAACAGATTCGCAATGTGAGTTGCGTCACTGGTTTTCTGACACGGTATGAAATGTGCCATCTTAGAAAATCTATCTACCACCACAAAGATCGAGTCAAACCCTCTTTGTGTTCTTGGCAGCCCCAATATGAAGTCCATGCTTACTGCATCCCACGACCTGTCAGGTATGGGTAATGGTTGATAAAAACCTGCATTTTGTCTTTTCCCTTTTGAATGTTGACAAATTCTACATCTGTCCATGAATCTTTTGACATCGACTCTCATTCTTGGCCAAAAATATGACTCGTTTAACTTTGAGAACGTCTTGTCTTGACCGAAATGTCCGGCCAATCCTCCACTGTGTTTCTCCTTCAACAAATTCTCCCTCACGGAGCATTTTGGAATACAAAGTTGATTATCCTTAAACAGTAATCCTTCCTGGATCATGTATTCTGTCCATTGACTTCTGTCTCTGAGAATTGGATTCTCAGCTGCTTCATACGCCTCCTTAAAATCCGGATCATCTCTGTACATATCCTTGAGATAATCAAAACCCAGTGTTTTGACTCTGAACTCCTGCAACAGCAAACGTTTCCTTCTCAAAGCATCAGCAACTTTGTTAACAGTTCCAGAAATATGCTTAATTACAAAAGTAAAGTTTTGCATGTATTCAACCCGTTTAACATGTCTTTGATTCAACTTCTCCTATTGAGTCACAAATTGCAAATCATGATTGTCACTGTATAAGACAAACTCCTTAGGGATTAAGTAATGTCTCCATTTCTTTAATGCCTGAATAATAGCATAGAACTCCTTGTCATAAGTGGAGTATTTCACTTTCGCTTCATTCAGCTTCTTGCTGAAGTATGCTATCGACATGTCTTCTTGGCTTAAGACTGCCCCTATTGCAAATCCACTTGCAACACATTTTACATGAAACGTCTTTTTAAAATCCGGAAACACCAAAATTGGTTGTTCTGTGATTTTCTTCTTCAACAAATTGAAGCTTTTCTCAGCCTCTTCTGTCCAGTGAAAAGATTTGTGTCTCTTCTTCATTGTGTCCATCATCGGTGTACTAATTCCACTGAAATTCCTGATGAACTTCCGGTAGAAACTAGTCAATCCGTGAAAACTTCTCACCTCAAATATACTCTTCGGTGATGGCCAATTCTTGATTACCTCCACCTTATCTGGATCCATCCTCAACTTATCTGTAGAAATAACAAACCCCAAATAAATGAGCTCTGTCTTCATGAATGAGGATTTCTTCATGTTTATCAGCATCTTCTCTTGTTGTAATCTCTTCATCACTGTAGCTAAATGTTTCAGATGCTCTGCCTCTGTTTTCCTGAAAATCAGTATGTCGTCAAGATACACAATGACAAATTTTCCGATGAAATCCTTCAGGACTTCATTCATCAACCTTATGAAAGTACTTGGCGCACTCAGTAAGCCAAATGGCATAACAAGCCATTCATACAACCCTTCGTTAGTCTTGAAGGTTGTCTTCCATTCTTACTTGATGGTTATCTTGTTGATTTCTCTTGAGTCAGTACACATCCTCCAGCCTCCATCTTTCTTCGGACTGAGCATTGTCGGAACAACACATGGACTCAAGCTTTCTCTAACCAACCCTTTGTCCATTAAGTCCTGGACCTGTCTTTTGACCTCTTCATTCTCCTGCGGCGTCAATCTATACACTGCTTTGTTTGGTAAACTAGCTCCAGGTATGAGATCAATATGATGACTCACACTTCTGATCGATGGCAACGAACGAGATAGTTCGTCCACTACTATGTCAGCAAACTTCTCCAGCAACTCCTGGACTTCCTCTGGTAGATCATCCATTCTTGTACTGGTTAAAACAATCTTAGGCTTCCTGACCACAATGAATTGTGGTTCCTCCTTCTTCTTAACCTCTGTAAGAAGTTCCTTCCCATTCATGAGAAGTACAGTGTTGCTTACTTCAGGTTTCACCTCCTTGTCCTTAATTGGCAACAACATATGAGTTCTCCCATTCTTCTCTAGGGTGTATGTGTTCTTCATTCCATCATGAATCACATTCATGTCATATTGCCACGGTCTACCCAGCAATAGATGACAAACATCCATGGAAATAACATCACACAAGATCTTATCAATATATCCTCCTATCTTAAATTCAACTAAACATTGTTTAGTGACATTTACCTAATGTCCTTCTTGTAACCATGAAACTTTGTATGGACTTGGATGTTCAATTGTCTCCAACTCCAACTTTTCTACCATCTCTGTAGAAACGAGATTATCTTTGCTTCCACTGTCCATGATGACTTTGCATACCCTGTCCTTGGTTTTGCAAGCAGTCCGAAAAAGACTGTTTCTTTGCATTGGATTTTCCACCTCCTTCTCTGGTGTTAAGAGAGATTTTTGCATCATCAGTGATCTTCCGCCTTCAGCATCTTCTGCCTCAACATTCCGCCTTTGTGCTTCGGCAATGTGAGTCTCACCACCTTCTTTCTTCTTATCTGGACATTCATAAGATTTGTGTCCATTCTTTCCACATGTGAAGCATTTTACCACTCCACCTCTTCCTCTTCCTCTATCTCTGGTACGAGGAAAAATGTTTCCATCAGCATACTGACCTTTCTATTCGGTATGTTGCCCTCTCTGTGAGCTTCCACCTCTCTCAGTTTGAGTTTGAGGTTTTTTTCCCTCTTCCTTGGGTTTCTGATTTCTATCCTGGGCAACTGATTTTCCTCTGGCTTGACTTCTGCCTTGGCCTCTTTGACCTTGTTTTCGGCTCAGCTTCTCTTCAGCCTTCAGAGCCATATGATAAGCATCTTCCACCGTTCGGATGGTCATCATGCTCATCTCATCCTGAATGTCGTATCTTAGACCATTCATGTACCTAGCAACTTTTTCATCATCGCTTTCTCGATAACCTGCTCTGATGTTCAGCCTGTAGAATTCTTCAGTGTACTCCTTCACTGACATCAGCTTCTATCTCAAATTTTGCATTCTCCGAAATAGAGTAATCTAGTAATCCCTGGGAATGAATTTCCCTTTCATCTTTGTGATCATCCTATCCCAATTCTTGATCTTTTGTTTGTCTTTGCAGCGTCTGTCAGCTTGTAGCTCATCCCACCACAATGCTGCATGTCCTTTCAATCTTGTGACAACATGTTTGACCTTCTTGTCTTCCTCGACATCTTCATAGTCGAAATATGTGTTCAGAGCTCTAATCCAGTCTAGAAGCTCTTCAGCATCCAGTTTTCTTTCATATACTAGGATATCCATTTTTTCCCTAGCACCCATCCTTGCAACAGCCCTGAGTAGGCGTTCATTTGCTGCATCTTCGGCTGCAACTTCTTCTCCTTCATGCTTGGCTTCATTTTCACTTTCGGAATCACTAAGCTCCCCAGCACCAGCTGTGCGCCTATGTGTTGTCTCCATGTCCTCAAGTCTGGCGCGTAGATCACGCATCTCTCTTTCCATGGCTGGATCAGGTATCTGCCTACCCCTTCTTCTTGGCATTTCCCTATCCTCTGGCGGATCGGGTGTTTTCCCGTCCCTTCTTCTCGGCGGCATGGTGAATCTTCCTTTTCCCTGCTACAGAAAGAAAAGAAACCTTTAATGTGCTCTAATACCAACTGACACAAACCTCTCGGCCCTCGGGCCGAGATCCGCTTGCAGGATCATTCTTTAACCCCTTCTAGCCGGATCGGCTCTTTCGGATTCCCTACGGGAATCTCCTTTCAAATCGATCCATAGGTCCTTCTCGCAACTCGCAATCTCGCGAGTTCGTGAGTCGTGACTCTCGACTTTTCCCTTCTAATCTTGCGATACCCGAGATAGCGAAATGGGTACAGCTCCTCCTTTGTTAGCGCCCTTCATGCATGACCACCGGCTAGGCTTAACTGCTAGCGCCTCTCGCTACTCGCCGCTTCACGAGTTTCAACGTCCAATCTTGGCACCTTCCTTTCACGAAGCTCCGAGAAGCGATGCTGACTTTTCTCCTCGCGTTCTCGCTACTCGCGACTTGGAGCACTCAATTCTTGGGCTCTCACCCTACGAACCTCCGAGTTTGCAAGATCCTTTTATCTCTGCCACCTGTCCTCCTCCGATGGAAGGTTGTGGTTCTTTCGCGACTTCGCTACTCACGACTTTGGGACTTTTGGGATAAAAGTCTCGACCTCTTATCCTCCGATATGCCAAAATGCCGAAATTTTGACACGTTGTCAGCGTGGGTCCCACAACGGAACTTCCCGCCTTTTTTTGATCTCGGACTTCGCGACTTCACGAATCCTAGTGCTGAGCTTTCAGCTCTTCAACCCGCGAAACCCCGAAATGGTCAATGAAAGTATGACCTATGTGTCAGCGATTGTGCCACCTGTCCGCTCTCAGATGAACGGTCTCGATCTTCTCGCGACTTCGCCTTTCGCGAAGTCGAAAGACTTCCTTCTCTGAGCCCTGATGTCCAAATCCACGATAGGGAGGATCTAGTGACATGTGTCCTCCTTCCATCGAACAGCTCAGATTCTTTCGCTATTTCGCAACCTCGCGAATCTTGAGGCAAGGCTTTCAGCAGTCCAACTCGCGAAACCCCAAAATGAGATTTCGTGAGTGATCCAACGGTCCTTGTTGGCTCAAACCCTATGGCTCGATTTCTTTTGCGCTTACACGTAGTAAAACACCCACCGTAACCTTCTTGCACCTCTGCAAGATCTGACGGCCCTCGGGACTTCACGAATTCTCCACGGAGAATTTCGACCGTTGAATTCCTCCTTCACGATTCCCGCGAAATGAACAAAGTGTTCTTCGTTGGAACTTATCTTTCTACTAAACAACTTCGCTATGCCTCCTTTCAACGCTTTAAGACACTAATTCTTCTTGAGTTTCTCATCAACAACTCGAGTCTTCAAGAAGACTCCTGCACGCACTCCTTGCGGTAGTTCTTCAACAATCTCGCTCAGGTCATAACTCTGAGACTTCGCTCGGCCTGCGCGTTCCTTGCACGGCTTCTGTGCTCAACTTGCACTTCCCTGAGAATGAGAACAACGTTAACCCTCCTGAGCTTTCAGAGATAAAACTTTGAACCTCCTTACAGACAACTTCACTACACTCCTTGCAGGAACTCTTGCTCAGATAGAGAAACAATTAAAACTCATTCCTTACTCTCTCTCTCAGACTTCAAACACAAAGCATGAAATCATATCCACAGCATATAAAGAAAATGTATAACAGAAAGTAAACATCCATGAGCATAACATTCAGCCTGTATACACAGAGAACAAATACGACACCATGAATTTGAATCGAAGCTCCTTTCTATTAATTCAAATCTCTGTACATGGGTGTTTTCAACTAGAACTCTCTACTCTCTTTTATATGCTCTATTGATCATGCTGCTAATCTTGCTAATGTTACAATGATAAAAATGAGGGTGTCTATATCCGTTTTCCCTCCACTCCTAAAACTATCTAATCTAAGAATTCAAAGCTACCTACTTACATTAACTAGCATAAATGCCTCTTAGCCCTTCAAACGAGAGCGAGTCGCTTAAGTTCTGTTTACAATCAAGAAGTACGCCCTTTTCTTAATTGTTTCATTTACGTTTGGTGCATCCAACGTCAAAACATTCAAACAATTTATCATGTGCCAAAATGCGTTGGCTTGTCCCACACTCGCTTGTTGTTGGCGATGCTCCTGCATCAAGTAGTGTAGTTCAATGTGAACTGGCTCAACTGGATAGTCACCCGGACTCTGTTTGGATTGGGAAGTAGCACAGTTTTGTGTGTGAACTGGCTCAGACTGAACAGTTGCCCAGACTTCGCTTGGATTGGGTAGTAGCGCAGTTTTGTGTAAATCGGTTCAACTGCATATTCCAAATTCTGTGTGAGTTGGATGGTTTCCTAGTTATGTATGAGCTAGATGCCTATTTTTGTGTGAGCTAGACAAAAGCCCTATAATTACATAAGGTCTGAAAGGACGATGAGGCTGTGCCCACTAGAGAGATGCTACATGTGTTGATGAGGCCCCAGATGCATGATTGTGACATGACCATTAGATAGTTTGTGTGTGTGACTATGACAAAGTCTGTGTGGTTATGATGGTGATACTTGTGACATGATATTTTTGATCATGAGATAGCCTATGTGGCTATGGTGATGCTTCATGTAGACTAGTCTGCAAGACCATGTGAATATTTCCCATACCATGTGAGATGGATGGATGTGTTTGAGACCATTACATGAAGAAAATCTTAGTTAATACCTCCCTAACTAAGAGGGAGTGTTGATGTTTTGGTAGTTGTGGGGGGTATTAACCTCCAAGTGTAACCTTTGTACTTAGAATATAATATTCCTGAAGTAAGAGAACCCTTAAATAGATGTGTGAAAACCCTAGAAGAGAATTTGGCTCAAGGAGAATATTATTAAAGTATTTAAAGGCTCCAGAAAGATAAGTCGGCCCCTGTCACTTGGACAGGATAATATAAATAGGGAGGTTCCTAGATCATTTGGACACACTATCACACACTCAAAAACAATGCACAAGTTTAAGGAGGTGCAACAGCAATAGCTAGGGTGCAAGTTTAAGGAGAAGCAGTGGCAGCTAGGGCACAAGTCTTTCTGGTATCTTCTTCATGTGCACTTCTCTTGGTAAATGTACACTTTATTGGTACTGTGCTGCTATTATTGCAGTTGTACTGTTAGTTATGGTTTATCTTTTGGTTCTAGTGTGGACTTGCCAGAATCATTCTATTTAAAGATTATTGTGCTCGGGGGTGGCATAGTGAATGTCTATGGTTGGGTGGCAATGATGTGATATTGTCTATGGTTAAATGAGCATATCAAAATTATAACAGAATGATTACATGACTTGTATGGTATAGTCCACTTAATATTTTCATTCAGAGAAAATATAAATATATGAGTTGTTGTACTATCACTGACCATTTTGGAGCTTTGTGACAAAAGTTTCCTCTGCATTTATTTTATCCATTATTTTGGATTTCCTGATACAGATAAACAAAGTTGCTTAGATTAGAGGAGAGGCAACATACCTTGAAAAATAAAATAAATAAATGCACATTACATTGTAGACTATAATCATGACCTGCTTTTCTACAAGAGGCGGGGATCCCCATAGCCATCGTATTCATATTCAAAGTTAGCAACAATGGTTTGTCTCAGTTGTCATATCTAGAAATTGAATAACAAAAAACTGGTCATGTGTCTCAGGATAGAACCTACCTATAATGATCTGATAATGTGACTTATTTTGCAAGTTATAAAAGTGAATCAAATTTGCTCAAAACTCATAAAACAATTAGTGAATAAATAAGAATTGTGTAATTGAGAAATGACACAATTCTTAGCAGTTCTTTTGAGTTTCTCCTTCCCTTTGTTCTTTCCTTCTTTTGACTGAACGGATTCCCAAGAAAAACTGCCATGGTCATTCCTTCTACCTGACTCAAGATGATTCACTTGTACATTAACTTCATCAAGGTTAGTCGGATTAAAAATAAGTATATTATGCTTCAAATAATCATGTAATCCACCCATATAGTTTAACAAAGTTTCTTGTGTGTACAAAGGAATTCTTAATATCAAAGCTCTTTTTCTAAACTCTTGAGTATACTCTTGTACATTTCACCCTTTAGCTGGCCTTAATGTTTGCCAATCCATCATTGCATTCTGCATGTAGCCTATTGGATAAAATTATTTATTTAATGTAGCAATAAACTCATTCCAAGAAGAGATAATTTTACCATGCTTAAGAAGGTCTTCTTGAGTTTTTCTCTCCCACCAGATCAAAGTTGTGCCTACCAGTTGAAGAGAGGCTAGTTGGTTTTTTGCATTGTCATCAATGATCTTCTAGATCCTGCAATAAACTTCTAGTTGTTTGATCCAGTTATCCAACTTCTCTGCATTCAGTTCACCATCATATATGGGAAAATCAAACTTAACATCTAACTTTAACAAAGGAAAATCAGAAGAATTTTTTGTAGAATATTTCTTTAGAGAAGAGCTTCCACTTGAACTAGAAGAAGATGACGGAGATGGAGGAGATCGAGGAGTCTTAGGAGGGTCACCACCACTTCCTTCAACTTTTACTGATGGATCACCTTCCTCGAGCTTCTTTTGATCCTTGTATAGTTCTTCTACCATAGCTTTCATCACCATGAATGCTTCAAATAAAGCCTCTTCAAAACCAAAAGGTTGTTCTCTCGGTGATCTTGGTGACGCCATTTCTTGTCTTCAAAATACGCGTCCAATTTCAGGATTGGAGTTTTCAAGAAATCCTTCACCACGCTGGAGCTTGAGCCTGGTTAGCATCCACTACTTGCAAATCCTATCAAACATGCTCTGATATCAATCTTGATTTGGTAATGTGACTTATTTTGCAAGTTATAAAAGTGAATTAAATTTGCTCAAAACTCATAAAACACTTAGTGAATAAATAAGAATTGCGGAATTGAGAAATGACATAGCAGAAAATAAAGAGATAAGAAGAAAAAAGTTGATAATGGAGTTCACCCATCCTGGGTTACATATCTGAGTTCACTTCCAATGGGTGACCACTCCATTAGAATGTCTCAAAATGATTTTACATCCAAAATAGGCCTTAACCTATCAACAATCTGCTCTTTGATATATTGCATAAGCTTACAATGTCTAGCTCAATTATTTCCCCAAATAAATTCGCTCAAAAATGGCTTCAAACCACTTTTTCCCAACTTTACACAGTCATAATATCAACCTTAAAACAATTTGGGTCGAATTACATTTCAACTCAGAAGCAATCCCCCACTAGTACAAAATGAGAGATAAGTGACCAAAAAAATGACCAAAATCCGCATATAAATGATCACTTTTGATTTGGCGATCGATGGTGGCTAATTTCCGGTCTCTTATCACGTGACCAAAAATGTGGTCATATTTAGTTTGGTCATTTATAGCTTGTCTTTTGGTCATTCATTTGGTCATATATTTGGTCATTAATTTGGTCATATTTTTGGTCATTAATTGTGACTTTTTGGTCATTAATTGTCACAATTAATGACCAAAAATATGACAAAATTAATTACCAAATATATGACCAAATGAATGACCAAAAGACAAGCTATAAATGACCAAACTAAATATGACCACATTTTTGGTCGCGTGATAAGAGACTAGAAATTAGCCACCAAAACTGTCATTTGGTCATTTATATGCGAATTTTTGTTTGATTTGATTATTTTATTTACAATATTTAAACCCAAAAAGGTAAAGCATTAAAAGAAAAAACTTATTACAAAATGTAATTTGAGAAAATGACAAAATTGAGGTGCCACCTTATCATTTTCCTTGGGATTTGTGTCATCCCAATGGCACTTTGATGGCTTCCTTTTTTGTAGTTGTAATTAAGGTGGCATTCATGGTGTTCAAGGCCATCCATGGCTGCCAAATTCACCATGATGAAGGCCCATGTGTTGGGGAAAATTTGGGGCTACTTTGGAGGGCAAGGGTCCTTGGGTTTGGTCACTGAATGTTAGGAAATTCCCACTGTTCAGGCGTTTTTCAGACCTGAATTTACCCCCCCTTTGCTTCCTATAAGTATCCGAGCGAGCTAATGAAGCATGGCTTCAATCCGGGCCTGATTGGGTTAAGGGACCCCTCGGGCTTGAAACTTGGAAGGTTTTTCCCTCATACCAAACTACCACAATTCTGATTTCTTATGCTTCCATGTTGTAGCTCTTTCCACCAGCTTTCTGCTTCCTTTCGTTTGGTGCAAATAGGGCTCAGGATGAGCAAGATATGGCCCCGAAAAGATTTATGGAAAAGTGTTGGTTGGAGGGTTGATTAGTGAAAGTTCGGAAATTAAAACTGAAATCTGGGTTCAATTTTAGGATTGATCAACGGTTACAGATCAAAATGGCTGTATTTGAAGTGGGTTGGTCTCATATTTCAAAAATGTGGCTCCGGAGGCCTCCAATTAGGCCTCCATTTGAGCACATGTTGTCAATCCAATAAGGAGTCTCTAACATTCTGGAATGTTCCACTGAAAATATGGTCTAAATTTTTGAAGGAGAATTCCATGGATGCATTCTACACTTCGCCCCGGCCCGGTCGTTTTGACTATTTATGGGCAGAAATCCGCCTCTGTATGACAAAGTTATGGAATTAGTTTTCCCATTGACCCTAAGGGGAAATAGTTAAATTTATAATGTATAGCTTAGAACGATATAACAATAACATATATTTACAGGCCTAAAACTCAACAAAACTCAACAATTTCATAATTTTAAGGAAGCCCTGGAGGCTTGGGCCTGGTGCCCAAGAGGGGTTCGAATCCCCTCCGCATTTTTCTCAGGAAATTCACACACAGTCCGTAAATCAGCACCCATGGACCTATGAAACAACTAAATTAACATTGAAACCAACAAATAAACTTTGAACCAGCTGAATCATGGCATGCAAGATCATTCTTTTCAGGGAAAAAAAACCACAGAAACCCGCAAGATCATGAAAAACTCAGCCAATTCTTAAAAAAAGACGACTTAAATTCTGCAAACAACCCTCACGAATGATTTTTCCCAGGGAAAACAATGTAAACATACCCAGAACCAAAAAATGATATTTTTGAGTAAAAAAATAACCTGTGAAGGAATATGTCAAGCATGGGTACCTGTTCCTCGGGTTTGATGTTGGTGCAGAGCCACCCTCTGCTGCATGCTAAACCCTCCCCTATGTTATACCCTCCCCTAAATCATGAGAATTGTGATCTACATAATTCAACAAACCAAATCAAAGAAATTAAAGAACAGAAATTACTAACCTATCCAGACCTAGAGAAAAAGTAATCTACTGGTTGTGTCTTCCTGTGTGAAATATCTTCCAGCAACCTGTCTGTTGACAAAAATCTAAAGAAAATAGTTGTATACACCATATATAGAAATTAATATGATTTGGTCATATCTCTACTCATAATAGAAAATTTACATAAAAAGATAATTCTATCCAACAACTTGTTGTGATGATAACAAGAAAATAAAGACTATCCCTTTCAAACTAATTCTAATGCTAATTAAAACACAAAAAATCTTGATGATATCAAACGATCTTTGATCACAGTGTCAATGATATCTCTTCATTATTTTTAGACCTGAAACAACAAATGCAATTAATTAGAAATCTCATTATACTTAATTAATACTAGATACAGAATCTATGATTCTGTAGCTGGTCTAAAAACATCATAAAATGAAAACAAATTTAAATCCAAATTAGCATCAAAACCAAATCATTGCAGAATGATTTTCCAGCGTGCGAAATTATAAGTTTAGATCAAATTTCATCAAGGCATAGCCGCCACTGCTTCTACTAACAGATTTAAGCTGCTCTTTTTAGCCTCCTTGATCCTTTGATTCCTTTGAGATTTGACTTCTTGGGCACGAGTTATTCTTGTTTGGAAAATGCTCTGTTTTTTGATTACTTCCTGCTTCTGTTTCTTTTGATTTTAACCTTTTGTTTTCTTTGTCTTCCTGCTACAGGAGTATCTGCTACATTGATAACTAAATCCTTGCACTTAGGATTCATTATTAACTTATACTTCAGTCTGATTTTATTTGAGAGACGAGTATGAGGCCTTTTTACATATGCATTTGGGTTATATTCTTCCCAAGCTTCTGACCAATTACAACTTGAATTATGCAACATCTATAGGTGTATTAGTTCTACTTTTCTCATAATAAGCACTGATACTATAAACCAAACAATATAAGATACCAATGATTATGTAGAAAGATAAAAGATGATAGACATTAGCTTATAAATTACCAATTATAAATCAGATACTGCTGTAGAGCGAGATGCTTGAACAGAGTATTCGACAACTGGTGGATTTTGGGAGTCGACACTTCACGTATCACAATAATTACAAAAATATGATGGTACATTTCATGAAACAATATTCTGTGGTCAACTGGTTTCGAGTTCGCATTGTTAAGCACTATTTAGAGATATCCTCCTTAACATCGTATGGCTCTATTAACAGTAGCTTTCAGAAATGCAGGGTGTGTTGTAATTTGATTAAACATTCAAAAAATCGTATTGTAATTCCAGCTAAAATTTTGTTTTCTTGTTCGAGCTGTTGAGGTTAAGAATGGCATTTCCATCGGTGTTTAAGTGATTGTCTTTCTTACCTTTAGGTTGAGTTTCTGCAATTAAAATGAGATCAATTATCTTTCTAAAGTTAATATGATGTTTGCTTTGACATATTTCACTAAATGTTCAGGAAAATTATCTTATATCATCTTAAGGTGTGTGCTGCCAAGCCTTGTTCCCAGGGTAAATGAATCATGTGGCTATTGTCACAAGATTAATCTGCTGCTAAACTTAATGGGCATGCTACGATGGCATTTTCGATCTTTGTTCAAGTCATTGTCCTTCTCACCTCTAGGTTGAGTTTCAGCAATTAAAATGAGATCAATTATCTTTCTGAAGTTAATGTGATGTTTGCTTTGATATAATTCACTTGATGTTCTAGAAAATTGCTATCTGATATCATCTAAAGGTGTGAGTTTATAGGTCTAATTGTTCCTAGGGAAAATGATCCATGTGGTTGTTGTCACTGGAACATGGTTTAGTAATTGCAGCCAAGAGTTTGCAACTTTAACAATGGGATAAAATTCTAATGATCCCTCTAATTTTTACCAAAACTAAATACTAGGAAATGACCCTTGCAGCATCATGATAAGCCAGAGTTTGCCCGGAAAAAGATGCTCAACAGGAAGAATAACCCACTCGAAAAAGGGCATAACAAGTGGTGATATATGTACTAGAAGTTTGTGAAGAACCTACAACCGGTTTGAAAGAACGGTCAATTAGTGAAAGGAACTGAAGATGGCTGGGGAAACCAGCTGAATCTGACGCTTGACTAGGAAAGAATAGGGCTCAATCCAGGAGGCATATAGTGGTCTTGTGACTTCTCAAAAGGATCAGGTATAGAATCTGTTCTTTATCTGTCCATTTCAATGGATGGCAACCCCCTGTGATTCTTTGGAAAAGCAAATCCGGATCAAAAATAAAGACACTATTGCATCAATACAACAACAACTCCGACAGTTTGCACTATTTTCCCCTTTTTTCGCAAGTAAAGAAAATGGGCATTACAAAGGAGGAGAGAAGAATGAAACCTGCAACTCTTTGGGGAGGTAATCGTGCTTCATGGAGAGATACATTGCACGCTTGATGCGCTGATTACGAGCATCCACGACCTCCGGGGGCAAACGATTGAGCGCATATTGAACGCCCAACCTGTCGGTTTGATCGTATATATCCTCGTACCGAAGGCCTTCGATAAACCAATTGAGAATAGCCAAATCAGTGGAAGAAATAAGAGAGAAACAGGAGGAGGTAATGAATGTAAAATACTGTAATTTTTGAGGCAGTTGCCCATGTGAGAGGGTCTTTATCAGAACGTCCCGTGGGATGCCTGCTGAAGAACTCCTACATTTCAAGGTGAGTTCCCATTGTCATAATACCATGGCATCCAAACAAGTCAGCTCATGAAGTGAACCGGGATTTTTCTATGTCTCCCGCTTTTATTCAAATAATATTGAGCAAGCACCTGGTCAACTGCTAAAAACCAGTGATTAGAAAGATCACGGGCGATGAGAATCCCAGCTTTTTACGTACTCACATATAACACATTGCCCTAAGGTCTTCTTAGAAAAGAGTTAAAGCCATAAGGGTCCACTTGTTGGGCCTATCCTTTCAGTGTTTTGGGCCTATTGATCAACCGATTATCCAATGGAGTCCTTGCCTCTACGAGAGGTAGAGATAGCTACAGGAGCAGAGGTAAAAACAGTGGATCGCTACGCCTACTTCCCCATACATAACAAGATATGCAAAAGTTTATGTGACACGAGTGCATTCAGAATATTCGATTACATGTTTGTTAGGTTGGGGTGAGGGCAGGTCAGATGGCCACCCAATCAAGGACCTTCTTCCCTACATTGTAACTAGCACAGCAGCAAAGTGGCTGGTGTTGCGGCTGGTGAACGCCGAAAGTTATCTGGACGGACAGCGCTCTGGTGAATTGAAACGCACAGACAGCTGAAACGCATATAGAGTTGAGGAAATCCAAAAGTTAATCTTAAATGTGGTAATTCTAAAGGTTAATTAGTTAAACGTGGCAATCATATGGTGGTACAGTAATTTCTTAATATGATTAGGTAAATGTTAAAAGTAAACAGGTTAACTGATGCATTCAAAAATACAAGGAAGTTATGAAGAGTAAATCACATTCATTGATTTGGGAGGACGACTAAGAATATTCCAACATTTTCAATTGTTAGCCATCAAATTAGAATTTTAGATTAAAAGGTGATTAATTGTGCCCATCTCCAATAGATATACGCCTTTCGACGTAAAAATCTCCCTTAATCATCTGTGATGCCATGCTTCTTCTAATTCAAATTACTTTGCTCCTTTTTGTACTGCCTAGGGTTTTGAGGGTTTCATAGCAATAACCCACTTATACCCTTCTTCTCTTCTCCATCTCTATATATATATTGTATGGAGGCTAATATTATAATAATATAATAAAAACCCAAAAGAATTTACACCCAAAACCATTGATCTTGAGTTCAAATGGTTAAAGCATTTGTTTTTATCGTTCCACCACTAATGATACAAATAAGTG
>ML779997.1:822761-839210 GCA_009831015.1 Picea engelmannii
GATCACTTAAAATTTATTAATTTTAGTCATTTATCCCTTGAAAAAACTGTGGTGACCAATTTTTTTGGTCTCCTGGTCACTTATCTCTCATTTTGTACTAGTGCCCCCACTGGTTAAAATTTTGTGGTATAAAAAGATAGGTCAGGGGTTAAACCTGCAGACCTAACCTATCCATATGTAATACCATTCAGATCGAAATAAAAACCAAAATGGCTTGTTAGTCTGAACAAATCAGACTCGGTGGGATGTTGGTATAGTTTGTTGGCAAAGTCATTGGGTCAACAGAGGTCCCAAGGTCAACGTGTTTTGTGTTACACATAACAACACTTGGCATTAAATATTTATGTCCAATGTCCTTTTAAGAAGCAATATGTTCAACAATATGGTTATGGTATGGTTGTTAAACCATTTGCGTGGGCAGGGGTCACGGGGTTGAGCCTCTTGCGTGGCTCGTTTCTAATGATTCTTCAAAATTCCAATTCAAATATAATATTTGTCATATTCGATAACAAGTGACACCCATGGCACATTGGTAGGGCATTGGTTTCGTCTACAGCGGGTTCGAGGTTTGAATCCCCTGTCAATCGATCTGTAACAAACTTTTGACTTAGCCTGTATCGGCCAATTTATGGGTGCCACGTGGCACAATCCGGTTGGTCCACCTGTTGCACAATCACTGCTCGGTCAACTCTTCCATGTCAACACCTACCCAATCGACACCTACCACATCAACATTTTGTCCTTACACTACCACGTCAGCACTATCTGTACATGCCATGTGTCACCTTTTGGAATTGTGACATGTCTTACATTTGTTGACCTTTTGCTAGTTTGTCAAAAACTTCAGAACGTCATAACTTCTGCATACGGTGTCTATTTGAGCCCATTCAAGCATCGTTGGAAATTTCTCGAAAAGCTCTTCGACTTGGTACCACTTTCAAAAGCATTTGAAAACATCAATTTTTCCTCAGTTATGGATCCTACTGGATCATATAATAATAATAATAAATGTGACAAAATATTAATGTGTTAACAAGATTTCTATAAGCATGCATGATCTTTGTACAGTAATCACAAATTGTTTTAATTCCAGTCAATAAAATTGATGATCAGTTTAAGATGGTAATCAAAGTGCGATTTTATTGCCTAACAAAGTCTCCTAATATTGTAGAGAATTAGGACTAGGTTATGTTCCTGGGATAGTTTTGGAAACTTGAAGTAACTATGGGCTATGACTTTGCTCAGGGCTAATATTAACCCTATGTTTTATGTTCTAAATGCTTGCATTTTTATTGGGACGTAGTCTAGATGAAGTTATTATAGTTTAAAGTTTGTAGGTATTCCAAATATATTAATTTTAGGCAAATTTGGATGTTCAATCACATTTTATTTTATTTGGAAAACATAATTTGTTCAAATTGTTTATAATTTTTTTGGCATTGTAAAAGGCAATTAAGGAAATTACAGTGAATTGGATATACTTTTCCAAACAAAGTCATTGAAATTTATCATAAATTTCATTTAGTCTATTTTATGAATCTTTAAAGCCGCAACAACAAAGTTGTAAAAAGGTTAAGGTTAAAGGATATTCAAAAAAGTATTATTTGTCTATTGATTCTCCAATGCCGTGAGGGTTGGTGACATTTCCTAATCAATATTTTGTTCAAATTGTTTTAGATATTTTTGGCATATCTAAATATATGTAAAAGGAAAATATCGAATATAGTAAATTCACTTTGCCAAATTGAAGTGTTGAAATTTATTATAAATTTGATTTTCAATCCATCGTATATGAATATTTAAAACAACGTCTGCAAAAAGACATAGGATAAAGGATATTCAACAAGGTTTTTTTGTCTCCTTATTCTTTAATTCCTTAGGGTTGGTGACATCTCCTAATCAATCTTTTTTATTATGTTATCAAGTAGATCCATCATAATGCCATAGGATGAAGGGTATTTAAAAATTATTCTTTGATTGTTTAATTATTCATTGTCTAAGGGTTGTTGACATCTTTGAAGCCATTTTTTGCTATGTTTTTCACTATCAATTAGATCCATCACAATGGTTTGTTGGAAAAAGTAGATTTGAATATCGTCTAAAAATATTAGTCTCAATTTGTTTAGCGCAACTGTATAACCAATGTTCAAATCCTTCTTTTTGCTATTAAAGTTTAACTTAAATAAAATAAATTAACACGATTCAAAGTTCCACTATAATTCAAAACTCTATTCTTCACGTTTTAGCACTATCTAACACAACCCAAATCATTAAAAACACCCAAAATAAATTAGTTAGTGAAAAGTGAGTTTATTATTTTTTTTCCCAATTCCAGCCTAAATGTCTCGAAATGAAGCCTTTTGAATAGACCTTAAAACTTTCATTCCATCAAAATAAATGGGAGTGAAAAGAAGCTTTGATACCAATTGATAAAAAAAAAAACAAGAACAACAACATGGTGGAAAAGGCACACTAGCCAACACTCTATGTATTCACTCCAATGTTACATATTTATAGTACAATGGGTGATGCCACCTCATAGAGAGATTTGCTCTAGATCCCAAAATCACGCATGATGAATAGGCTAGGCAATCTTAACTAAATCATTAGTCATCACTTGAGGATATATTACTAATATCCTAAATGAATAATACAAATATAGGTGACAATTTAGACTTAGTGATTGGTTAAGGTAAGCCATAGGCTAACAATCCCCCCCTCAATCACAAGTCCGATCAATAATACCAACAATAAAGCATAAACTAGTGTCAATTCCAAGTCTTTGTATTGAAACTCCTGTGTTGAGCCTTAATGAAGAACTACCTGAAAAAGCGCCAATCTGGATGTTGAATGGTTAATCTGAAATGAATTGGAAGAGAGCTGAGATATGGAAGTGAACAACTGCAATATCTGAACATTCCCTCATTGCTTGACAATTCAATCATTTTTCCAATTATTTGAGCTAGAAGAATCTAATGCCTTCTGCTAATTGGTGAACATGTAGTATTGCCACTCTATTATCAATGTATCACTGAAGTGCTCTCTGAATTTGTGGTTTGGGACAACCACTGACCAATTGATACCATGTATTTGATGGTTTTTGGATGACCGCTAACCAATTTTGACACTTTTAGGTGTCCAACAACATCCCAATGTATAATGTGTATGATTCAATTGCAAGTCATTGAACCATAATCCTACCAAAGTCTTCCATCTCTGGAAAATATCACTATGTAATCATGTGAGCCAGGATGCATGCAATTTGTTCACTTAATGTAAACTCCAATCTGATGAGAGTGAATCAACTTCTAGTCTGACACATCCCTGAAAATGTCTGACAACTCAATCAAATGCCAAGTTGCAATGCAGAAGGATCCTCTTGTCCTCTTCTAGGTCAAATGACCATCTATGTGAACCAAACGTCCACATCATTGCTCTCAAAATCAAAATCAACATCCCAAATATGTATGATTCAACTTAAACTTATTGAACCATAATTTTTCTAAAGTCTATCATCTACAGACCACAGTTGCCCATTTGGAAAATTTCATGCCTACCTGGCATACGTGTTGTCGAAACTTTTAGTCTGACAACCAATTCCATCATCAATTCCCCCCTTTTTCAGCTGAAAGGAGAGACCACAAGTGGTTTCATGAACCATCATCACTGGAATTTTGAACTCCCCCCCTTAAGGTGCTTGAGAGTTTCATCATTGTACTCCCTCCATATATTCTCAAGAGAGTACCATACTTGTTCCATTTGAGTACAAAACAAAGTGGGCATGCGGAAAAAACCACATGTTATCTCATCCAGTGAGGGCCATGCTCGAAAGCTACGCCATAAGAGGACCACTTATGTGAGGTACAAAACTGTTATGTGCTACAAGATTGGTGTTTACTCGAGAATGAATTCTTCGGTAAGACTTATATAATCGCTTGGTTGTTGATGACCATTTCCAAGGATCAATCCACTCATAGTGAATCTTCAATCTTGCAGGTTTCTTCAGCGTTGAACTTATATTTGAAGAATGGTTATGCTTTCCACAATGCTGGAAAGGATGGAGATCAAAACACATATTCTCCTTATGACCAACTCGATTGCAATGTTTCCATGTCACATTATGTTGTTGAACTTGAACAGGTGAAGTTGAAGCGTCTTGAAGGAATCCAACACTATGGAACTTGATTGGTCTGGAATAATCGGGAATATGACAGGTAACTTCCTTGTCATATCCAAGTCTTGTTCTATTCTTGTTGTAGATGATTTCTTCCCAAGGTCTGATGATGGGCTTGGAAAGAGTATTCTGAACCTGTTTTTTTGAAATCCGTGGAAGTGGATTTATTGCATGTTGTTGCAACATTGAAAGGTTTTCTTCACTAAACTCAAAAGAAAAATTTTGAAAAGTAGGTTCATGAATAGATTCATATTTGTCTGCATCTGCAATTGTCTTGTTGAGTTGCTCCTTCAATGACTGTTGATCAAAAACATCATCATCATCATCATCTTCATTCTCATAGAGAGGATTGTTCTGAACAAAAACTAGTTCAGAACACTTCACTGGTTGTTGATTTTTGAGATCAGTCAACTCATTATTCAATAGCTGGGATAGAGATTGAAGAAGTATAAATTTAGCTTGTGTCACTTGCAAACAAGTTAGCACTGATTGAAGAGTTTCTTTGTTCAATATCATTGTGTTGTCTTCAGTGGTGTTTATTAGAGTGTTCATTAACTCTAATAATTCTAGATTTCGATCCATTTCAAAAAACACTAAATGAGGCCTCCTTGTGTAGATAGATCCCGATTACAATTTGACTCGACAGAAGAAGGATTATCTGCAACTCGCTCACTTGAATCGGTCGCTTGAACTTTTCTTACTTTCTTCCAAGAAGTTGAGGTTGTCGGATACTACCAAAAATGCACCCAAAACTATGATGTTTACAATGATTTGAGTTAAACTACTCAACCTTGTCAATTTTGACTCAAAATTACAGTGACTCTTGGGTGTCGAGCTCAGCCAAGAATGCACCTGAAAATTACAATTCAACTTGATTTGATTGGACACTTACAAAAAAAATGTAGTTGAGATTGATTGCTTACAAAAAATAATATTTTCAAGTTACAATGAATCATGATTTTGAAGTTGAATTACTCTTCAAATTTGAATGTGTTGTCGATGATTTTGAGTCTAGTTCTCCTTTGATTACGAGCTTGACTTGTTCTTTTCTTTAGTATTCTTTGTCGATGCTTGATTTGCATTACTTTTGCTTGAATGCATGTGCATGAGTAACATTGTGCTTGAGCTTGTGTGTGTTGCATTAAATGCTAAAATTGTAAGTTTGTTTATGTCAAAACTAGACAGTAAACAATATAAGCCTCCATGAAAATTTCACCACAACACACTACGCAAGGTGTGCCTAAGATACCCTATTCAATTTCGAGCAGATCTAGGACACAAAACAAAAAGAGTTCAATTTTATTTTAAGTATCTCTCTTAGGAACCCACGTACAATGGGAAGGCTTGTTGTGCCTCTTTCATCACCTTAGTGAGCAAAATAGAGGTGCTTGCAAGCTTAGTTGGGTTTGCTAAGCAAGAAAACTGCAAGGAAAAGGTTTAGAGAAAGAAATATAAAACAAAAACTAAGAAATAAAACAACAACTAAATTGATAAACATAGGGACATAAGGACAAAAGAAACAATGAGACCCATGACACCAATGATAAGGATGATATTAGTGAAAGAAAACACCGAGAAGAAAGAGGACTATGAGTCCCTTCTTTCTCCAAGGGAGGGCTCTTGGACCCCACAAATAAGCTCTTCTTACAACTTTGAAAATGAAAATGGAAATGGTGAAAGAATTCTTTGCTAATCCACTCAAGGGGTGAGATGGATTTCCCAATGCAATGATGCAAGTATACTCTTAGCAAGGATAGAAGATTCCTCAAGAGAATAATGGTAGAATAACTTTGCTATGAATTCCTTGAAAAATGAAGTGTATCCATGGCCTTTTTATAGCATTTCTTTGAGGTATTGTCCAACTAGTTTGCAGTGTGAAAAGAGGCTAATTAAGGCATTTCTAGGTCTTTGACCAGCCACCCAGTCGAATCCAGTCCAGATTTCAGTGTCAAATCAACTTGGAAGCTTAACCAAAAGTAGGTGGGAGGCCGATCACTCTCATAAATGCGTTGTTTCTCAGGTGCGCGGATTTTTGCGACAACAATCGCGCATCGTGCGCATATGCGTGATTTTTGCATTCCTATGTTGCGCATGTGCGTGCACGCCCTGTGTCTTCATAGCGCCCTTTAATTTTTGCACTAGTTGTATAGTTTTGACCCTTTGGGAATGATTTTGTGTTAATTCAGGTCCATGGATGACCTCATAACTGTTTGACGATGATGAATTCTTGTAACCATTTGCAGACAAAATTTCAGTGAAAACAGATGCCCCCTGATGGATGAGGTTAGGAGAATACGTATAGCCGAAATCCATCAATGTTTCTTCTACTGAGAGTGTTGTTGTAAGAGAGAGCAATAGTGGGATTGTCAAGAGTGCCCCGTTGGAGGGAGAAGGGAACCTGTAGAACCCAACCTTCCATAAGGTGTGCAAAAATAAACTGTGTACAAACGAGGCGGGCATGCCCCATGCTCGTGTCATGTAACTCAAAAGAGGAATGAAGTGTTGATGTAGACAACTGCAGCGCCCTTGGGGGCAGTCGTGATAAAGGAAGAAGACAATTCTGCGGAGGAACATACTCTGAACAGTAGGCAGTGACACCGATAAGAAGTATTATGGATTATGTAGGCATTTATAGCCCAGCCAATGTTCAGAGGTCTTCGGCAAGTATAAGAACTAACTGTTATAGTCACAAAGTAAGACCCACCGTAACATGAGAAAGTGTTGACGTCAAATGTTATGGGGGTCAACGATAGCAGGGAGCAATTGTGGTTCTCCCTGTGTCATCCGAGAGCTCTCATTGGTAAGGTAATGAGAGTCAAGATATTGTTTCCCTTTTGGAAAACTGTGTTGATGTCGACAAAAGGGGGACGCGACTCCCAAAAGAAAAGGGTTTCATGAAATCTACTAGGTGAGGTTAGGAATTGGAAGAGGTACATGGATGAAGTCAAGATGTAGGAAGACTCAAGACTGCCCTTGGTTGGGGTATATGTGAGGTAAAAGTGGCCGCAATCGTTCAACGAGGTCGAGTGTCAGGGGCACAACAAGACAGGGGATAAGTTGTGCCAAAGGCAGGACAAAGTGAACAAACTCAGAGGGCAGCGGAAAGTGGCCTGTGGGATACTCTGAATATATGGACGATGTCGTAAAGGGTAGATGATAAGTAGTGCCCCAACCAAGGGTGACATGGGTTGCTTTTGCCAAAAAGGGAAGAAGGACGCCAAAGGTGACGACAAAAAGGGAAATGTAAATGCTGGAAATAAAGGCATTTGTACAACAAATAAAGAATACTTTGGGATAAGTGTACAAATACAGAAACGGGTGCCCCAATGTAACATGGTTGGCCCGGGTAGGGAACAATTTTCTTGGAGAACTGGTGGAGGGTGGGGGCCCCATGGGTGGGTTTCTGTATGAGGTAGGTGAAATGAAGAGAGAGTTGCAGATGGGCAAACTGATTGTGGATGAAATGGAGGGTTCATGATACTGTGGAGGTGCAGTAAAAAAGAGAACCTTGGAGAGATAATCTGGGAGTCCGTTGGGAAAGCTAGCAAAATGAGGAGAAGGAGTATGTGGCTGATTCGTGACATGATGTAAGACTATTGGGACTCCCATCCCTAACGGGTTTTGAAAAACAACATGAGTTTCAAAGGCGCAAAAGGGTGCTATGAATGGGACAACTCATGTGGGTAAGAGTGCTACCGGGTGACAGTACCGAAGATGCAAATGGAGGTGTTGGTAGTGCAGAGCTGGAGATGGGGATCCTAGAGGCAAATGTCAGAGGGTGTGACTGGAGATGCAAGTGAGATTTAGAGGGAATGACTACATGCAAGTGCTGAGTATATACCTGAAGGGGTTGCGTTGATGTATGATGATCAAGTACCTGCACACATGACAACCAAATACCTGACGTGAACAATATCTGAAGAGAATCGAACATACGAGCATTTATTTGATAATTTTTAAATATGAGCATGTGTACCTAGTCGGGGTATGAAAAAATGGTGCCCCAGGGGCTCAGGATGAAAAGTGGCTTGGGGACTGTCGTGATGTAGATGACGGGATGCTGATCCCATGGCTGAAGATGGATCGGGGAATGGACACTGGGAGCTCCCGGAATAGTGAGTGGAAGTTTGGCGAAAAGGCCTATATATAGTTGTAGGGACCACATTGCCACCTCATTTGTACTTGCTGCTAGAGTGACTGGATGAGAAGTATTCAGAGGAGATTTGGAGATTTTGGGAGAACAAGGCATCTGATCAAGGACCAGCGAGCTTCAGGTTAGTAGTTTTATCATCCTGCATAGAAGTAGGGCTTCCATTTTTGGGCAGGGCTTGTACGGAGGGTTGTACAGGGGGTTTTATGCGTGTGGGCCCCCACGTGCATGGGCGATTCGGGAGTATGTGTGCACAAGTGCGCGCTTGCCCACCAGATAGGCACGCATGGGGGCACCGGTAAGGGGGACAAAGGCGCGCATTATGTGCGCGCCTGTTGGCTGCACAACCGCGCATTTGTGCGTGGCTGTGTATTGGACAGGCACACTTCAATGCGCACCTGTGTTTGTGACAGGAGCGCATGAAGGCGCCCCTGTATGCTGAGTAGGTGCGCACGAGTGTGCACCTAAAGGATGGACAGGCGCGCTGGAGTGCGTGCCTGTGGAGTGGACAGGCGCGCATACGTGCGCCTGTGGAGTGAACAGGCGTGCATGTGGGTTAAACAACCGCACCTTGGAGGCAAATTTGACAAGTGTAAAACTTATCTTTTAAATGTTGTTTATGGTCCATTTGGCTGACTTAGGACTGTTTTATGTGGCTGCAGGTGATCATTTTGCACGATGCCCATTGGTTGGCGAGAGCGGGATTGGTCCCAGCTGAGAGATGTTGTGGCGATTAAGGATCCGGGAGTACGTGCTACTTTGGTAACCTATGGGCTGCTGAAGTTCTTTGAGTGCCCATTGATACATCGCAGGAGTATCTCCTGCAGTTCCTTATCCGAATGTGGAGTCTGGACCTGCATTGTTTCATAGTGTGGGGAGAGCAAATTGCTTTCACTGCAGTGGAGGACATGTATTTTTTGACTGGGCTCCCATTCCGGGGAACGCCCCTACCGGCGGAGACGGTACTACCTAGGGATGTGGCGCTAGTGACAGTGGGTCGGAGTTCTTTTCGAGGGTGAACTTCATGTCGGGTACTGTTGTGAGCATTGGGGCGATGGATGCTCTAACGCATCGTTGTATAGAAGCGATGATTGTGAGAGTGTATGGGTCCCTGGTGACGCAACGGATCAATGGTGGTTAGTTGTGTGTGATGGAAAGGGTATTGGCCGGTGAGCACTTCGCCTAGGGGCTTACGCTACATGCCAGGATGGTAGGGCAGATGAACCATTGTCGGTCCACTGATACAGGAGAGTTTTCCTTTGGGTCCATCCTAGTGGCCTGGTTTTTGGAGAGGGTGCCTATGTTGCACCCTAGGATTTTATTGGGTGCGCCTAGGGCGTGAGAGACATGACTAAAGCGGTGGTCGATTGTTTTGCTTCGCCACAGTGGTGGCGAGGGTGGCCACTTCTTTACTGCTGAGGCGGCACAGGTGTGGTGGCAGATGCTGCAGGTGATTTTACAGTTCCCATATGCTAGTGTTGACTTCCAGGATGATCTGGACATGGTGTTACCTCCAGGGGAGGTTTTTGATCACTGAGGTATGTTTGTGAGTTTAATATATATGTTTTTTTTATAGCATAGCATATGTATATGATATAAATGCTGATACTATAGTTTGGTTTTTTGTATGTGCAGATGTGGCACCTCGCAGGCGCGAGGTTGAGTTACTGAGAGCATCGGCTCGTCAGGAGCCGGAGAGACCACCACTGGTAGGAGAGAGACGTTGGCGTGCGGATGTCGAGGCGAGACCAGTTGAGCCTGATAGAGTAGCGAGGAGACACAGGTTTGATGACCCAAGTGTTGGGCCATCACACACTCCTTCGGTGGATGTCGGAGAAGATTTTGAGGACATTCACCACCGCCTGGAGGCGGTGTTACAGGGCCTGTATGAGGGCATGTGGTCACGTATCCAGGATGAGGGCATCTTGGAGCAGTGTGTGGGGATTTCGCCGCCATGGCGGGCCGTGGTACGACGGGCAGCAGGTGCTTCTATGATCGGATGGTTACCTCCTGGTCAAGAGGGACCAGTAGTGGGTGGGGGACCACCGCCTGAGGGAGGGGTAGGAGGTGGTGCTCTAGAGGCACCTTGTGTGGTGTTCTATGTATTTTTGTATTTTTGTATATAGGCTGGTGAGCCCATTTTGTACCGAGGTGCTTCACTGGCCTGCAGATACTTGTATTTTTGTATGTAAACATTTGGATGGCACTGTGGACCATTTTATATATACATGAGTATACATTTTGAGATCTATGTGGTGTTTACATGTGTTTTGTTAATGTGTTGATGATGTCTAATCTATATATGCTGTGACAGGTTGTTGATATATTTATGTATGTGTAGAGGTATATTGATGTGATATATGCCAGTCTAACACAATATTAGCTAAGTTATCTATAATTTGATTCAAGTGTCTAGGAATATGTGTAAATGTAATGGAATCAAAATGTCAAGATAAAAGTCTAACCTGCAGGTATTTGCGAAAGAGGCAAGGATCACGTACATGGTACACATTGTTGAGATGGAGAACAACTAGTTGAGAGTCGAGCAATACGCTAAGGTGATGAATACGATGATGCTGGGCATCGGCCAGGAGGCCAATGACGACAGTGTATTCAGCTTGGTTGTTGGTCCCTAAACCCAAACATATGTCGCTCGAATGGAGAATTTCATGTGAGGGGGTGTAGAGAGCCCAAGCGGCCGAAGTGAGATTTTGTGTCCAACGGCTGGTGCCATCGGCGTAACCAATGTGGTAGGCCGGTGGAGGAAGCATCTGTCAATAGCAAAAATGATAGTTTAGACGTGAGGGATGGAAAAAATATTAAAAACACTATAAAAGAAATAACCTAAAGTAGAATGACTACGTTTAAGCATAAAATTTCTTTAAGTATAACCCGTTGACAGGTTCTTTGAGAGAGAGGCCTTTAGGAGAGGCCAGGATGTATGTGCCTTTGGTGAGGCAATGTTGGATGATATAGGGGTCATGCCATAGTGACTCAAATTTGCCATGACCAAAGGTATCGTGAGTGATATCGTAAGCAAGGACGAGGTCGCCTTCGTGAAATGAGTGAAGGTTGGCATGTCGATCAAAGGTGGCCTTTGATTGTTTTTTAGCTGCCTCATTGTTCTGTAATGAAGATCGATGATCCTCATCCAGGGACTCTAAGTTCAGCAAGCGCTGCTCCATTGGAGCAGTGTTAGGTAAGAGCTCAATTGTGGTGCGTAAGGTGGGAATTTCGCACTCGATTGGAAGAGTGGCCTCAACCTCGTGGACTAGATGAAATGGTGTGAAACCGGTAGTTGTTTTCACAGCCGTACGGTAAGCCCATAGCGCGGAAAATAACATATGATGCCAATTGGTCTTATGTTTATTAATCGTTCGCTGTAACATGGTCTTGAGGAATTTGTTAACTACTTCAACTTGTCCATTAGACTGAGGGTAATATGGTGAGGCAAACTCATGGGATAATCCTAACCGAGATGAGAGTTCGATGAAAATCTCATTTTCGAAGTGTTTCCCATGATCGGAAACTAGTTGGAGTGGTACTCCAAAGCGAGATATGACGTGGTTAAAGAAAAAACGCACTATGGTGTCAGCGGTATTGTTGAAGGTGGGCATAGCTTCCGCCCATTTGGTGAAGTAATCAACTGGGACAACAATGTATTTGTGTCCATTGATGGAGGGGGGATTACAAGTCATGAAGTCGATGCCCCATTTACAAAAAGGGTCGGCAGTGATGACTGGATGAAGAAGAGAAGGTGGTGCTCGGGCTTTGTTGGCGTAAAGCTGACATTTCTCGCATCGTTTCACGGCATGAATGCAATCGTGAAACAAGGTAGGCCAAAAGTAACCTGCTCGGATAATCTTCTGAGCAGTGGATATTCCCAACAGATGGCCCCCGCAGGCACCGCTATGGCAGTCGTTCAAGACTCGATTAACCTTGTCAATGGTCAGTTATCGACGAAGAATGGTGTCGACCCCTCGCCGGTATAAGATGTCGTCAATGAGGAGGTAGCGGGGGTCCTGGTGGTGAATACGACGACGATCATCTCGTGAAAGGTGGTTACCAAAATTTTGAGTTCGGAGGTAAATGAGGAGGTTGTTGTACCAAGGATCATCCAAAGTGATGTAAAAGAGGTGTTCTTCGGGAAAGTCGGTATTGACGGGGGCACTGGTGGTGTCAGAGGGGAGGGTCGTGACAAGTTCGACGAGAACGAGGGCTTTCTTGCTCTTGGGTGTTGAGAATTCAAGATCGTACTCCTGAAGGATAACGATCCATTGGGCAAATTTTCCGACGATTGAGCAAGTATTGCATAGGGCTGGAATCTGCTACAACCTTAGTTGTGTGAAGCAGAATGTAGTGACGCAGTTTCTGGACTGCGAGGACGACTTCAAGAGCTAGTTTCTCTTCGTGTTTATACTTCAAGGGTGGTCCTGAGAGGTTTTTACTAACGTAATAAATGACATGCTTGTGATTGTCATCACCGATCTGAACGAGAACTCCTGCTACTGAAACAACTGATGCTAATATGTAGAGGATATAGTCACGATTGTAGTCAGGTGCACTAATTAAAGGGGTGTTGGAGAGTGCCATTTTAAGATCGTCAAATGACTGTTGGGCATGTTCATCCCGGTAAAACAGGATGTCATGATGTAGTAGGTGAATGAAACCGTGTGCGCGAGTGGCGTAGTCTGAGACAAATCACCGTAGAAAGTTAGCCTTTCCTTGGAGGCTCTGGAATTGACGTAAATACCGGGGAGGTGGAATTTCGGTGATAGCTTGGATTTTGAGGGGGTCCACGGTAATACTGCTTTGGGAAACGATGAATCTAAGGAGGTGCCCCACGGTGACGCAGAAGATGCACTTGAGGAGATTCAAGTGGATGTTGTATTGACGGCACCGTTGGAAGATGATCCGTAAATCATCAAGATGTTGGGTGCGTTTCTTGGATCGAGATGTGAGGTCGTCCAAGTATGCGAGGATGATATGAGCCAGATCGTGAAAAATGTATGTCATAGCCCGTTGGAAAGTTGCGCCAGCATTCTTTAAGCCAAACGACATGACACGATATGAAAAATTAACCCAAGGGGTAGTGAATGCGGTTTTGTATTGATTGGCTGGGAGAATTTGGATTTGATTATAACTAGAGAAACCATCCATAAAGGATAGAGCCTCATGGCCTGCGCAGTCGTCGATAATTTGATCGATGAAAGGCGTTGGAAAGTTGTCTTTGGGACATGCGTGATTGATATCACGAAATTCCGTGCAGATGTGGATAGTGCCCTGTTTTTTATTAATGGGTACAGGGTTGGAAACCCATGAGGTATAGGTGATGGGGTAGATGAACCCAGCCATGCATAATTTGTCAATTTCGGCTTTGATGGCCGTTGCTTTGGATGAGTGTAGCGGTCACTATTTTTGACGAACTGGTGTAATGTTAGGCCAGGTGTCGATGCGATGTTCAACGATAGAGGGATCGAGGCCAGACATTTCTGTGTATGACCAGGCAAAAATATCTCGATATTCCTGGAAGAGGGCTTTATAGGTAGTGATTTCTTGAGGAGTGCAAGTAGCTCCAATGGTGATTTCCTCGATGACGCCATTTTTTATGGAAATGTCAATTTTGATGGTCGGGGAAATGTTGGCCATGTTTCCTTCTTCAAAAGCATCAGGGGCAGGGATGGGGTTGTTGAACCAGTCAATATGCCCTGATGGGATAAAATCCTTGGTTTCGACCGTGTATATGGGGTTTTGGTTAGGTGGAATGGAGGCTTCCTGTGGAAAGAAGAGTGCTCGGTAGTGTAGCGCATCCCATGGGTAGTCAGGGTTGTTTAACTCTTCTAGTATTTCCTCGTCATAGTGGAATTGGTAGGAATACAAGGGGTCATGAAGAGTGATATCGGTGACTGTTGTTGTGTGGCTGCCCCCTGGTGAGGAAGAAGTAGGAGGAACGCCGCAAGGAAATTGCGATGGTTCACTTGACATAAACCAAATATCGAAGTACTAATGAGTACCCATGGTCGTGGGATGTAAAATTTTCGTAGGGAAATGAGCGAGAGAATTGGGGGGAATTTGGGGGTGAATCCTCGGATAAGTCATCTAAGAACCATGGAGGTGTTGGGAGGGCCTCGGGTTCGAGAGAAATGACATGAAGACTCTCTAGTGATGAGGTAAGGTCAACTATTGATTCTGTGGGTCTTTGAAGCAGGGTTAATTAGCACTACCTGTATTCAATGATCATAGGACACTGGTATGTAAAATGATCTAAGGATTCACATAGAGAGCAAGGGCATCTCATACGTTCATTGACTGAAGTTGTGACATAGTGGATATTAGTGATTTTTGGTAGGGATGACGTAGCTAGACTGGGTTCGCTCTAGAAGCTTTGGCGTACTGCGGCTAATGTCTGTCGAAAGCGTGGAAGTACTGGGCAATGGTGGGTATAATGACCATATTCTGAACATATAGCACAAGTGAATTTGGTTCGCAGCCCTTTACTACTTGAATGAAGGGTGGTAGCGGCAGTACTATCTATAGTGGCGAGTGTTGAGGGAGTTTGATTGAGTGGAATCAAATTTCGTAACTCTGGTAGAGATGGGCAGTTGTTGGTTTGGTGTCCATATTTTTCACATAGCGCGCAAGGTGGTTGGATGCGCGGGGGAAGTGGAGTTGTGGGTTCCTTCTTCTTTCTCCTACCCCCAGCTATGGCAGGGGGGGTAGTGGGTGGGGGTGTAGAGGGTATGGTGGGAGTGAGTATGGGAATCGTCATTGGGATTCCTTCCATTTGGGGGGGAAGGGATGGTCGAGGGACCATCTCGGGTGGATGTAAATACCAAATGGGAATTGCTAACACCATATTAGGGAGGGTAAGCGTTGCAGCTACTTAGAAAGCTTCAACGCCAGGTGGAGGGTAAAAGAAGGGGATTTGAGTAATGGCTTGGGGAACTGTTTCCCAAACTGGGATATGGCCTTAGGGAGGGGTGAAATCGTGGACTGGTGGGGTCGACGAATTCGCAGGAGGCTCGTGAGGGGGGAGTTCGGCGACTAGTGGGACGTCAAATATGATAGAAGCCTCCCTAGGAGGAAGGGTATCCTCTATGTCAGTTCCGTTAGATGATACGACACATACTTGATTGGAAGGATGAAGGAGCGGTGGTGCTCCATGGTAAGTTCCTAACAATGATGGATCTTTGAAAATTTCGGGACCCATTTCGATGAGTGGGTATGCGTCATGACTCGTGTGGATGAGAAGGAGAATGTTATCGATGTTGGCAGATGGGTTAGGCTCGTAATGTGAGACTTGGTCAATGGTAACGATCTTCCCATTGTGGGGGAACATCATTGTTCGAAAGATGGACGAGGCAACTGCCTTCATAGCGTACATGTAGCTACGACCGAATAGGATATTATAATCGAGTGGGGCGTCGATAAATTCAATGTCGATGAGAATAGTCTTGCCCCCGAGTTCTACGGGGACATTTTGGAAGAGCCCTTTAGGAGATGATGGTCATCTGTCATAAGATCGTAAGGTAATGGCAGAGGGAATGAGTTCAGGGGAACCAAGTTTCTGCCATACATATTTAGACATAATGCATGTATATGCACCTTCATCGATGATACACCGATGAACTGTAACGTTCTGTATTTTCACTGGGATTTGAAAAGCGATCAAAGCAGGAAGGTGAGGTTCTCCACTGTCGAGATCAAATGTAATGAGTCGAGTATTTGCGGGGTCGACTGCCCCCAAGGCGGAAATTAATGATTTCCACTGAGTGGGACAAGTCTGAAGGACTTCTAAGACTGACATGGCAGCTGGGGATTGTGCTATGTGATCAACCAAACTGTAATTATGAGCTGCACTAGCCTCTAGGTTGTGGACATTCCTGCGCAATGGGATGCGAGGGATGTGAAGAGGTGGTTCTGTGTTAGGGCGAGGTATCACCAATGGGGGTTCCGTTGGTGTGGGGATTGTTTCTGGAGGAACGGGAGGAGACTCAGCGGGTGCATGATACTGACAATTGTGTGTTTGTAGAAGGATTTCTTCCTCACTAGTGAGGAGAATCATGCGATCTGCTGGATTGTTTGGATTGAGGTACTGTCCCACCTGAGGTGGGGGAGGCTGCAT
>ML779997.1:858453-869013 GCA_009831015.1 Picea engelmannii
TCCTAACATTAAAGTCTCCTAGCATGAGGATATTACCTTCATTTTTCAAACTATAAATATCTTGTTCTAAATTATTATAGGGACAATTGTTATCTAGATTTTTTTCCTTATAAAAAGTAGAATTAATAGGTGCAAAATAGCAAACTGCTATATACATCTTCTTAGCATTGGTGTCTGAAATTTCTATCCAAATGTATTGATTGAGAGGGTCAATCTTATGCAATTGAATGTGAGGAGAAATTATCTTTCTAATATAACAAGTTATTCCTCCTATCCCTCTATGGTGGTATTTTTTGTTCCATGCCGACCACAAGAAAAATCCTTCTTTGTTAGGGACCTTAGATTCCTCATGCTCCCAAGTTTCAACCAGACAAATAATATCAATATCACTCGGGATCCAACTTATCATAGGACCTTTGCGCAATGGAAATCCATGACAGTTCCAAAAAAGGATCCTGAGTGTCCCAAATTCCTATTTATCATTATCCTTCTGGTTTCTATCCCTAACAATAGCTTTTTTATTTCTAATTATTGCCCATTTTCCTTCTTTCCTAGCTTCTTTTACCTTTTGAACCTCCTTCCTTAATTCATCTTGGTCTTCAAGAATGAGGTCTTCATTTATAAATATTCCTGACCCTTTTAAACTCGAAGATTTACTAAGTATGTTATATTTATGGTCATTACAACTTACTTTGACACGGATCAACCTATCTTTGTGATCAATTATTTTTCCTAGCCTATTTTCTTCTATGAGGTAAGTTGTATCAATTTGTGATTTATTATTTAATTATTCTTTTACTATTGCTAGCATATCCTCCTCTTGTTGTTCTTTTATATAAAAAATTATGAGCTTCAAGGCTTTTTTGTTACACTCATGGTCCATTTCGATTAGCTTATTCATTTCCTCTTTGATGGGTTTGATATCCAATTTGTTTTCCATATTATTGAGGGTCAAATTGTTGGTTGGTTTTTCTTCTAGCTCTTTAATCTTATCTCTCAAGTTGTGATTTTCTTCAACCTCTCCTTCTTGGGTTGATTATTTATGTTTTTCCATTTCTTGAATCCTATCCTTCATTGTCTACAATTCACTCTTGAACCCTACGAATATATCCTCTATTTGAGTTTGAATGGTAACTTTAATTTTTTTAAATTAAAATTACCATTTTAATTCTTAATTTTTAAAATTTTAATTTTTAATTGATTAGAAATATTATGTAATTTCTTTTATAAATTTTCTTTTATAAATTTTTTGTTTATAAATATATATTTTTTAGTTTTTTTAATTTCAATTAATTAGAAGTATTATATAATTATTTTTAAATTAAAAAAATCAAATTAAATTATGAAAAAACTGAGAACACCTACCCTTCACATTAAATTGACAAATTATATCAATGTTTGTATTGGTCGTTGTGGTAAGTTAAGGTTGAACATTAACTACCCTGCTACGTACCGAGTGTATATTGGTGGCAGTGAGTTAAGTGTTAAGCATAGGGTTAGTATAGAATAAATGAATCATTCTTCAAAAAACTTTCTAAATGTTTTTATATGATTATAGTTTTTGTCTTTTATGATGTAGCACTATATTTTATGGGCAATTTATTCTTGGAGAAAATTATACACCATGCACTAAACCAATTATTGGTGTCTATCATCTTTCTTCTCTTCTCTTCATTGGATACCACATTATTCACCATTCAAATGGAGAGGATGGAAAGAGTATATTACCAATTATTAACTTAGTGCATAGTGCATATCTCTCACCATCTATTTTTTATTCTCTATTTATTAAGATCTATGTTAAAATTAAAAAGGGTATCATATATTTCCATAAATGCAAAGCGGGAAGAAATAACTCCTTCTCAAATTTTGTGCTAAAACGCCTAGTAAAAAGAGGCTCGTTCCCACGTATTTCACTACAGTAAACATGATGATTAGAGCTCCACATAGCAATGGAATAAGCACTAGATGGAACATCATGATCACAGTGTATGGATTGGTTGGAACTTGAAAGCTCTCGAAAGCTCAGAATTGAAACCATACAAAAAAATTGGATTTAATGTTATTGTTAAAAATTAACTGTAACATAACCATATATAATAGTCATCACATGACCCGAAAGTAGATATAAATACTCCACTTTCATAATATAGGATTTGAATTAATCTCAAATTTAATTAATTAATTCTATTTTAACTATGAAATCAACTACTTCAGTGAGTTTTTTTTTCCAACAAAATTTTTTCCCAATTATATTAGTAAATATAATTTGTTTACATCATCTAATCCATGACTAGGATCGATCCAGGAGACAGACAGTCCCAAAATAGAGAAACCATGGAACCACAATCCCTTTACAAAAATATTACATGATCTGGAACCCAAAAAGGATCAGGAGGAGATCATAAAAAAGACAAAAATACAGATGACACTAGGAGGGAGAGAAAACTCCAAAGGCGATACATATAATGGCTAGAAGAAAAGAAACAAGTTGTTTAAAATCATAAAATCCAGCCAGAAAGGCATCGGGAACTTAATAAAGACTAAGAAAATGCTTGGGGCCTTCTACCCCATTAGTCCACTGGAAAAAGGTAATCCATCCTTCTAGTTCCTTTAATGACAACTTTGAGAGGTGATCAACTTCAACGTTGTATTCCCTGTAGACATGCTCAAATCTTATATGAAGAAAGGATTTGAATAAATCCTTTATTCTGTCCTTCCAACCCTCAATGGTACTTGATTGAATCTTGGCTCTATTGGAAAGCCACTCAATTACTACTTTTGAATCGCCCAGGACTTGGAGTCTGTGGAAAGACAGATGTAATGCCAATTTGAGTGTATCCCATACCCCCATTAATTCAACTTTAGTATTTGTGCCTCTTACACAATTAAAAAGCCATTTATAAATTGTCAAATCTTGAGATTTAAAGACACCACCAGCCCCACAAATTTGGCCATCCAGCTGTGCATCTCCATCAAACCAAGATATGGTTATATCTCTTTTTGATGTGAGCATAATAGAACGTGGAGGGGCATACTTTTGAGATTTTAATCCACGATTATGAAGGTCTAAAGTTTTAAAAATCACTGTGTGGATTGATGGCTTTTTCTCCTTAAAGATTGTTGCATTCCTTTCTAACCAGATGAACCAACATGTGTGAGCAGCTACCACTGTTGGGATAGACTTATCATTCACCTAGATATTACAAAACTCATTCAAGGTATTCCCTTTCCAGTAGTTTTTAAATCTCAGAATCATAGCCGGTCTTTCCCAAACTGAAATAGCAAAGGCGCAGTGAATAAAGAGGTGAGTAGTTATTTCATTCTCTTGATGACAGAGGTGACACCCAGACGGTCCTTCCAATTCTTTAAATTTTATATTTTCCCAAGTTAAGATCTTATTCTCCGCTGCCAACCAGATATAAAATTTGATTTTGAATTGCAAGTCCCATTTCCATAATTCTTGTCTCCACCCTAAAACCTTTTTTAATCCCTGTGTAGAAAGCAATGCCAGATAAGTATTCTTAACAGTGATGATTCATGATTTATCACCTCCGGTCCACAGAAGTTCATCTTCTCTATCCTGGAGAAAGGCACCTGAGTCAATAAGGGCTCTTCGAAACTGATTCCATTAATTTCCTAAAGCACCTGAAAGGCCTAAATCGGCATTGGAGAACCACATGGAGGAAGAGTGATGGTCCATGAGCCTCCTCGCTTGCAAGAGAGAGGTGATATTTCGATTTTTTAATTCAGATAAAAGAATTATCACCCATGCCAAGTATCCTATCTCTACCAAGAGCAATTAGATGACTTGAACCTGGCGACCAGCTTAACCAGTGTGTGATCAAATGAATTGATTTCAGGAGACCTCTCCAAAATCTAGAAGCCGAATTATAATGGAAGGTAGGAGATATGAACCATTTTTTTACCGTAGTATGGGGAAGTTATTTGTCGATAACAACTTTATGCCAAACACCATCATACATCAGAACACGCCAGAGAGAATTAGTAGCCAAGGCCCTGTTGAAATCAAAGATATTCCGCAGACCCCACCCTCCATATTTCTTTGGCAATGTAAGATGTTCCCATTTGCAAAGATGATAATGCTTAGTTTCATTGTTCCCTTTGCAAATAAAGTTGAACAAAATCTTCCTCATATTGTTTAAAACTGTGTAATGAATGGTCTCAAGAGACATCTAGTACACTGGTTGGCATGCTAACACATATTTCAATAAGGTGAGGCACCCTCCCAAGGATAGCCATCTGTAGCACCAATTCCCAATCTTCTTTTCGACTTTCTGTAACATCCAGTTCCAATCCTCCACACGCCGCACCCATTTTTTCAAGTGATAACCAAGATATTTGAAACCAACAGAGAGATCAGAGAAAGTAAAAGGCATAAACAATCTGTAAGGATCAAGATCCGGAGCTGACAATCCTTCTTGGAGAACTGTATATTTTTTAACATTAACCTTTAGACCAGAAGCTGAACAAAATAGTTTAATGATCTTGTCGATCTCCCACCATTCACTTAAAGAATCATTTGACATAATTATAACATCATCTACAAATAGAATATGAAGAATTTTTATAGTTCTGGAGACTTTTATACCAGTCAACATACCATCTTTCTGACTCTCTTTTAGAAGAAGGATGAGACCTTCCATGACCAATATAAATAACAGTGGTGATAAAGGGCATCCTTGGCAGAGTCCTCTACCAATTTTGAAGAAATCAGTGGCCTCTCCATTTAATAAAACATCAAAGGAAGAGGATAAAACACAAATCATAATCCAGTTAGTCATATCAACCCCCGGGACAATTTGTATTAAAATCATCCTTAACGGGTCCCAATTGATGCAATCATAGGCCTTCTGAAGATCCAATTTCAGAACCATGATTTTAAATTCTTCGTTTTTATACTATGGAGGCATTCATGAACCGCCCCAATAGCATCCTGAATACGGTGACCCTTCAAGAAACCCAACTACTCTTCTAAAAGTGATCTAGACATTAATGGTTTCAACCTGTTTGCTATGATCTTTGTGATTATTTAATAGCAAAGGTTGCATAAAGAAATAGGCATGTAATCCCCAAAAGTTTGGGGCTTATTTACTTTTGGGATTAAGGCTATAAAAGTTGAATTTAGACCACCGGAGATAATACCTTTAGTTCTCGCTTCTTCCACCATATCTAAAAGGTCTTCCCCTACCAGATCGAAGAAATGAAAGAAAAATTCTATCGTCCAACCATCGGGCCCTGGGCTCTTGTCACGCTTGAAAAAGGATAAAATCGCTTTAAGTTCACCCAGAAGAATTGGGTTGTACAAGGTTACTACTTCATTTTCGGTGACAAACCTGGAGAAGAGACTAACCACTTTGACTTGATCCACAGTCAACGGAGGATCCTGTTCTTTGAAAAAAAAATTAAAATATTTTTTTGCTTCTTCTTTAAGATCTTCTTGGCCACTATGAAGAATGCCCAATTCGTCTCTTATTTCCCATACAAATTTGTGATTTCTCCTGAAATTGGCAAAGTTATGGAAGAACTTGGTGTTTTGATCACCTCTTTTGATCCATATGGCCCTACTCCATTGACGCCATAGTTCTTCCTTCTCCTTTAATAACTTGTTTCTAGTTTGTGCAAGATTTTTTAGAAATAAATCTTTATGTAAGGATCTTGAGCCTCCCACGGAGTGTTGGAGTGTGTTTGATATATCTTCTTCAAGATTCAATAGAAATGCATTTTCTCTTAAAATGCGTAAATTTGCCCACTGCTTTGTTTTGGATTTCAATTCTTTAAGTTTCCAGACAATCCCTTTTTGTTTTCCACTCTCGCCAATGAATTTTGGATCTGTCTAGAGCTCGTGGACCAAAGCAGTGTAATTATGATCTAACAACCATTGCGACTTAAATTTGAAAGGGTACGCCTTAAACAGAGGAGAAATTTCCAATTGTAATAACACTGGAGCATTGTTAGATACAAAAGGATATTCCACCCATGACCTATAAAGACAAACACTTGAAAGCATATCTTCAGACACAAGGAAATGGTCAAGTCTTTTCCAAATAGCATCTGAACCAGATCGCCCATTCCTCCACGTTGGAACCACCTTCCCTGGATCGATATCAATAAGTTTTTTTGTTTTGGAACAGGGATTTGAAAAACCCTTTCGAGGACCCCATTGTAGCCTATCCACCCCAGGTTTCACCCGATGATAAATTTAAATTCAGGTTCCCTACAATAATTAGATTTTTGATAGATAAAAGACCGGAATCAGCAACTAGGTTTCAGAACCTTCTTTTCTCCATACAAGGGCAGTAGAAATTAAGCAAAGCAATCTCCCTTTTGCTAGTTAAACAAGATCCTGTCAATTAAAGTCCACCAATAGTGAGAAACATAACCAAATTGTAAATTCCCAGATCCCACGAAGCCAACAGTCCACCAGAAGTACCAAAAGAATTCACCGTACAACAAACCCAACTTGGGCGAACAACATGCATGAAAGATCTTGATTTATGAGCTGACACCAAATTTTCTTGAAGAAATACAATATCAGGCCCAGTTTTGTTCAAAACACGATGAAAGGAGGTCGATTTTAGGGTGCCTCCCATCCCTCTAAGGTTAAGAGATTGCAAAATCATTATTTTGCACGAGCGAGGACTTTCATTTCTCTAAGTGCCCCACTGTTAGTGGAAGGAACAGAATCAGGAACCAAGGGAGTCGAAATAGTTGATTTTTTCCGGGCACTCTTCATTTTTACAGGGGAGTAATCAATGCCCAAGCCCCTAGACCAGGCAAACTCTTTCCCAATTCCTTCTTTAAGTGAACTGGACTTACTAGATTCTCTAGACTTAAAATCAGGTTCGATAACAAAGTTACCAAGATAGACAGGTAGTTGAACCGAGGAGTTAGGGCCATGAATAAAGGGTAGTAAGGAGTCCAATACCTCATGAAGTGAAGGCTCATCATCTTCAGGTTCATGGTAACCTAGGAGAGCAGGTGAGCCAACAAGCGTCGGGCTAGAAGGTAGGGAATATCTAAATGAATTTCAACTGACAAGACAATGGGAGGTTTAGATTGGTGTAGTTCAGCTAAGGGTGAAACAGGACAAGAAGGAAGTGTTTCTCCACCCCGAGAAATAACCAACAAGAAATCTTTTTTCTGTTGACTCCTTGACTCGACGTCACACCAATTTTTCTCCACCACAGAAGACATGTCTACGCTAGTAGTCATGTTTTAAAGCCAGTCTGATGCATCCAATCATCTTTTTCAAATAGAGACAAAGTGGAGTAAAGTGCAGGGAAGAGAGTTTTCAACTTACCCATCACTGTACCCTCTGAATCTGGTAATTCAGAATATTCCTGAGGAAACTGGAAGGAGCTAAGACCAGTGTAGTCAACGCCCATGGAAAATTCCTGTGAATGTTGAAGGAGTGATACATCTTCAGAATCTTCATATTCCACTACGAGACCTTTGCATTCACATCTCAGGTGGCCAGTACTCCTACAGAAACTACATCTAAAGGGTAACCCTAAATAATCTAGACGTTGACGAATCCACCGGCCTCGCCACTTAATCTCCATGACTTCCAGTAGTCCAGTATGGATGTCCATTTCAACAAATATTTTCCCGACCTTCCTAGACAATGCTAATAGAGAGGACTTGTCCACCGAAATAAAGGTGCCCAAGGAGTTCCCGATAGCTTGTAAGGCACCTTCATTCCAAAAATGCAGGGGTAAAGTGGGGAGAAGGACCCAAAGGTGTCTTGTTGGAAGTATTCAGTAACCGGGTCGAAAACTACCCTCCAACGCTTTAACATAAGACTGCCTCCTCCAATAATCCACTTACTGTCCAGTAAGTGTGAAGCATCGTCAGGAGAGTTACACAGAATTATGAACCAACCTTTAGTTAAAGACATGAGTTTGAGAGTGTATCCTAAAATAGGATTCTAGACTTTCTCAACCCAAATGGGGAGCGTTAGAGTACACAGGTTCTTGTATGAAAGCCTCCCCACGAGACCACACATTGCCAGCCTGCAAGTCTCCTCAAGACCTACATCAGAACCTAACACCATCTTTCACACTACCTTATTTTCCTTCCACAAACGGAAACCACCCCCGGGGTGACCAAAGGGATCCCCTGCACCTCTATGGGAGCCTGCAAAATCCACCCGACTCGACTTCTCTCTCAAACCAGAACCAAGGTTGTGTGGTTCCGCAACCAAGGGATGTTCTGATAAACCTGGCAAAAAATCTTTAAGGGGAAGAGTTTCAATAGATTTAAGGCTAGAAGGGCGGGTGGCAGAGGAAGTCAATGCACTTGGAAGATGATTAAGTGAGGTTTTACAAATACCTAGAGAGTCCACTAAGGTGAAAAGACCCTCCGCTTGCCAGACTCTTTCATCCTCCACTCCCATGAGAGATTGAACATCAGAATCTATAACTGACATCTTTGGTGGGACCATGGAAAGGCCACCTGGGCTCCACTAAAGAATGGTAAGCTCTGGCAAATAGGAAGACCAGTTACCAAGAAGCCATCTCGGATTCGCAAAAATTGTATAATAACTCTAGTAGCCGATGAAAATTAGTTTCTAAGAAGGGTAATAAATGGAGAGCGTTAAATATGAAGGTTCGAAGTTCGAAAAAAAATACACCTGTGTTCCACTATCCGCCATTCTAGACCACCTGCGCTCCACTAAAAGAGAAAACTCTAACAGAGAAATAAGTCGTTGAAAAAGGGTAAAGGATCTAACGGAGCCGCTAAAAAACAAGCCAAAGGAACGGGTTGCTAAACTAGGTAAAGGAAAGAAAATCTACACCCACTGGTATCCTAGGGGCGCAACAAAGTGTGCTTGGGTTCGGGTCTGGTTCCATAACTGGAGTTCTCGCGCAGACGAGGTTCAAAATTTTCTCGAGACCTCCTTGAGTGAGTTTGATATAAATGAAGACCACTTGTATATAAGTGAGGTTAATATAAACGAAGATGATTGGAATACACCTACCACTTAATATTTTTCTATAAGGAGAGTTCAACTACTAATATGTTTGATATGTTTGGATAGAGATAGTGTAATTAATTATCTAATGCTTTTATTTTCTAGTGTTTTATTTGTCACATTTTATTTGTAGTTTTGATTATTTTTATTTACCTAGTGTTTGATTCTTAAGTTATTATAAGAAAAAGTTTCATCAAATTATTATTGGCTTTTGTCCCTTACTACAGTCGAAATTTAGGAGGTTTTGAAACAGTGAACACAGTTTATATCCAAAAATATTAACAAGTAAGTTTCACCACATCAAAGATATAAAATGATTTTCTTTATAACTTCCATTAACTTATTTCATTGTTATTTTTTAATTAAAAAAAAAAAAACTTTTTTATTAGATATATTTTAGGGATTTATTGGTTATGTTTAATGATTGGTAAACATTAATACTTAATCAATTTGACCAAGATTTCAAATAACCCATCCACATAATTTTGATTAATGTTTTTTTTAAAATGAAATTTTGGAAATGTTTTAATTAAACTTGAAATACTATGGTTGATGAGTAATATTTTTTTCATGCTTTTTTAATACTATTAGTGAGTAAGACTTTTTAAAATGCCTTAGTCTACATTAATGTGGTTTATGTTTGTGAATATTATTATATAATTGATGTTTATAGGTGTTTTTACTTTAACCAATTCCAATTTGAAATTTACATTTATGAGCATTTCTTATATTAACTTATACATATTATTTATTATTAATAAAGTTTAAAATAAAATTTTCTCTTAACTATCTAACACATAATTCTTAAGTCACTAACTCCTTAATTCATTCATCTTATTTAACTTATCAAACCATTAAACCCTTAGTAGTAGCACACTAACCCCATAAATCTAAGTTAAATATGAACCACTAATCTATTAACCCCAACCCATTACCGCAAATCCCCTATTACCTAACTCATTACCCTTAAATCAATAACACAAAATAACCCCAATCACTAATCTTCTAACCCCCTCACCAGTGACCCACTAACCAACACACCCTTCAACTCACAATTCACATAACCCTTGATCAACCAACCAACTAATGTGCCATAATCACTACCCTATTAACTCCCTTAATGTAACACCTTGTTTCCCCCAGTCTGTAAAAATAACTATATTGGCCAAAAACTATGGCAAACTCAAAGATGTAAATGTTTGATTTGACAAACCATAGTATAAAAGGTCGATGAATGAAAATTATATCATGAATATGTGTCACATGATTGTTGGGAGGGGGATGTGTTGAAAGAGATCACGATGGCTGATGAGAGGTGGTGGGAGGGGCCGGGAATGGTTGCGTTAACTTCCACCGAATCGAAACCGTACTGGTTTGTACATGCTTGGAAACCAAAGCTCACTCTCAGACCCCTGAATGAATTACCTACCAGGATGGTAGGTGGGGAGGCTCCTCAAGAGTAAATGAGGGGATGGGGGTGAACTGCCCATCCATAGAAGCTCTCAAGCCTGACCATTGGACAGGGAAATTCGTGCCACATGCAACCTCGCAGGAAAAAGGCA
>ML779997.1:879652-900152 GCA_009831015.1 Picea engelmannii
AAAAAAAAAAATTGAAATACAAAATTTGAGAGAGAGAGAGGGGGGGTCAAGCATCATCCCAGTCCCTGCGGGACAGGTCGTGGTCTCGTGATATATATATAGTTATGAAGGGCCATGGAGGACATGTCAAGCATCACCCCAGCCCCTGCGGGACAGGTCGTGGTCCCGTGATATATATATAATTTTATTTTATTTTCATTTTTTTTAGTTTTTAATATAAAGTTTTAGCTTAGGGATTTTTAATAATTTTTTTTTTTTTTTAACTGAAATGAGTAGTTTTATTAGAGAATTCAAGTCGGTTCGGCCAAGGCCAAAACAACTGTACAACATCACATAGGTACATCATCTCACTTAATCTACAAGGGAAAAACACAAGGGAACAACCAATGGGAACGACTACAAGGGAACAACACAAGGGAACAACCCAAGGGAATAGCACAAGGGAACAACATTTTCCCACTGATTCGACTGGCAAGATCTATTCTTATCTTCTTAAATTATCTTGTTTGGTAAGTGCTCGTCGTTTTAGTTGACTTGCAAGCCTGGATTCGAGTGACCATTGGTTGTGTTATTGGTGATGTCTTTTTCTTACTCCCAACTGTTGTCCAAACTTCTTTGACAGGTGGTGATGTTGATGTTGAATCAATTATCCCCATATTTTTCTGATCTGGAGAACTTGTTTTCTTTGGAGTTGTCAATGTTTCGGCCTCATCTTCCCAGCTTGAGGGAGGTGGGGAGATGAGTAGAACATTGCTTTCTATTCTCGTATCAAGAGTATCTGAAGCCTTAAATATTTCTATTCCCGGATCAAGAGGAGTCGAAGCTTTACTCTTCGATTGAGGGACAATATTTGAATGATCCGGAGGTGTCTCCTGAGTAGACATGCCTTTGGAATCATGGCTCAAAGTATCTGGGCCTGGAGAAGATTTTCGATTGTTTGTAGTAATTAGTTGGCGATCTTCATTGGAGCTATCCCACCAGGTTGATTTACATTGTTGCTTCCCCGCCTTCCTATTTCCCTTAGTGCATTGAGCTGCTATGTGCCCTGTTTCAAAACAAGATCTGCATCGCAGGGAGATTCTTTCATAGTCTAGCTTTTGGGTCCAGGAGTAATTTTTGCAACCCAAAATAATTTCTACTAGAAACCCTTTGCTAAAATCCATTTCAACACAAAGTTTGGCATATGAGGTGATGCTATGAATTCTGGTTTCTTTACTTGTAAAATGAAACTTTCCTAATGTTGATCCAATATCTCTAAGAGAAGTTTCACCCCAAAAATGCAAGGGAAGATTCAAAAGTCTAACCCAAATTGGAGCAGAAGAAAGAACAACAGTCAGAGGATTGAAGCAAGGAGCATAAACCCGAGTTTCCCCAAAACCAAGGGCAAGAGTCAAGGATCAGATCTCGATCTATTGCAAGATCGAACTCAACAATGAAGAAACCTTTCAGGCAGGGGTGGATGAAAAAATCTTCCTTAATGAGAGGCTTCCAATGGGATTTGATCCAACCATTGAGATCCACGAGTCGCGACCAAAGCCCATTGAACCGACAGATTAGGGCATTTTCCCGAAAATAAACTTCCTCATCTTCAGCTTCCTGACCCATGAGAAGAGAAATTGTTGGGGCTTCTTGAATCGAGCACAGAGCAAAGGGGGGAGAACGAGCTGAAAGATGAGATTTAACAACCTCACTATAAGAAACTGAGGCGCTACCCAAAGGACCGGGAGAAGGGGGCGTGCAAGGTTGAATAACTGAGCCAGGATGAGCAGAGCCACTGCAAGGGCTGAAGTCGGGTCCAATGCAGGTGGAAGTCGTCGCCATGGAAGAGAGAAACTATGGCCAAGGGACCGAGATGCATAAGGAAAGGCAGATGGGGTTTAACCCTAGCCGTAGAGGTGGTCACGAAGCACCGGACGCATTCTTGATGATCTACTGATTTTTAATAATTTTTTATTTTAGATTTTTTAAAATAATTTTTTAGTTCATTTCCTTTTAGTGTTTTTACAGTTTTTTGTTTTGGGTTTTTATTATTCTTATATATATATATATATATTATTGTTTTATGGGGAAATTTTAAATTTTTTTCATTTCTTTTTAGTTTTTTTTATTCTATTTTTTTTAATGTTTGTTTGTTTGTTTGTTTGTTTGTTTTGTTTTTTTTTTGTTAATTTGGGTTTTGAATATATTGTTTTAAATGTGTATTTAATACCAATTATGTTATATAAAAATCCAAATCCAACAAAAAAAACCTTTTGTTCCAATAAAAGGTCATTTAAAAAAATAAAAAAATTGTGAAGATTTTGTCATTTCTCTTTATTTATTTTTTAATGTAAATTAAAAAAAGAAAATTAGTAAATAAATTTTCAAGTGAGTTTAAATTTTTAAGATCCAATTTTGAGTTTTTTGTTTGCATAGGGATCTGTTGTGAAGGCCATAATTTCAATTAGGTCGTAATTAGCTATAATTTTAATGTTTAGAAAAAAAAAACATTTTGCTTTAGGTAGTATCACTTTTTTATTTAGATGTTGATTTTAAGGTTTTTCTTAGCAATTATTTGATTTTTTAAGTCCATGTTTGAAAATTGTTGTAATTTTGACCCAATTAGTAAAAAATGGTATTACCAATAGCACTACTCTTTGATTTGGGGATTGATTTTCATGGTTTTTATATAAAAATATGGGTTTTAAGAGTTAGAGTTCTCGTTAAGTCCGATAACTTTGTTTCCCATTAATAAATAAATATTTGACAAAAAGATTAATCAATACAAATAAGAATTTTCTAATATTATTTTTGAAAGCAATAGAATGAAAAAAAAACAAAGATCAAAGCATTTGTAACAAGCTATAATAAAAAGTGGAAAAAACAATTAAAACAATTCATGGAAACATATAAGAAAGTGGCTCAAAAATCCAAAGGACTACCACTAAAGACAAAAGTTAAACATGAAATTTAGACAAAAGTTAAGCATGGAATTTAGTTGCTACCTTATTCTCTATTCCTAAACATTGGATTTGAATTGTATCATTTGTCATTATTAAAACTACTTCATTGTTTAATTAACTACTTAATATAACTAGCTCCTTCAAATGGTCATAATCATAATATACTTTAAGAAGAGGTCTTTCAAAGAAAACATACAAACATACGATCCTAAACATAAAGGGTCTTTTAAAATCATTATATTAACATATATCCATAATTAATCATGCAGTTCTTAAAGTGGACATGTCCATCATGGAAGACATATAAACATGCTTTCATATTCTTCAACGGATGCATATAAGTCAGAAGGCTTATCTATGAAAATAAGATGAGCCGTGTTTGTATACTTATAAATAAATAAGTATAACCACTTTGGGTGAGAAGGGTACAACACCATGATAGCATTCACCATTTATATGTCCATCATATGTTACGTGGAGTACCAAATATCCATGAGACTATTTTCATATGTTAAGTGGAGTACCAAATATCCATCAGACTATTTGTTGACTATGTAGCTTCGACCATTTAGAGGTTGTTGGTAGGTAAACTTGAAACAACATAATTTAGACACATCACGATGTTTATTACGATTTGAGATTTTTTATTATAATATATATATATATATATATATATATATATATATATATATATATATAATTTATTTTGGTAAAATTTGTTAGAATTATAAATATTATTTATTAATATTACAAAATTCAAATGTAATATAAATTTTGAGAGTATTGAATTTATTTATGTATTCAATAATACAATTTTTTTAATAAAAATTTGCAATGTGATAAAAAATTATATCATCACATTTTAATAATAATTGTCAATTTTTTTTTAAATTATATAACATTTAAACTTCTTTAATAATGTTTAAATTTATTTTATGCAAAAGTAAGCCAATGAAATGTCATCCCCACTTTATTGTATATTTGATAAATAAGTATAACCACTTTGGTGTTGGCTTAATTATGATGAAGATGGAATAGTAGTTCATGAAGAGGAGTACATCGTTTCTTTAATGTTTATTTGACAAAATAAGAAATTAATTAGCATGTTATTTTCTTTTATGTTTTATATATTTCTAATGAAGTTTTGTAAATTTAGGTGACATTTTTATAATATTTACTAGTAAAATCACATAATTACAAGTGGTTGATATATTTTCTTTTTTCTTTTTTATATTAATGGTTTTGATTAATCTATATGAGTTACTTTTAATTATGTGATTGTATTAGTTGACAATTGATTTATATGGAGAGGATTAGTAAATTTGTGAATTAAAATTTCAAAATTTATTATTAAAATATTTAAGATATTTTAGTAATGGCTAATCATAGTGAACCACATTTGATTATGGTTTACTATGTTTGGTCATGTTTAATCATGATTGAATTTGGTTGATCATGATTAATTACAATTAACTATGTTTAATTATGATTTACTTGGTGTTGCTTAACTTACCAAAGGAATTAGAATTGGGAATGATGTGGAATTCTGTGGAAATCACTTGCAATAAGACATAAAATAATCATATTTCTTGTAAATTCTCTATATTTATTTTTAAAGGGGAAATGTTATGCAATGTAAGAGGTTTCTAGATGAGTTTTCTTTAGAAGATTACAAATTTCTATAATTTAGATTTTTTTAGAATATATTAAATTAATTGAATAAAAGTAAAAATTACTAGAGTGGGAGGAAAAAAAGAGAAATCAAGCATACCTAGCTTGATTGGGACACATTGCCAAGATCTTGTCTTTGCTCCTCCTCTCTATTTACTCAATGAAGCTAAAAATGCAAGGCGCGATGTGTGGAAATCAACACAAATCACGTCTACGGTTCATTAAAAATTGGCATAATAGAGGAATGTACATGCGTTCTTGGGAATGTGCACATGTTCCTATCAATGTGCCTATGTGACACATTGAGTAGAGGTTTGGGCATTTCCAAACCTATAACATCAGAAATGCATGCACATTCCTAGGAAAGCACACACGTTTTTGCGAGAACATGTTCCCACTGACCCTCTTGCCACTTTTTCATCAACAAACTTCATGCACTCACCCAAACATTATAGAGCATCTTTACATCATTGCATGAATACTAATAAATCATTGACTACAAATATTAGTGAGAAACATTGAAACCTTTTCTAACTTTTAAGTTGAGGTTAAATATAATCCATTCCAACACACTTGAAAACCTTCTAGTCATAAAGAAATGAAAAATAATGACAATGACAATGCAATAACATCATCCTAATAATTGTGATATCCTAATAATGGTGATGAATGAAAGATAATGGTAATGGCAATGCAATAACATCATCCTAAGATAATGGTGATGAAAATGCAACAAAATCATCTCAATACCCTTGTCTGCTTGAAATTTTATAAATGACTAGGATTTTCTTAAAGAAATGCTTGCATGATTGTAATAAGGCGTAGAAAATGATAACAAAGGAGGTTTTCTATTCAAAATCCTTGAAATACATTTGAAATGAAAAGTTTGATTGATAGGGACGAACAAAAAGCTTACTTACAAATTGACAAATGAATGGTCAAGTAACATATGTTTCAATAAAATAAGTTTTGTAGGTTATGGTTTCAATAGAAAACTGTCAACAACTATGTTAAATGAAAACTATTAATTAATAGGTTTTAGGCTCTAGGGAAAGCAAAGGAAATATTCGGTTCTCCACCATAAGAGAAACACCACTGGAACAAAATAAGCACATGTTAATTCATCGATCAATCCCTTAAACCTAGTCTTCCTCCAAATAGTCATTCCTCCATTGAACCTAGCGAGTGTCATCATATCTCTCTTTAGAAATCCCTACAAACCAGTGCTATGAGGACTAACCTAAAATATGGTTACCCTATATATGGGATATTTTGGAAAGCAACAAATAATAGAAGCACATGAATCAAAGTCATTGAATGACATCAACACCAACTCATTCAATGAGTGCTTGGATGATATCTGGATCATCCATTTCTGGAACTGTTTTGCGGCTGCAAGGTTGTTCATCATGAACCCACCGTGGAGGACAATGAAGACCATGTGCTCGTGGACGGAAGTCATGGAGACGGGTGCGAAGAACCCAGCATGCCGCAATGGCACGACAAACCTCCCACATATTGAAATCGTAGTTCTCAGTTTCCAAGGCATCAGCTCGGGAGAATGGGAGAGGATACAATTATTTAATTATTTAATAGGTAGAATTTTAATATTGATGTATCTTTTATATAATAATAATTTTTTTGATAAATATATATATCATTTATTAATAATAAAGGTGATTTTTATTTTAATCATTTTATATATTTTAATAGTTATTATTATTATTTTAAAACAATTATTTATATTTATTTTTAAACGTAAAGTTTAATAACAAAGATAATGCAATGCAATTGGTTAAAATAATGTCACCTCATGGATCTTCATAATTGATTGATCTGAGGGTACATATCCATATAAAGAATTTTGGTTGTTTCTAGGCATTTATGTTTAAATATTTAATAATCAAGCTTATAGATTATGTTTACACTATAGTTACCAAGTTTCACTTGGAATTCTATTAGAAACTGAAAAAAATTATTGCCTAAAATTTAGGAGTATATATTTTACAAATATTCCAACATACTATTTTTTCAAAATTAAAAAAAAATTAAATGGATAGTTATTATATTCAATACCTCAAAGAATGTTTCCAGTTATCTTAAAAATGCTACAACAAAAAGCATAGTTTTTACATGAGAGAGAATGACAATTTGATATGTATAAATGAAACACTTTCAAACATGAAGGGCTTGAGAAACTTCTCACGAGGTTCCACCAACCTAAGCCAAGGCTATCCCTGAGCATAATTATTCATTTCCCATTTCTTTTGGAAGAAAATCAATTTGGCATTGAAGGGGGAAGCAAAACAAGTAGTGTTTGATTTGGCATTGAAGGGGGAAGCAAAACAAGCAGTCTTTGATTTTCATTTATGTAGTTTAGTTGTTATCTCTCATTTTTTTTAGGGGGGGAGGGGGGTTTCTTATGTTCTATTTCTTTTATGTGTGGGTTTATTGAAAACAAAGAACGGAACTGATGAACCCCCACTTTGGCATCCTTTTTGTCCCCTATATCCTATAAACATATGCATTTTGCCTTCATTTTCATATGTCCTACAAACTTATCTCTATAAAGTCCTATCTTTATCAAAGGTATTACCACTTCCCTATAATCATCTTAATTTCCTTTCATAGATTAGAATTAGAATGAGTTTTAGAAGATATTTGAATTATTATATGTGTGGGGTTTTTAATAACATTAATTTTGGCCATAGAATGCAAGGTTCTAGGTTCATTCTCTTGAAGACATATGAAGATATATATATTCAAGACATTTTCAGAAGTGATATCTTCGAGATATTTTAAGAGATATATATTATATTCTCAAAGGAAGATATATTCAACTTGACAAGTGACACCCAATACGGATTCCAACTTCAACAAGGTTCCACATATGAATATTATGAGTATATATGATATGGCACATCATACATATATCAGCTCAAACATCAAATAATGGTTAGTGCTGAAATAATACAAGTATCTACCTCAATGAGAGATATAGCATACGATTACTTTGAAGGATCAACTAGCATCAAAACAAGTGGCAAGAGCATTTAATATTTTTTTGAAGTGCTAAAAATAGATAACAGTGGATATTAAATAAGATACCCAACATCTTCATGACAAGCACATGGGGGGATCCGATTGCAATAGCCCCAATGAATGAATCGTGGGAAGAGACCAATTGATTGGTTGTATACCAGACATATGGAGATCTAGCGAATAAGAGTTATAGGCATCTATTATGTTGTAAATTTATTTTCCAGCATCTTAGGAGATTGGCGCTCTGTGTTTAGAGTTGTTTTAATTACCTATTGTATATATATGTGTGTACACTCGCTTGAGCAAGGGTTTGAAACGTATGAAGAACAAGACTGACTAAAGTATTGTTTCAGATTTCAGAGATTGCAATATATAATTTATGTTTATGAGTGGTAATTCCTTGTTGGTAATCTAGTCGAGTTAGAGTACAGGCATATTGTGAGCTTGGGCCCACTCACAGGTACAACCCTGTACCATTTATTTTTTGTTCATGGTTATTTGCTTCTAAGTATATTCATGTATGATTGTTAGTCTATGTATTTTCTATGGTAGTGAAGTGTATGCCGAGGCATAAATGTATGCTACATAATGGCCCCTGAAAATTACTGAAGAATGACAGTTAATAATTATTAGAGCCAATGATCCCAACCATTGCTTATACTAGGATCCTTTGTCTACTCCAACATTTTATGTTTAGTCTGTGTATACGTAGATCCTAGCCACTACAATAATTTTGATATCATTCACAGGATTATGAATGGGGATTGTTAAAATTTCTAAATCTACTATTGTTGTGTTAGTTTAGTAATGATTCATGAATACAATAGGTTTTGATATTTCTTTTTGGATAAGTATACACATCTTCTACAGAACCATGGTACTTTTAAATCTCGCTAAGTGAACATTCAAGGTTCAAGCCTATGATATCTTAGAAAACTTAGTCCCAAGAGATACCACAACACATCAAAAGGTCAGAGTATTGTGTTTCATTTCTTTCCTATTCGTAGTTTACATTTGATTTGCTAGTTCTCTTTTCTGTGTAAACTGTATAGAGTGCTTCGCAAGTACATATTGAATTTCGAGTTGACATAATTAATGAATGAGCATAATACAATGCTAAACAATTAAAAGATGTATTTTTACCTCGTCATTTTGGCATCGTTTCCGAAGAGGAACTCAAGGAATTAGGACTTTAGCCTTAGGATCATTGTAGGAGCAATAACAAGATGAAGGGAAACCCCTAGGGAGTTGACAACTACCCTACGATATCCCTTGCCCATGATATAATGCTTAGCAGTCACCACAAGATGCATGACTCGAGGTACTAAGAAACCTCGTGGACATGGTGTAGGGACCACCCGTGACACTAATAAATAGGCCAATAAAAGTGGAGAAAAACAAGACCCCCCCAAAACCCCTAGTACTCATCGTTACTCAAAAGTAGCATCCAACAATTTGAAAGAGCCACCCGAAATAGACTCTATTGTTGGTTTAGTCATAGAACCTCCATCCTCTGAATCTCCCCAAAACCAAGATCATCCCATCAAAGGATCTGAATCAGAAGAACATAGTAACCCTATTGAAGAACCAAAAAACTTTGTCGCCTCTAAAGAATCTTTGTGGGGAGAAAGAATTTTAAACATGGGAGAATAAATGGAAACATTGAAGCAGAAAGAACCAATCATGTTTGAATTCCCTATTCAAAAATCATGTTTCTTTCTCTTGTTTGATTGAAAAAGGGTGTGTTATTTGTGTGAAATCTGCGTTTTCTTGTCCGAAACTCCTTGATCTGAAAGGGTAGTTTGGCAGGACAAGTTTCTCATTGAATTGATCATCATTCGCATGAAAATGAAAAAAGTACATCTTAATGATTAGTTTGCATATTAGTTTGCATTTCTGAAATGTTGTAGCATCATATTGGATTTGATTGAGAACAAAATTGATTGAGGGCATTCCTTATCAAGTGTTTGATAGTGAAAACGACTCTTCCTCTTTCCCTTAAGTAGGTATTCATTGAAAAGAAATGATTGCTTATCATATTTCATGCATATTTTTGGGAATTGAGTCATCATTCCATCAGTTTCACTTTCGTAAACCCTCTGAGTAAACAATAGCCATTAAAATCAATGCTTAACTAAAATATATCAGACTTTTTACATCTTTGTTAGCAAACCTACATTAGTTTAAGGTGTAGGGCTTTGGAATAGGTTGAAAGGATAACTTTCCAAAGCTATCGAACAAACTTAGTATCTTGCGGTAGGGAGAGTCAAATCCAATTGTCATATTGGCTTGCTGGGATCCCCCTCTCACACAGGGGTTACGCACGAGGTCGCATCTGGGTGAGTTACGGAGATTATCCCTCCGTGGCCCAACTATTTGTAGTGGTCAAATCATATATTGGGGGTCACTGGAAGGTATACCCACAATGTTGAGTGGAAGCCTTTCAAGTTGATTTCAGACTTGTTATCCTGCCCATACATTCCAATTGGACTTTCGACTGTACCCACCCAGGGGCCGACTACGAGTTGGTGACCTTAGTAGCCACAATCTTTAGGGTCTCACACAAGGTGACGGTGAAGGGAAGTCTCACTGTACCTGGAACAAACGTTGGTCAAACTCACTCGGGCTCCTTGGAGGGTAAATCCATAATTACTGCATGGAAGCTTGCACCAAGGCGTAAGTTTGTTAAGCAGGTCGCCAACGTAACTGATCCATCCGCTCTATCCCTGCCCCTTCCTATTTTGATCTCGCGACATTGGATTTCATCACCAACTAGTGGTTTCATCATAGGAAGGTTTGTTTGATTGATTTCTTCTCAGATTCATAGCATGTGTTGTTTGTTTTACTTAGTGGACCTTAGGTCGAATCAGTGTTAATGGAATCGAATCCTGGGAGTACCAATGGAAGAACCCCTTCTCCTGGGGAACCTTATACCTTTCCTTCATTTGGAAACTTTGGTCCTCCATATGTTGCCACATTGAGTCTTGCAGGACTCACTATTGGATTACCAGTTTGGTTGTTCCCCACTCCGGTGATCTCGAATCCTCCCAATGTTTCAGTTGCACCTAATACTTTGGATGTCAATACACCACCCACACATCAACCTCATGTCAACTTTTTGCCTTCTTTGCCCATCAAGTCTCCTCCCATTTATCCTTCTTCGCCTAGTGAAAGCTCTAAAGCAAGTAGCCAGGTTGATCAGAAGAAGATGAAACGGAAAGAGAAGAAGAAGAAGAACCCAAAAAGGACAAAGGCCCCAACAACATTAGATGTTGTCTCTAAGAAACCAGTTACTGTTAATAGTATCGGGAGTGTTGATGAGGTCAAAAAGATTAAAAGGAAGAATCCAAAACCCAAATTCCCTTGCAGCCTTTGTAAGGGTGACCACTTTCTGAGGGATTGTCCTGGTCTTACCCAGGTCTTAGAAATATGGTCCTCCATGTCATCGGCCTCTGTCGGTCATGTTGATGATACCCCGCCAACTAGTGATGTTCAGGTTGGTAAGAAGAAGAAAATTGTCAAGTTCCCTTGCATGTTATGTAAAGGTAATCATTACTCTCACCTTTGTCCTCGCATGGACGAGGCTTCTTCTCTTTTGGAAAAACTTCAACTTCCAAAAGGTTATCATAAGCTTTCCTTCGACCCATCATTGGTTGATGGACTGGTCAATCAGGTTCCATCCCTGGTCAGTTTGGTTGATCAGGTGGTCAATCTAGTTTCCTCCTCGATTGAACCATGAACCCAAGTAGCTGATCCAGTTCTGTCATCGATCAGCTCCACTCTTCATCAAAAGAGTGACACCAAAGCGGTCGATCCAATTTTTCCATCAGTCGATCCCATTCCTCCATTGAGGAGTGTCAAAGTGGCTGATCCAGTTCCTTCATCGATCAACCCCGCTCTTCATAAAAAGAGTGACATCAAAGTGGTCGATCCAGTTTCACCATCAATCGATCCCATTCCTCCATTGAGGAATGCTAAAGTGGCTAATCCAGCCCCTTCCTCAGTTAGTCCCACTCTTCCTCAGAAGAGTGCCAAAGTGGTTGATCCAGTCCCTTCCTCAGTCAGTCCCACCCTTCATCCAAAGAGTGCCAAAGTGGTTGATCTAATTCCATCATCGGTCAATCCCACTCTTCCTTTAATGAGTGCTTGTGCGGTCTATCTGATCCAATCTCAGTCAATCATACTCCCCTTCTAGAGAGTAAACCCGATACTACCCATGTTTTTCTCGTTAATATAGACTCTACCATGCCAGGGGGCATTCCTCCTTCTCCTGTGAAACCTCCTCCAAGTAATGAGGCCATCCTTTTTTATTGGGGTGCACTAACTGGACCTCGTCTTCCCTCTCACATTCCTTTCCATATTATAGTATAGGTTCGTGGTCGAGATGTTCCTCAAATGCTGATAGATGAAGGTGCATCCATTAGTATTTTGTCTTTTGTTGCTTGGTACGATTTGGGTTGTCCGCAGCTTGCACCGATTACATAGAATCTGTTAGCCTTTACCAGAAGAACTAGTCAACCTTTAGGAATCCTTCCTCAGTTTCCTGTAACTTTGGGAGGGAAAACTATCTTTATCGATGTCATGGTAGTTCGAGACCCCTTGGATTTCGCTTTACTCCTTGGGTAGGATTATGTCTATGCCATGAAAGCTATTGTATCCACTCTTTTCCATGTGATATCTTTCCCTCACAATGGAAGAATTGTGACTATTGATCAACTTTCATTCATCGGCCCTGACTGGGTTACCTCCCTAAGTGGTTCTTATATGCAGACAGTATCACCCCTGCTCCATGTCAATTATGTGGCATTGTCTCCCATGATTTCGACTTCCGACGATTTGGATCCGATAGTTGACATGGTGATTTCTTCGGTAGGGTTATTAGAGCCTAATCTCCTTACTCCTATTGCGGCCCTCGACATGTGTTCCTTCTCGAGTGATTATCTTCCATCCAGCGAAGATCTCTTGGAATCCATGACCGAGTTTTGCCCCTTGACATGGTACCCTTCCAGAGCATTATCCTCTTGGAAGCCATGATAAAGAAGCAACCACGAGCATAGTTTCTCTTCTTTGTGGCAATCTCATTAAAAAATGAAACAGAGGCCCTGAGCATAGTTCTTTTCCTGTGTCAAGCTCGTTAAAAAATGAAACAGTCACCTCTCTTGAACCTTCTTTTCATCCACCCTTCTCCTTTTTCTCATCTCCTAGAGAAATTGGTGACGAACTCAGAGCCGGTGAATGAATTGAAGCTTGGAGGGCATGTCTCCAGCCTTTGTTGATCATTCTAGAGTTAAGTCACTAGCTTTCAAGCTGGGGGCATACCAAGCTTAGTCTTTGTTCTTTCTCATGCTCATAAATACATGAGAATGCATCCGGGTAGACTTTTATCTATTTTTCGGACCTGTATGGATACACGAAAAAGGAACCCCCTGTAGTCTCCTTTAAGCTCTTTTCAGACTCTCTAAACATGAAAAGATTGTCGAGTGATCTTGCTTCCTTTTCTACTCGTTAAACAGTTTGAAGGGTGTTTTTCGAGTGGTAATTTATCTCTTTTTCGGCCTCGCGAGACTAACATTATGAAAAAGGACAACATTGGAGTCATCTTTATCGAGCGACCTTGTTCTCTTCACACTCGTTAAAGTATTTGAAGAAAACGTTTGTTAAGCAATAATTTATCTCTTTTTCGGTCTCATCAGACTACTTTATGAAAAAGGAACTGAGAGAGTTCTCTTTTAAGTGTTTTTCCAGACTCTATAATCATGAAAAACCTTTGAGTTTTCTGTCTTTGGACTCGCTAAACAAAACATTGATAGGCCCATATGGGACCGAACCCTTACTTCTTCCAGTTCGTTAAGCAAAGGAAGAGGAACTTACTGAAGGTGAGTTATATCGAGCATGTGTTATCCTCCTCGAGCTTGTTAAATTAGAAAGAGGTACTCGTCTATCTGGATGGGGGAAAAATTGAAAGAAGCAAGCCAAGCAGTTTCTTGAGAACACTACCAAATAACTCTTCGAGTCACCCTTGAACACGACACTGTGTTTTTTGCATGCATTATAATCCATTGAACCTCTGCACTGAGCCAATCCTTTGAGTTTCTTCCACTCCTTTGGGTCACCCGACGTAAGTCACAACATCCATTGCATCATCAATTTTTGGTCCATGTCGTGTTTCTGCTGTTGTGCCTCAGTGTTCAAGGGAAGTATCCGTCTTGTAAGTCAGCCATCACAAATATCTTGTCTCAATACCCTTGTCAGTCCATGCTCATTTGATCGACCAATTACATCTCTATGCCTGTTTTGTGTCGTTGATGGGGGATACATCAAGGCCCTCCTTCGACGAGTCTATTCCTGTCGACTTCAACACATTATCTAGGAATTAGACTTAGAAACCAGTTAGTACTTTGGGACCTGCATGCCTCAATGGCAGGCCTCCTCACATTTGATAGTGGGTTTACATCATTGACCTCTGATTGGATGATTCCATGGATGTTCGACTCCAGCTCATCCATTCACATTCATTGGAATGTACTAGAGTACCTTGGGAATCATTGACATTAATGGTGATCTCCCTCACACTTGTTAACAGTTTACATCATTGACCAGTAATCAAGTGGTTTCTGCCATGTTCAACATCAGGACATCTATTCACATGGTTAGATTTGTACTACATCGGGATTGGTAAGAAGACCCTGGGTTGAGTGATCACTTTGATATATACTTTGCCCAAGCTGCGAAGGAGTTTCTCTTGAACAATGACACATATACTGTTACATAGATCCACTTTGTATTGGTCGTGGCTATGTCTTGTCATCTCTTAGATCCATTGTGTATTCTCCGTGGCTACGATCAGCTCAGGTCATATGAGTATAGATCCACAGTGTATTTCAGTGGCTATACCTTTTTATCAATACAATTATGGATCCGCAGTGTATTTATGGCGGCCATATCTTGCAAGTATTGATCACCCAAGCATAGGTATGCCTGCCTTGGGTTTGAAACATGTCATAACATCTCATAAATCTTTAGTAATAAATATAGGGTACATTTTTTTCACTAATAAAAATAGTTTGTTACTAAGCTTACTTAACATAATGTTGCTAGTCATTATTGAAAAATGAATAAGATTGGACACAAAATTAACACAAATTGTTCCACTTCAAGTGGAGACGAGCAATTTTTTTTTTTTATTATTAATTTAAGAGTACAAAGAAAACACAACACTTAAGCGATTACAAGATAAATCTTTTTACAATATCCGTTTTCGTAAGAGGTGAAGGACAATTAGCGAGATCAAAAGCATATAATCCTTTTTACAATGTCTCTGTAAAAAATAATAATAAAAAACAACTCTCACTTGCACAATCAAATCACCTTTTCAACGATTCTTTCGAATACCCTCTCATACCAACATGACAACATTTGCAATGGTGTTAATTACTCAAATGTTATCCTTCCTTCCTAGGTGATTCCTTGCTGTAACGTGTAAATACTGCACAGACGCACAGGCTTGCATAACAGGTCTACTATACAAACGCACGGTATAATCCCTTTGCAGTTGCTTTGGCGGTTGGGATGCTCGACATGAATCTTTTCAGTAGTACATGGTTCAATATGCTTAGCATTTGCTAAAGCAGGATTGCATAGATGATCATGACGACAAGGCACTAAGGAAGAGCTCAATCAACTCATTGCGATTTTCAAGAGTCCAAGCTATATGCATTTTCATGCTTCTTGCTTCCCGTGGTTGAAACTTGATCTCAAGTAAAAAAAAATGGAATGTAAACGGAATGTTAGGGTAAACTTGATTCGCTGAAAGAGTCAAATTTATAGATTATATGCAATGAAATATTTTAGAAGGCTAGTGATACTCCATTGTAATATGGTGAGAGTTGGTGAGAGTTGAGAGGTGAAGGATTACTTCGTTGGGGCCAAGAGTTCAGCGGTGAAGGCTCACTTGGTCGAGGCCACAAGGTTGGCCCACATGTCCAGGTTTGGTCAAGGGTAATAATAGATCTATCCTTGGTTGGTTTTTCCAGTTTGGGTTTTCCAAGATAAATCACTTGTCATGATTTATGTGTTGTTGCTACGATTTGAAATATTGTTTTTCTCTCGGACTAGTTTTTCTCGATTTGGGTTTTCTATGATAAATCATGTGTCATGATTTATATGTTGTTGCTATGATTTGAAATAGTATTTTTCTCTTCATGGAACCTAAGAAACAAAGTTGTTATACCAATTAAGCAAGCATTGTGCATGTGTGTCCTTGATAGATGCCGACTTTGCAAAAATTAAACATTGCATATCCCTGGAAGATCACAGGATCATGTAGTTTGATTTGGAGATTTTCTTGAAGATGTGGCACTCGATCAAGTGGAAGACTTGACAAAGAAGAACCCTAAACCTTGTAATGCAACAAGCAAAAAATGGAGCAATAATTGTGCCCAAAGGTGCTTCCTACAACTCAGTATGAGAGAGATGTGTAATTCCTTCCTTGCTCAACATGGAGTTGATATATATATATATATATATATATATATATATATATATATAGATATATATATATATAAAGAACTAATGTAAATCCATCTTAATTTTGAATCTAGGATCAAGTCTCATTAGGTGAAAAGTTTTTAAAGATTAAAAAAACTTGAGGAAATATTGCAATCTCAAGGGATTTGATCCCTCTCGAGACATGATAGATTTGGAGTTTAGATAAACTTATGCTAGTAGAATTTAGCAATACTACACATTATCTCAAACATCTCATTACCAGGTCATATATTTATACATGTATGAGAGATAACAACTAGCTCTTGTAATTACTCTTCAATCCACTCATCAAATATTATATCAATCTCAAATTATCTCTTTGAAATATGATCACTCTAATAGAAATTATTCTTAATTAGATTAAGGATAGTGCAAATGGATCATTAATCCAAAAAAACCAAAAACATGGAGTCTAAGATGGATTTAGTCACCACAACGTCCCAAATAAGAAGCCTAAAAAATGCTTTGAAAGGTTAGACATGTGATGAAGGGCCAAATATAAAGGGGAAAGATGAGGGGGGTCTTATCATATCCTTAGACATAAGTGGTTAGACCAAAATAATGCATTTTGGCTATGACAAGATAGCTCAAATGATAAGACTCCAACAAAGTGATGTGTTTAGGCTATGACAAACAGATTAATTGACAAGACTCCAACAAAGTGAGCCAAAGTGATGTGTTTAGGCTATGACAAATAGCTCAAATGAAAAGACTCCAACAAAGTGAGCCATCATTAGGATGGGAAAAAGGACCTTTTCCAGGGAGGGAAATTCCCCGTGGAAAACTCACCCGATACTTCCCCACATAGTGGATGATATGGGATGCTAAACCGCGACCACAGGGACACAAGGCTCGAACTCGTGACCTCACCCCCGACCGAGTGAGTATTTTCACGTCTTACCAACTATGCTATCCCATGTGGCTTGGAAAAAGGACCTTGGTGACAATTGTGGAAGAGTTGTGTATGGAAAATGTATAGTTAGTACCCAATATAACAATATGATATCTTAAGTGGATATATGCATGGTCAATAGGTAATCGATATAATATAGTATTTTTTTTAAGGAAAATATAATAAGGAAGATAGAGGGATGTTTCCTCAAGATTTGTGGATGACATCTTTTGTAAACCCGTTAATGTAAACTAGTATACATTACCTAGAAAAATTTAAATTGAGCACCTATTAAGAAGAAACATATCATAAATAAAATTTGAAACTAGATAGAGATAATAACAACTTCTACTCCTAATAATTCAAGTTAGATCTAATTAACACTATAGAATATAATATCCATACACGTGCATATTAAAATACATGTAATATATTAAAAACATGTATAATATATATTAATATTAATACAACTATAAGATGTAATATAATATATTAAAGAGAGGTATACTATATATTAATATTATAATATATTAAAGAGATGTACACTATATATTAATATTATAATATATTAAAGAGATGTATACTATATATTAATATTGATACAAATATAAGCAAAATGTAATATATTAATGAGATGTATAATGTATATTAATATTGATACAACTATAAGAAAGAAGATGCCCGCTTCAAATTTTGTTTTAAAATGATGGACTAGATTTCTTGAATACCTTTGCAACTCTTATTTTTCAATGTTAAGTTTTATTATACCTGTTGTAGGCTAGGTATATAGCGATGAGTTCATATTGACTTTGTATTAGTTTATGCATTGACCTAAAAAAATTAGCCATATTCCTAAGTTTAAGCATACCAAATCAAATTATTCATTTTCATATTATTTCAAAAACTATTTATCTATCAAGTGATTGGTAGATCAATCGAATGTCTTATGGAAGAGAGGTAGGCGTTGTAATCATTGTTTTCTAGCAAGCACTTCAAACGAAAAAAAAAGAACTACGGATAATGTAAAGAAATGAAAAAGAGCTCATGGAATCTGACAAACCTTATAAAATTTACTGCCAACTGGCTTTCCGGGTATGGAATCTGACAAACCTTATCATATCAAATTTAATGCCAACTCACTTTCCTTAAATTTCTCATTATTTTATTTTTCCTTGCCACAGTTTGCGCGCAAGTATTCAATGTTGTACATGTTGATAGCTATATACTTTTAATTGGAAATAACTTTGAAACAAATATCAACCTCTAGTCACGCTTGTCAAAAGTTTTTCACACATAGAAAACATATAAAACAATAAAATAAGCAATATTCATTTGCCGTACTTATACTATTTGGCTTTATTTATGGTGTTTCTTCTATATTTTTACAATTTTTTCTTATTGATAAAAAGATCACTATAAATTTCTATTATTTTTTATAATGTAAACAATTTTATATCATTAATGTTTTTCATATAAATAAAACTAATAGGTTTATTCGTGTTAGTAAAAGATTACTGCATAGTACTTCAATAATTGATTTATGATCATGAAAAACACGGTAAAAAGTTTATCATGAGTGATTATAAGCCGATAAGAGATACTCATGAATCTATTATGCTACCAATTAGTTAACCTGTATTTATAATAATAAAACAATAAAATAAGAAATAGATGTGTCGATTAGAGATAAACATATGTTATGTAGAAAATGTTCTGCCACCATCCGACATCTATCAAGCTCATGAATCTCTGGATGTTGCCTGTTAACATCATTTGTAAATTTTTTGAGATAAGCATGAAATATTTCATTCTGGCTCAACACCCATAGCAACCTTTAGAAGAAATGGCTTTATAGTTGAGCAATCTTGATGAGTTGCTCTATACATATAGATTTGACGTAGCATGCATCACAAGGAAAATAAGCACAAAGTTATTAAAATCTCAATTTTTTTAGTTTATTAAAATAAAACGCATATTGCAATCATCAAATCAATTAAACAATATTTAAAAATAAATTTTTTTTACTTATTATATAAAATAATACATTAATAATTTATTATGTAATTTTCAAACTTGGAATAAATGCAAACATTGTATTCCTACATAGCGACAAGTATATGGTGCCATGTAACCTTGTTTAAGCTCATTTCATTAATATAAACTATCATTACATAATTAGATATAAATGAGTATTCATTAGAAATTATGCAAGTATGGAATGAATATCTCAATAGGCCTTTGCAAAGGTTGTTAAAGGTTGAGGTTGATTATATAGCACCATAATTATTTAGAGAGCATGAGTGCTTATATTGGCACAATTACATTTTATTGACATGTTATATTAATGAATCCTTTGTCATTATGACTAGTGTGTAGATAACCAAGTAATTGAAAAGGTGACACTTCATTTTAATATCAATTTTGGATTAAATTGTTGGATATGATATACATGGCTCGTCATAAGTGAAATTTTAAAAAATGATGTATGAAATTTAAAAAAATGATGTACGGAGATTCAAAGCTATTGCTATGTATGATATTCATTTCTAGTCATAAATGATATTTTGAAATATGATGCAGGGAGATTCAGAGCTAAAGGTGATAGAGGATGAAAATGGAAATTTGGTTTTGTATATGTGTTGGTGTATTTAGTTTATTTTGGCAATGTTATTGTTGTGTGGGAGGGAATGAAATGGAATGGGTTTAAATTTAAGTATGAATGTTTTATTCATCAAAATTGACTTTAAGAAGGTTTATCATCACGTGGAATGGTATTTTATTTTAGCAAATTATATTGGAAATTGTTTTTATAAAAGTTAATTGACTTTGAAAAGGTTGATGATGACATGGAATAACCTTTTATTTTAGCAATGTTAAAGGGATAATTCTTTGGTTCCTTCTTTATGAGAGTATTAAATACAATGGATCCCCCTTACGAATTTTTTTGATTTCAATTTTCACCAAGTTTTTGTTGGAAGATAGGGGGAGCATGATACCAATTTTCACCAATGTGCTCTGATACCAAGAAATTGGGATCATGATGATAGGGGGAGCATGAGTGTTTCCATCAATGACAAAGGGGGAGATTGTTGGAAGATTGTTGGTGTCATTGATGTCAACCCTAGTCATGGGTTTTGGACCGCAAGATTGATAAAGGTATTTGGACATGAAGGACAATGCACATGCATCTACAACACCCATGAATGGATAGTATACATCATGTTGTTTCCAGTGGTATGTAGCATGTCACGTGGATCCTCATAGTTGAGGAGAAATGAATTTTTGAAGATGACAAAGTGAATTGAAGAAGGAAGTACATGTAGGCCCTGAAAATAATTAAAGAAAATAATTACAAAATAAGAAAGTGTCAGGTCGGCCCTAATGTTAAAAGGAAGTGACATAAATG
>ML779997.1:923595-942020 GCA_009831015.1 Picea engelmannii
CCCCTCGAAGAGGCTTATTATCTGAAATTATCTTAGTTTCAAGGCGTTGAGTACTTTTACTGAGGTTTTCCCATGCTATATTGGTGTTTGGTTCTTAACATCTTCAAAGGTCATTGAAGGCATAGTGACGAGGGACCACAGGAGGACGAGCTCTCAGAGGAAGAGGCGGATGGTCAGAATTCTCGGTGGAGAATCCGCGAAGTCCCGTGAGCCGTCAGATCTCACAGAGAAGTAGGGAAGTTACGGTGAAAGCGTCAGAAGGTTCTAAGCTCAGGAGGAGTAGGATCGTAGATCCAAGCCACAAGGGCCGTTGGATTTACATGTGGATACTTGTATTGGGTTTTTGTGGGTGGAAGTCTCGTAAACCTTGCAACAAGAATCGCGATATTTTGAACCGCAAAATCTCGAAGGCCAAGAGAACGACGTGGGACCATAGGAGTCAGGGAGTGGACAGGTGGCACACTATTGACATGGAGTAAACCCCCGTCGACCGTTTCAGAGTTTCAGAGAATGAAGTTACGAAAACACTGCAATTGGATTCGCGATATTGCGAAGTCCGAAGTCCCGATGGAGTAAAGTGGTGTTGAAAGGTCAACTTTGTAAGCGTGTCAGAATTTCAGAACATCGGGTTTCGGGAATCGCGAGAACAAGTTACTCGACATCGCAATCGCCAAAATCGCGATAAGGAAAATCCCGAAAAGGAAAGAGGGAAGGTCAACATTGACTGTTTCGGGTTTCATGGATTCGAGAGACCAACGCTTGACCACTGGATTCGCGAAGGTGCGAAGCCCGATCTCCCAAGTGCAAAGAGGGGATCCCGTGAGAGTTTGGTGTGGGTGCACATTTCTCGATAGGGAAATAGAAGAGTTGTTTTAGAGTTCTTCAGGCCAGTGGTAAAGGAAAGATCCTGTGTTGGCATGGACCTTTTGACCTGCGGGTTGTGGAGGGAGCGTGCTTCGGCGTCAAAATTTTTGGTATCAAAACTTAGAAAGGTTCTTTGCTTTCTGTAGCAGAGAAAAAGAGAATTCACCATGCCGCCAAAGAGAAGGGACAAGAAAACACCCAATCCACCAGAGGATAGGGAAATGCTGCAAAGAAGAGGTAGGAAGATGACTGATCCAGCCATGGAGAGAGAGATGTGTGACTTATGAGCCAGACTCGAAGACATGGAGATAACATAGAGATGCACAGTCAGTGCTGGGGAGCTTAGTGATTCTGAAAGTGAGATTGAGGTTGAGCATGAAGAAGAAGTTGCAGCTGAAGATGCAGCAAATGAATGGTTGATTAAGGCTATTGCAAGGATGGGTGCAAGAGCGAAGATGGAAATTCCAGTTTATGAGGGAAATATGGATGCGGAGGAGCTTCTAGACTGGATTAGAGCTCTGGACACATACTTTGACTATGAAGATGTCGAAGAAGACAAGAAAGTCAAGCATGTTGTCACAAGATTGAAGGGACATGCAGCATTGTGGTGGGATGAACTACAAGCTGATAGACACTGCAAGGGAAAGCAGAAGATCAAAAGTTGGAACAAAATGATCACAAAGATGAAGGCGAAATTCATCCCCATAGATTACCAGATTACTCTGTTCAGGAGGATGCAGAACCTGAGACAGAAGCTGATGACAATGAAAGAATACACTGAAGAATTCTATAAGCTGAACATCAGGGTAGGTCATCGGGAGAGCGATGATGAAAAGGTTTCTAGATACATGAATGGTCTGAGATATGAAATTCAGGATGAGATGAGCATGGTAACCATCCGAATGGTGGAAGATGCTTATCAGATGGCTCTAAAAGTGGAAGAGAAGTTGAGCCAAAAGAAGGGACAAAGAGGCCGAGGCAAAAGTTAGCCCAGAGGCAAATCAGTTGCCCAAGATAAATATCAGAAGCCCAAGGAGGATGGGAAGAAACCTCAGACTCGAACTGAGAGAGGCGAAAGTTCATAGCGAGGGCAATATGCTGAACAGAGAGGACACCATACTGAGCAGCGAAGAGATTATGCTGATAACAATACTTTTCCTCGTACTAGAGGTAGAGGAAGAGGAAGAGGTGGAGTAATAACATGCTTCACATGTGGAAAGAATGGGCACAAGTCTTATGAGTGTCCAGACAAAAATAAAGAGAGTGGAGAAGCTCACATCTCCGAAGCATAGAGGCAAGATGTTGAGGCGGAAGATGCTAAAGGCAGAAGATCGCTGATGATGCGAAAAGCTCTTTTGACACCAGAGAAGGAGGTGGAGATTTCAGTGCAAAGAACTAGACTTTTTCGGACTGCTTGCAAGACCAAGGATAGGGTATGCAAGTTCATTGTGGACAGTGGTAGCACAAATAATCTCGTTTCTACAGAGATGGTAGAAAATCTGGAGTTGGAGACGATTGATCATCCGAGCCCATACAAAATTTCGTCGCTGTAAAAAGGACACCAGGTAACTGTCACTAAACAGTGTTTAGTTGAATTTAACATAGGAGGATATAATGATAAGATATTATATGATGCCATTCCTATGGATGTTTGTCATCTATTGCTGGGTAGACCATGGAAATATGACAGGAATGTGATTCATGATGGGAGAATGAACACATACACCCTGGAGAAGAATGGGAGAACTCACATGTTGCTTCCAATTAAGGATAAGGAGGTGAAGCCTGAAGTAAGAAACACTATACTTCTCATGAGTGGGAAGGAACTTCTTACAGAGGTGAAGAAGAAGGAGGATCCACAATTCATTGTGGTCAGGAAACTGAAGATTGTTTTGACCAGCACAAGAGTGGATGATTTACCAAGAGAAATTCAGGAACTACTGGAAGAGTTCACTAATATAGTAGTGGACGAATTACCTCATTCGTTGCCATCGATTAGAAGTGTGAGTCATCATATTGATCTCATACCAGGAGCTAGTTTTCCAAACAAAGCCGCATACAGATTGACGCCGCAAGAGAATGAAGAGGTCAAAAGACAAGTCCAGGAGTTGTTGGACAAAGGTTTGGTTAGGGAAAGCTTGAGTCCGTGTGCTATTCCAACAGTACTCAGTCCGAAGAAAGATAGAGGCTAGAGGATGTGTACTGACTTGAGGGTGATTAACAAGATAACCATCAGGTATAGATTTCCATTGCCGAGGATGGATGATCTGATGGATTGCTTGAGTGGAGCAAAGTATTTTTCAAAGATTGATTTGAAAAACGGTTATCATCAAATCCGAATGAGGGAAGGTGATGAATGGAAGACAACATTCAAAACCAATGACGGGTTGTATGAATGGCTTGTTATGCCATTTGGCTTAACAAATGCGTCGAGTACCTTCATGAGGTTAATGAACGAAGTCCTGAGGGAGTTCATCGGAAAATCTGTTATCGTATATCTGAATGACATACTGGTTTACAGTAAAACAATGGTAGAGCATTTGAAGCATTTGGCTACAGTGATGCAGAAATTACAGCAGGAGAGGTTGTTGATAAATATGAAGAAATCCTCATTCATGAAGACAGAGCTCATTTACTTGGGATTTTTTATTTCTACAGATGAGTTGAGGATGGATCCAGACAAGGTGGAGGTAATTAAGAATTGGCCATCATCGAAGAATATCTTTGAGGTGAGAAGTTTTCACGGATTGGCTAGTTTCTACCGAAAGTTCATTAGGAATTTCAGTGGAATTAGTGCAGCAATGATGGACACAGTGAAGAAAAGACATAAATCTTTTCACTGGACAGAAGAAGCTGAGAAGAGTTTTAATCTGCTGAAGAGGAAGATCACGGAACAACCAATTTTGGTGTTGCCGTATTTCCGAAAGACATTTCGAGTGAAATGCGATGCAAGTGGGTTTGCAATAGGGGCAGTCTTGAGTCAAGAAGACATGCAAATCACATACTTCAGCGAGAATTTGAATGAAGCGAAAGTGAAATACTCCACTTATGATAAAGAGTTTTATGCTATCATACATGCATTAAAGAAATGGAGGTATTACTTGATCCCGAAAGAGTTTGTTTTATACAGTGACAATCATGCATTGTAGTTTGTGACTCAACAGGAAAAGTTGAATCAGAGACATGTCAAATGGGTGGAATATATGAAAAATTTCACATTTGTGATTAAACATATTTCTGGTACTGCTAACAAAGTTGTTGATGCCTTGAGCAGGAAGTGTTTTCTATTGTAGGAATTCCGAGTCAAAACATTGGGGTTTTGATGATCTCAGGAACATGTATGCAGATGATCCAGATTTTAAGGAGGCATATGAAGCAACTGAGAATCAAATTCTCAGGGATAGAAGCCAATGGACAACATACATGATCCAAGAAGGATTTATGTTTAAGGGTAATCAACTGTGTATTCCAAAATGCTCCATGAGGGAGAATCTGCTGAAGGAGAAACACAGTGGAGGATTGGCAGGACACTTTGGTCACGACAAGATGTTCACAAAGCTGAATGAGTCATATTTTTGGCTAGGAATGCGAAAAGATGTCAAGAGATTCATGGACAGATGCAGAATTTGCCATCATTCAAAGGGAAGGAGACAGAATGCGGGGTTTTATCAACCATTGCCCATACTTGAAAGGTCGTGGGACGCAATCAGCATGGATTTCATATTGGGGTTGCCAAGAACACAAAGAGGTTCTGATTCAATCTTTGTAGTGGTGGATAGATTTTCCAAAATGACACACTTTATTCCATGTCAGAAGACCAGTGACGCAACTCACATTGCGAATCTATTTTTCAAAGAAGTCATTCGACTTCATGGTTTGCCAAGGAGTATAGTTTCGGATCGAGATACAAAGTTCATAGGGAACTTTTGGAGGACCTTATGGAAGAAGTTGGGAACTAACTTGTCATTTAGTTCAACTTATCATCCTCAGACGGATGGACAGACAGAAGTAGTGAACATAAGTCTGGGAGACTTGCTGAGAAGCTTGGTGATAGAACACCACAACTAGTGGGACAACATATTACCACAGACAGAGTTTTCTTATAATGACTCAGTTAACAGGAGCACAGGGCAGAGTCCATTTCAGGTTGTCTATGGCATGCAACCGAGAGGAATTTATGAATTGAGGGATTCAGAACAGATTACAACTAGGAGCGATGGTGCAGAAGATTTCGCAGAGGCGATGAAGGAACTTCACAGCTAGGTGAAGGAGCGATTGCAGAATTCAAGTCAAGAATATAAGTGCAGAGAAGACCAACATAGGAGACAACTTCAGTTTGAGGTTGGTGACTTGATTCTGGCACATTTGAGAAAGGAAAGGTTCCCGAGAGGAACATACAATAAATTGAAGAGGAATAAAATCAGACCATGTAAGGTCCTGAAGAAATTTGGGGTGAATGGTTACGAGATTGAATTACTTGATGGGATCAGAATTTCTCCGATATTCAATATCTCAGATTTGTACCCATATAAATCTAAGGAAGCAGGGATAGGAAATGAGCAGCCAGTGATCCAGTGGACAAAGCAGATGCCAGTAGTAGATAAGCCACAGATGGAGCGCATACTGGACAAAAGGGTGAGCAAGAAAACCAGGTGGAAATAATACTTTGAATATTTGGTCAAATGGAAGGGCCATCCAGTTGAAGATGCCAGCTGGGAGAGCGAAGCGGAGATCCAAAAGAATGGACAGACCGTGCACAAACTCATGGACATGAGCCCATGAAAATTTTCAAGAGAGGGAGTATGATGCAGGAGCATCTCAAGCAAGCCAGCGCAGAGGCATCAGACAGTTGGACAAGCCCCGCACAAATTTTGAAATTCCCTTGAAGTTAATGCGCCGACCTTAAATGAGACAATTAAATGATGGTTCACTTGTAAAATGTAAACGGATCTTGAGCGATCCTCTCTCATCCTTAGTAGATAGAGGAATTTATAATAATAAATGTAAAGTAGATAGAATCCAATTCTAGATTAGACAATTCTAGAGCGCAAGAGGGAAACGGGATATAGACACCCTCATTGTACATTGTAACATGAGCAGGAAGATTATTGAGAAGAGCATAGAGGAGAAGCAGAGAGCTATGTAGCAGACTCCATGTACAAAAGTTCTGAATTAATATAAAGAAAGTTGTGATTCAAACTCATGGTGTTCATATATTCTCTGTGTATGCATCTTTGAATGCTATGCTCATGAATGTTTTACTCTTTCTGTCATGCAATTGCTTTTATGCTATGTATGAATGATTTCTTGTTGAATGTTTGAAATCTGAGAGGAAAGGGTAATGGAATGAGTTTCAATTGTTTCTCTATCTGAGCAAGAGTTCCTGCAAGGAGTGCACTTGAAGTGTCCGCAAGGAGTGCGTCAACAAGGTATTCAGAGATTTGTCTCTGGAAGCTCAGGAGAGATAGTTTTTGTTCTCATTTCCACAGAAGTGCAGTCATGCATGGGAGCCATGCAAGGAGTGTGTAGTCCAAGTGAAGTCTTAGGGTTGCGAACCTGAGAGAAGAGTTTAGAGACTGTTGTCACAGGAGTGCGCCAGTCGAAGGTTTTCAACACTTGGAAGTGGTTGAAAGTCTGCCGCAAGGAGTGTGCGCAAGAGTTTCCTGAAAGACATAGAGTTGGAGAAAGTTCAGAAGGATCTGAAGTCTTCAAAGGTTGTTAAAGGCATAGTGACGAGGGACCGCAGGAGGACGAGCTCTCAGAGAAAGAGACGGACGGTCGGAATTCTCGGTGGAGAATCCACGAAGTCTCGTGAGCCGTCAGATCTCACGGAGAAGTAGGGAAGTTACGGCGAAAGCATCAGAATGTTATAAGCTTAGGAGGAGTAGGAATGTAGATCCAAGCCACAAGGGTCATTGGATTTACATGTGGATACTTGTATCAGGTTTTCGTGGGTGGAAGTCCCATAAACCTTGCAACAGGAATCACGATATTCCGAACCGCGAAATCTAGAAGGCCAAGAGAATGATGTGAGACCATAGGAGTCAGGGAGTGGATAGGTGGCACACTATTGACATGGAGTCAACCTCCGTCGACCGTTTTAGAGTTTCGGAGAATGAAGTTCCGAAAACACTGCAATTGGATTCGCGATATTGCAAAGTCCGAAGTCCCGATGGAGTAAAGGGGTGTTGAAAGGTCAACTTTGTAAGCGCGTCGGAATTTCAGAACATCGGGTTTCGGGAATCACCAGGAACAATTTACTCGACACCACGATCACCGAAATCGCGATAAGGAAGATCCCGAAAAGGAAAGAGGGAAGGTCAACATTCACTGTTTCAGGATTCAGGGATTCGAGAGACCAACGCTTGACCACCGAATTCGCGAAGGTGCGAAGCCCGATCTCCCAAGTGCAAAGAGGGGATCCCGTGAGAGTTTACTGTGGGTGCAGGTTTCCCGATAGGGAAATACAAGAGCCATTTTAGAGTTCTTCAGGCCAGTGGTAAAGGAAATATCCTATGTTGACGTGGGCCTTTTGACCTACGGGTTGTGGAGGGAGCGTGCGTCAGCGTCACAGAACCATGGTACTTTTAAATCTCACTAAGTGAACATTCAAGGTTCAAGCCTATGATATCTCAAAAGAGTTAGTCCCAAGAGATACCAAAGCACATCAAAAGGTCAGAGTATTATGATTCATTTCTTTCCTATCCATAGTTTACCTTTGATTTGCTAGTTCTCTTTTCTGTGTAAACTGCATAGAGTGCCTCACAAGTACATATTGAATCTCGGGTTGACATAATTAATGAATGAGTGTAATACAATGCTAAACAATTAAAAGATGTATTTTTGCCTCTTCATTTTGGTGTCGTTGCTGGGGAGGAACTCAAGGAATTAGGACTTTAGCCTTAGGATCGTTGTAGGAGCAATAACAGGATGAAGGGAAACCCCTAGGGAGTTGACAACTACCGTATGATATCCCTTGCCCAAGATATAATGCTTAGCAGTCACCACAAGATGCATGAATCGAGGCACTAAGAAACCTTATGGACGTGGTGTAGGGACCACCCATGACACTAATAAATAGGCCAGTAAAAGTGGAGAAAAACAAGACCCCCCCAAAACCCCTAGTACTCATCGTTACTCAAAAGTAGCATCCAACAATCTGAAAGAGCCACTTGAAATAGACTCTATTGTTGGTTTAGTCATAGAACCTTCGTCTTCTGAATCTCCTTAAAACCAAGATCATCTCATCGAAGGATCTAAATCAGAAGAACATAGTAACCCTATTGAAGAACCAAAAAATTCCGTCGCCTCTAAAGAATCTTTGTGGGGAGAAAGACTTTTAAACATGGGAGAATAAATGGAAACATTGAAGCAGAAAGAACCAATCACGTTTGAATTCCCTATTCAGGAATCTGAGGGTATACTTCAAATGAAAAACATTCCACCCTCAACTCTGCCAAATTTTCATGGTTTTCTTAGTGAGGACCCGAACACCTTCCTCTTTGAGTTTGATGTCCTTTGCCGAAGCTATGACTATTATTATGATGCCCATAAACTTAAACTATTTCTCTCCACCTTGAAAGAAGCAGCTCTTAAATGGTTCATGGGACTCGGAGGAAATTCTATAAGGATCTGGGACAAAATGAAGCAGAGATTTCTCAAGAAGTACCAGGATTATTGTAAAGTAAGGGACATGCAAGAAGAAATTTTTAGAATGACACAGAAGGAGGAAGAAACCCTCGAAGACTATGTAGAAAGGTTTCATTATAACTTACAAAGGACTAAGAAAAACACACTTGATCCCAAAACATTACGTATTATCTTTCTCAGAGGAATCAAGGATGATTGTATGGATGCAATAAATCTCATGGGGGCTAGGGATATCTCCCAGATGACCTATGACGATATCTGTGAACTGTGTAAATGCTATTCATGAGGTATTACTAAGTCTGGGAAAGGCCCCCAAGATCTAGTCTCTAGGGTCACAACGTTGTCAGGAGGAGGAGTTACCAGAACTGAAATAGGAAACATGTTGGACAATTTTAAAATCGATATCCTAAGCTCACTTAACTCCCAATTGGATGATTTCCAAGAAAAGAGAAAGAAAGAAGAAGCCGACCTAGCGTTATTCATCTTCTGTTCTAAATGTCGAAAAAAACACCCTCTAAGGGAGTGTTGTTGGCACAGGGGCAGACCCAGGGTTCGGCTCCAAGAGCGCACCAACAAGCCCTAACTATTGGCCCTTTTGGCAGCACCTGTGAAGTAGATGCAGTCTCACCTGAAGTAGCTATGAGGGGGTTGTAGGATAGAGGTGTCTACAACTAAGGGAGATGTCAAGTGGGTCTAATACAGAACAATACAATATGTATAAATCACTTATCAGCTAGATCTACTCCACACAACTACAGATCTGATCTAACACAACAATGCGATGACAGAATAACAATGACAGAGATCAAGGAATCAATCACACACATGACACAAGATATATGTGGTTCACCCTCTCTTTAGGGCTATGTCCACAAAACTATGCTTATGATATATTAAGGTAAAGAATACATTTCTTGTCTGCACTCTCGGCTAGCAGATCTTCTTTCTTCTTCTCTCTTTCTCTCCCCTTCCTACGCACCCAGCTGCAGGACTTGATCTTCGCACCCAAATGGATATCTTACAATACCAGAAGGCTCTCACACTCAACACTTCTCTCACACAATACAATAATCTCTCACCACAATAATAGAGCTAGATCAACAACAATATTGTACCAACCTGCCCCAGGTCCTCTTGACCTTTATTTATACATTACAATAGCTCACCGACATTCTTAGGTTGAAACCTAAGTGTCAAAACCCTAGATACCAAAACCCTAGGTGTCTAAAACCCTATGTCAACTTGACCTACTTTTCCTGGGCTTCGCCAGCCTGTCTTTCCTTTCTTCCCACGCGGTGCTAACGGTGGCTTTTTTCGCTTGTTGAGTTGTCCTCGATCCATCTTCCTTACTGATCTTTCATCCTCGATCTTTTCGTCCAACGACTTTTTTTTTCCGTACTTCGCTCCATCTTTTCTGCTCTTTTGCTCACTTCGCCCCAGTAACAGTTACTTTTTCTTCCACGAAGTTCACATTTCACCTTTTCTTCCTTGATCTTCGCTTTCTTCCATAACCAAGGGCCAATAGGCCCCCAACACTCACCTGTGACTCGTCCCAGGACACTTCGGATCTGATCCTTCTATTCTACTTTGACTTTTAGACTGTGTAGTGCATCCTTTGATTTCTCCTCCATGCCTCCCTTCCTTGTGTAGACTGTCTTTTCTGTGTCTGGTACCCAGTTTCAACTGCACCTGGTACCTAGACCCTTTTCTTCTTGCTTTTACTGAGAGCTGCGAGGAAGCTGGTTTTCATAGTACAACTTCAGCTGAATCCCATTCACCAACCCTTCCTTCCATTCTCCATTCAATGTCTTCAGTTGCGCAGCTCCTCCTTCTGTAACATAGGCGATCTCGAATGGTATGAGCCAATGCGTTCTGAATTTCCCAGGGTGTTTCAGGAACTTACTGTCATACACCAATACTAAATCACCTTGCTTAAATGTATTCTTCTTGATGTGCCTGTAATGATAGGCCTTCTCTCTTTCCTTCTGTATCTACTGGTAGAAACCTGCAATAAATATGTCTTCTTCAAGTTCAACTAACTGTGTGAGCCTCTCCTGAACAACACCAGTGTCATCCATACCTGTAAAAGCAACAATTCTTAAGTTTTGAACCAAGTATTCCATCGGGACAACAACTTCAAGACCATAAACCAACTTGAAAGGGGTCTACATGGTTAGCTTCTTGCAAGTGGTTCTATAGGCCCACAGTACCACTGGTACTCTTAAATCCCAATCATATATGTTCACACTGCAAATCTTTGTTAGTGTTGTCTCCAAGATTTTGTTGAATGCTTCAACTGTCCCATTTGCTTGTGGATGGTAAGGTGTGCTCTTCTGATGATGTACTGCAAATTCCTTAGTCAGGGCTTCAACCGTCTTATTGATGAAATGTGTGCCTTGATCACTCATAAGGATCTTTGGGAAGACAAACCTGGTTATGATGTCATCAAATATAAATCATGCAACTGTAGTTTCACTACAGTCCTTAACAGGTCTTGCTTCGGCCCATCTAGTCAGGTATTCTGTCACAATAATTATGTACCTTGCTCATGTGCGCTTCCCTGGTGGGTTTATAGGTCCCACGAAGTCAATGGCCCATTTTTAAAATGCTTGTAGGGTCATCTATGGTGCTAATGGAATTTCGTCTCTTCTGGATGATTTCCCAACTCTCTGGCATACATCACAGGCTCTGGCATAATCTTTAGCATCTCTGTGTAGGGTAGGCCACCAAAGGCCAACTCACAGAACCTTTTGCGTAGTTTCTTTCCCTATGTAATGTCCTCCTGCGATGCCTTCATGAGCTTCTGCGAGGATCAATGGTCTCTTTGTCTCCATAATGCATCTCCTTAGTATCTCATCAAGTCCCATTTTATATAGTTGTCCAGCTATCAGTGAAAAGTCTGCAATGCGCACCACTAGCTATTTTTTCTGGGGAATTGTATACTCACTAGGTGTTATTCCTGTTGATAGGAGCTGGACTATGTCTGCGAAGTGATCATTAATCTTGGTAATGGCTAGCAGTTGTGCATCCGACAATGTATCCTCCAAACTGGTGGGTTCTTCACCATGTTCCAATCTTGACAAGTGATCAGGGCCTTTGTTCATTCTTTCTGGTTTAACTATGATCTAAAAATCATATTCTTGAAACAACAGAAGCCATTTGCATATTCTGCCCCCCAACACTATCTTTTTGACCAGGTATTTTAGTGCGGAGTGATTTGTTAACATTTTAAAGTGTCCTCCCAACAAGTAGTGGCGGAATTTATGTAGTGCGTATACCATGGCTAACCCTTCTCTCTCTATAGTGGTGTTGTTAATTTCTGTTGTGGATAGCTTCCTGCTAGCAAAAGCTAACGGGTGGTTGGTGTTTCATGTTCCCAGTTGTGCTAACACATATCCTAAGACAATGGAAGATGTATCGACATGCATGTGAAACTCTTTGCTTCAATCTGGAAAAACCAGAATGGGTGTAGTAACCATCTTCTGTTTCAGGGTGTCGAAGCTTTGTTGGCATTCGTCTTACCAACCAAACTGACAGTCTTTCTTCAACAGATTCTCCATCGGTGTTGTAATCTAGGCATAGACTTTGATGAATTTCCTATAATATCTCGTATGTCTCAGCACAGTGCGCACTTGTTTGACCGACGTCGGAGGTGGAAGATCAACTATAATGGCAATTTTGGAGGGGTCTACCAGCAATCCCTACTTACATACAATATGACCTAATAGCACTCCAAATGGTGAGAAGAAGATGCACTTCTTCAAATTCAAAGAAATTTTACACTGCCTACATTTATCCAACATTAGTCTTAGACATTCAATATGGTTTTTCAACAAACTAAACACAGTCTAGTCATCAAAATATGCTTCTAGAAATTTATGCAAAAATTCTTTTAATGCTTCGACCACCACCCTGAAAAATATGGCCAAGGAATTCTTCAGTCCAAATGGCATTACTGTATACTGACAAGACCCCCATTCTATAGCAAACATGGTATTATGGTGATCCTCCTTGGCAATCCGGATCTGATGGTATCCCGGAAATCCATCTGTAAAAGAATATACCTCCTGACCTCCCACATTCTCTAACACTTCGCCAGTGAATGGTGTAGGGAAGGGATCATGCAAACAAGCATCATTCAACTTCCTAAGATCCACACATATCTTGATCTCTCCTATCTTCTTGTATTGTACTACCATAGGGATAACCCACTCTAATTCTTCAACAGGTTCAATAATCCCTACTTCCAGCATCCTGTCGAGCTCAATCTTCACTTTTTCCTTGTATTTAGGGTTCAACTTGTAGGGCCTCTGTTTGAATGGTTTTGCACCTGGCTTCAAAGGGATCCTCATCTCTCCCATTATCCCTTTGATTCCCTTCATCTCAGTGAACTTAGTTGGAAATAAGTCTTGATACTCATGCAACAAATCTGTAATCTTTTCAATGGTAGCAACATCCCAATAATATCTGACATTGGCAAGATTCAATGTCTCCTCTGTTCCAATATTGGAAGCGTGGATAAATATAAGGCAAGATTCGTGGCCAGAGGGTTCTCCCAAAAGGAGGGAGAAGACTATGACAAAACCTTTTCTTCGATGGCAAGGTATACCTCCATCAGAGCTATCATATCTCTTGTCGCTTCCATGGGATGGAATCTAAACTAGATGGATGTAAAGACAGCTTTCCTCAATGGAGCTATTGAAGAAGAAGTGTACATTGATCAACCTCAAGGATTCGAGGTACATTCCAGAGACACTCACGTTTGCAGATTGAAGAAAGCTCTATATGGACTCAAGCAAGCTCTAAGGGCTTGGTACACCAGAATGGATAGCTATCTAACAAGACTTGGTTTCTCCAAGAGTCATGCAGATCCAAACCTTTATTACAAAGTCGTGGACAATGCACCTATTATTCTACTATTATATGTTGATGATCTATTCATAATAGGTGAAGAATCTCTAATCATCCAATGAAAGAAGGATTTAGCCTCTGAATTTGATATGAAAGATCTAGGTCTCATGCACTATTACTTGGGACTAGAAGTATGGTAGAAGCGTGGTGACGTATTCCTTGGACAAGGAAAATACACAATAAAGATCCTTCAGAAATTTGGAATGATGGATTGTAAGTCCATGGAAACTCCTATGAATGCGGATATAAGAAAAGTGAAAGTCTCAGATTTTGATCTAGTAGATCCATCTCTATATCGGCAGCTAATTGGATCATTGATGTATTTGGTAAATACTCGACCAGATATTTGCTTTGTTGTAAATACATTAATTCAATTCCAGGTGGAACCTAGACACGAGCATTGGATAGCTGCAAATCATGTCCTAAGATATATTTGTGGGACAATAAACTATGGCTTGAGATATACCGCATCTAGTGATATCCAACTTCATGGATTCACAGACTCTGATTGGGAAGGAAGTGCAAAAGATAGAAAGAGTACTTTAGGTATGTGTTTCAGCTTAGGCTCCACTATGATATCTTGGGGCAGCAAGAAGCAGAAGTCTGTAGCACTCAGTACAATAGAATTAGATTATATGGAAGCTTGTGAAGCATGCACAGAAGCAGTATGGCTAAGGAAGTTAATATTTGATTTATTTGATCAGACTCTGGAATCGACCATAATATATTGTGATAATCAGAGTTGTATAAGATTATCCAAGCATCCATTATTTCATGAAAGGTCAAAGCACATTGAGATCAAGTACTACTTTATTCGAGATAAAGTCCAGGAAGGAGAGGTAAAGCTCGAGTATATCCCTATTGATGAGCGGACAACAGATATCCTGACAAAATCTCTATCCAAAATCATGTTTGCATATTTCCGAGAGAAGATGGGGATCGCGGAAATAATTCCCTTGGATGAAAGGGAAGACTCTCTAGGCTAGGAGAAGGTATGGAAAATATTCTTGAAAAACATTTATTTTTGTGATTTGAATGACTCTCCAGTTAGGAGGGAGCACTGAAAATATTATTTATCTTTCTAATTGAAAAATAGTCCAGATTGGACAAACTCTTTCCTATTCGGAAAGTGGATTGAGATTTTTTACAGATAGTGGCTTCCCATTGTAGTTAACATGTGAGGCAGACTGATTGCTGACGTATCATAGACAGAGACTTTCCATTATGGGGAGTGGTCTAGGAAAGTCATTCTTCTTGGCAGTCACTCTGAGTAGTGGTCAAGTAGAATGGTCTGCCTCGTTGGGCAGTCATTCTTTCGAAGTTCACAGTTGTGAGCAGTTTCGAAGAATGGTCCATTTTGGAGGTTGATGCAGGACAGAGATTCCTCGAGGGTTGTACATTCTCTCCAAGTTACACTTTGTTTAGTGTCGGAGGAATGGCCCAGGGGGGGGAATGGTCCAGACAGTTATTCCTTGAGGGAAGACTCATTCTCTCCAGGTTACACTTTGTTTAGTCTCAAAGGAATGGCCCAGGGTGGGGAATAGTCTAGGCTCAACAATCAAGGATAGTCATTCCTTAGGGCAGACTCATTCTCTCCAGGTTACACTTTGTTTAGTCTCGAAGGAATGGCCCAGGGTGAGGAATGGTCCAAGCATTTCTTAGGGCAGACTCATTCTCTCCAAGTTACACTTTGTTTAGTGTCGGAAGAATGGCCCAGGGTGAGAAATGGTCTAGGTTCAGAAATAAAAAATAATCCTTCTTCCTTGTTTGATAAGATTGGGGCAGATAGCCCATTGTTGATATTCTATACGGAGGGCAAACATTCTTTCATATCTCACAGATGTGAGTGAAATATTGGCCCAGATGATTCAGCTTTTATCATAACATTTCTTCTATGCAGGTTGCTATCAGATGTTTGTTATGAAGAATATATGACAATAGATGTAAACTACTGTGGTGGATGTGCTCCACCATTCATGAGGCAGATATTCTTTCAGATCTCACAGATGTGAGTGAAATATTGGCCCAAAGATTGCTTGTCTCCAAACAGTAGAGATATACTACTGATGATGGATTTGTTCCACTATTTGTGATTATGTTTTGAGTAGTTGTGTACTACCTGAATAGACACATGTGTGTTCTATTAATTGACATTGTACTAGTTGTCATAGGAGATTATCCAGTTGGATAATAATGACAGGTGCTCATAGTTCTACCAGTTGAATGGTCTGTTGTGCTCAAGACCATACCTCCCTAGCTAGGAGGGAGTGTTAATATTATGGTAGCTTCAGGAGGTATGAACCTCTATTGTGAGCTATGACAAGACTAAAATACTCTGGAAGGAAGCAAAGAATTGAAGGAAACCCTACACAAGTTGTCGGTTGGACAAATACATTTAATATGAATTTATTGATACCCAGAAGGAGAAGTCAGCCCCAGTTAGTCTGCCCAGTTCACTATAAATACAGGGTGCCATTTTCATTATTACACATCTCAGCAGTTACAGTGAGAGCTAAATCTGCGCAGGCAGTTACATGCAGCAACAGTTTGGTGCGCAAGTTTCCGAGAGAGCTGGGAAAGTGGTGCGCTAGCTTCTGGGTGGGATCATCTGTTCAACTTAGTTTCTATTCTCTTGCTTGGTGCATTAGCCTCTCTTGGCTATTGGATTGCTACCAGGATTCTCTTCTCAGTCAAGGTCAAGGTGCTCAGAGGGTGGCTTCGGCCAGTGGTTGGGTGACGAGGGTATCATCAATTGTAAAATGAGCACAATCTTCTATATTCTAACATAGCACACCAACAGTAGTGTAAGGATAGCCCCTTTGTATTAGGGTGAAGTGAGTACACTATCCAAGGATATTAAACGAGACTCTAGAATACTAGAGAGAGAGAAAATCTAGTACTATCAATTAATGTTAGTTGGTAAATATCCTCTCATACAGGAGTCAAACATGAGGTCAAGCGAAGCGATCAGTTGATATTTCCCCTCTTCTGATTGCATAGTGGGACTATTACAAGTTTGGGGCTTTGAAGAGTGGAAAGTCCTTGGGATGACACCACTTCTTTGGTCTTCGGAATTCCCATACCCATTTTCTAGTCTTGGTTGTCGAATGTACCCCCTCAGTCGTTCATTGTGAATTGCTAAACGTAGTAACCTCTCCTAAGATTCCACATAGGTGACTGCAAGGGGGGTTCCTTCTACAAATAAGGTTCCTTGTGGTACCTGTGATAGAAGATCAATCTCCACTTCAGTGAACCGAGAGGGTATTTTTCGATGGGATCTTACTTGCACCTTCGGGGATTGTTGTGTAAGGATTACCGTAATTTTTTCTCATATCTTTGATGACAACTTGATATCTTGTAGACTGGATAGAACTAGTGGAAACAGTAAGCAGTAATGCAGAATCTAGTTCAATAAATTCAGAAAATGTGTAGAGTCTGGATTGATGATTTACCTCACCAGTAGCAACCTTGGAATTGGTTTTCATGTCATATATATCCATAGCATCAAGTGTGAATACTACTATCTTCCCGGTACCAGAGTTTTTCATCTGATACATGGAGAGAATATTTACAGAAAGTTTGGGAATGTGTAGCACATTCTCGAAGCTTCTTTTTGTGAGTTCAAATCTTCCTTTATCGATGACCTCGACTGGAGAGTTGTCCCCCATTAGAATAGGAAGACCTTTTCATGTGTCCAATGAAGATTAGACTTCTTTTGTGTCTTCCATGTGGTGTGATGCACCTGAATCTACAATCCAAGCATCGAGAGAGGAGTTGATGGCAATCAAAGCATGGCTAGAATTACCTTTCTTGGGGTTTTGATCTCTTGGATTCTTCTTCTTGGAACCCTCAGGGATGCGATCTCCAAGTTTGTTTTGTTGAATCATTTGGGCCATTTGATCTATCTTTTTTTGCATACATGTGGATTCTAAATGGAATCCTTGATGGAAGTAAGTGCATTTCTCCCCTTTTCTTCCCTTTACACCTTTGGATCTGGAGGAATCGTTGAAGGGTTTTGAGTGCCCTTCCTTCTTTGGATTTGCAGGCACCTTCCCTTTGTCTTTTTTTTTATATTTCTGATTTTGGTGATTGCTACCATCTTTTACAGCAAGTGCATGCACCTTTGAGCCTTTGATTTTTCCCATGTTTATGAGCTTGTTCATGATATTGACCATCTCAACAACATGTTTGTGTCTTCATTATTTCACATAATTCATGTTAAACTCATAAGCAATTGTTGCAAGTCCTTAGGAACATACAATCAAGTGAAACATTAATTGGCACTAAAATCAATACAGGCAGGTTTCTACATACTATAAATAGAATATATACCAAGTATATGGATGATCTACTGGAATATTGTTCATAATTTCACTCACGATTAGTTTTTGACTTAGAAAGAATAATGTTTTCAGCTGAGCCGTGACCCAAGTGATTCAAGACTCAAGAGTTCTTAAGTAGAGAAAAAGATATGCCAGAACCATGCTAAAAAACACCATTTTCAAGCATAGAAAGTTATAAGAAAATAAAAATAAAAAACATTTAACAACAACAAATGAGTTGAGGATCTATGAGAATATGGACACTCCATGTGTGTCTCATCAATCCTCACCAACAAGGGTACCTAAATAAAAAATTGGGCCCAAAATATTGAGAAAGGAAGTCATTATACTCTCAATCAATTAAAGTGGTATCTTATCGATTGGAAGATCTTGTGTATAATGATTCAACCCTCAAGATTCGTTTTGCTAACCCAAGAAGAACACTTGTATTGTTAGACCTCTTGAGGCCAATTGTATTATTTCTTGAGTTCAAAAGAATCATTTTCAAAATATTAATGATTGCACCGAAAGACTCTTTCTACAACCCTATATGAGACATATGTGTAATTCCTTATGTACTCAACATGGAGTTGACATGTGGCATTTAAAAAAATATTAATAACAAACAAATATTTCAATGTCTGTTATAAATAAAATATTGCAATATCCACCTTAAGT
>ML779997.1:951836-967601 GCA_009831015.1 Picea engelmannii
TGATGAGCTCTTTTTTATAGGACTCCAAGTGAGCACCTAGTACATGTACATGCTAGACTCTCCACACTCTATCGAAATGAACTTGTATAAGAATATTTTGTGTTTTGGTACAATTTTGTGTAGTTTAATGCAAAACAAATCACATAATGTAGTATGTAATTTCTAGAGTAAAGTGTTGGAATTATGTAATAAATGTTAACCTGAAGTCTCGAGTATAATATATATATATATATATATATATATATCACACTCTAGGACTCTCAGATTTAAGAATATTACATACATTTTAAAGCAACAACGCTACAAGTGAAATTAGCAACAACGCTACGTATATCTATCACTTCAAAATATTTTAAAGCAGTAGTTGTATGTAGACCAAAGATAAAAGCTAAAATAATTATAAAATACATGAAACTTTAATAAAATATTACTTATGCATAGTCTACAAACAAAATAGAAATGAAAATGGTGAGTCCACTTTTTGAAAAGTTTTAGTAAAATTGGACTGATCTAGATGTTAATAACTATTAACAATGTCATATGTGTAAATTGAAGACTTGAAAACCCTTTTAAAATAAATTGATAAACAAAAATTGTGATATATTACTCATATCCATTACACCCCAAAATCTCCAAAGTATAATTGAATTATAACATATATGTTCTTCTACACTTTTAAGTAAGAAATTGTCAAAGCTATTTAATATCACCTAATTAATTTTAACCTAATAAATAATAATATATATTTATATAATTAGATAACCAAAGTTGTTATACTAAATTTAAACTTCATTTAAAATATGAAATATGTTGAAGAAAGAAAAAAAAAACAATCATAAAAGTATGGTTTTTTATTTATATTATGATGATAAATTTATACACCCATCTTAATTCTTTATTATAAACTAAATTAAATTAAATTAAAAATAACAATAAACCAATTAAAATAAAATTATTATAATTAATATTAAAATAACTTTTATAAAAATATTTCAAATAGTATCACAACTTAACTTTTAAACAGCTCATAATGATGGACTTTAACCACCATCGTCATTATATATTAAAAAATATTTGTTAATCTTTTAAATCATCACTTTTATTAAATAAGTTAAACACCTCATGATGATGGACTTTAACCACCATCCTCATTATATATTAAAAAATATTTTTTAATCTTTTAAATCATCACTTTTATTAAATTATTAAGATAAGTGTAAAATTTTAACTTTTAAAACATATCTTTTTATAATTAATTTTAAAAATAACCTATTAAATCACATCACTTAGAATTATTGAAAAATATTATTATAAATGTGAAATTCACTTCACACATTCATATTTAAATAAAATTAAAATTAATTTTCATATAATAAAATAAAATTAAAGCATTATAATTAATAGAAATTTTATTTAATAAATTAATATTTTTTTTAAATAAAAAAGTGGAACCTGCTATATTAGATAGACAAAACTTTTACAGAGTGTACAAAAGAGTAGGTCTGGAATCACCCAAAATGTTGCCGATTATCGGAAACCAGCATATAAAAAGGGCGAGTAGCAATGGCATGAAAAAACATAATAACAGAGTTGCATCTGTCCTGCCTGGAGGAAACCAGGACAGATGTCAATGGTCTGAATACACATAAAACAGTGGTGTAATAAAACTAGGAACCAAGAGAACAGATAAAACTAGTAACCGAAAGAGAAAATAAAACCTAGGTGCCTAGTGACCTGTCATCCTTGCTAGTCTGTCGCGTGTTCCCCGCTAGGATGGCGAAAGCTTGTGCGCAGAGGGGACATTTCCGCTTGGCTGGCGCGTTGGAAAACGCATCGAGGAGCATGTCCATGCGTTGGCCCATGAGGAGGGCCCGATGTTACAGGTCTGACAAATGTCCACGAAGGTCGAACATTAGAGCCAGGTGCTCTTCCCGGATGAGTGAACCATGCATGCTGCCACCCACATCCACCGCCGCCCAGAACCCGCTTCGAACACCCTCTGCTTCACATCAGCCTCTGCACCCTTCGAGCCTGCTTCATTCACCTGTGTGTCATGGCAGCTGCAAGTGTCGTTACCAGGCCAGGGGATTTCCTCCATGATACAGCCGGGGGTATCATCTAGCAGTGTCGGAGTGGGTCTGCAAGCTTCCAGATGGGTCGCCACGCGGGTTTTCTTAATAATTGACAGGTCCTCCATGAACGGGTCTTCCACCACTATGCAGGGGGGAAATTCCTCCTCGTTACCAGCTTTCTGCAGGGCTCCTGGCATATTCTCTTTGACATCTCGGCTGCATCCAACTCCGGGCTCAGCTATGGTGGCAAGCCGCGCCAGTCTCTCTGCTCTGGCTTTCTTCCTAAGAATGGATGTCACCAGAGCCAAGGCACGCTCCAAATTCTCCTTACGACGCCTCTGTGCCTTCTGCGCCTCCCAGGCCGCACCACGGTGAGGTCTGCCTCTCTTCCGAGCCATGATGAAGGAGCAGAGAAATTGCAAGTGAAGGCAGATGAACCAGGACGAGAGCAGTTACAGGTGCGAAGCACAGGCACGCGAGCTCTGTCTCGTTACAGTCAGAAGGAAATGCAGCGAAAATGCAGTATGCCAGGGCTCGATGAATACTGGACCGCACCAGTGCATCCAAGCAATATGCAAAGCCGAGGCGGGTGCAGTCCCGCTCTGTCCGGGCAAATTGAAAACCAAATAATCAAGAGCCGAGGTCATCCTCCCACCCTTAACCCTTGCCATCCCGGGAGCACTGAGGTCGTAAATGCTCACGCAAGGGAAAGGTCCTTCCATCCTGCAACTGTATCTATGGTCGTCCCCCATGGTTAATACAGGCTCATGGGTGGAGACTATCGTCATTTATGCCTGGGTCGAGTGCGAGTCCACCTGTAGCCCCGGGGCTACGTGTCACCCCATTCGGGGTTATTTAATAAATTATTAAAATTAACATAAAATATAATTTTTAAAGTAATCATATTTTTTTTTCTTCTAGCAAGATTCAAAACCATTAACAATAATATATGGACTCAACATATTATTTAAGGAAAATTGAACCTCAATAAAAAGACATAGCAATTCTTCCCAATCACCTAAACTAAATTAGTTCACATAAAACAATCATATTATTATCCTATTATATATTTTAAATATTAGTCAATCTCTTAATCATCATTACATTGTCATAACCATATTATTAACAAATATTGTTACTATATATTTAACTTTCAAATAATAATAACAATGTAAATTTACTTGATAAATTTAATTTTTAAATAAAATTAATTAAAAAAATTGTTATTATAATTTTAATTTTAAAATGATAATAGTATTGCAAAAAGTTATAAATTTAATTTTTTAATCATAACCATATTGAAAAAACTTATAAATTTATTTTTTATCATAATCACATTATAAAAATTGTTATTATAAATTTAAAACTTATAAATTTAATTTTTTTATCATAAACACATTACAAATATTTGTTATTATAAATTTAATTTTATAATTATAATTACATAGTAAAAATTGTTATAAATTTAATTTTATATTAATAATCAGTTAAAAAAAATTAATTTAATTTCATCATAATGTTAATGTTCAAAAAAATTATAAAGTTAACCTTCAAATTATTATAATCTTTACATAATTATTATCATCATTACATTATTATTATCATCATCACATGGCAAAAAACTTTGTTATTAATTTGATTTTATAATAATGATTACCTTATAAAAATTGTTATAAATTTAATTTTATATAGATGATAATCTTTATAAAATTAAATTTAATCATTAAAAAAAATTATAAATTTAATTTTAAAATCATAATTATATTATTAATTGTCAAAATAATTATTATATAATTAATCTTCAAATTATAATCATCACATTACTATATCTTTTAAAGATATATTACTATAAAAATTATTTTTAAATTATTATCTTAGTATTTAAAAAACATTACAAATATCTCTCTAAAATCATCGTCCCATTTTATTTTGTCAAAATTGAATTTTCAAATCATTCATCCTCACATTACCATTACAAAAATTTCATTACCCAAATTATTTTTTAAATTATAATCATATTGTTAAAATAATTATTATAAATTTAAACATGATATTATTAAAAAAATAACTTTTACTTTACAAAAAAATCCATTACCCAAATTTAATTTAATTTTAAAATTATAATCATATTGTTAAAATAGTTATTATAAATTTAACTCTAAATTATTGTGTTATTAAAAAATTATCATAAAATTAACTTTTATATTAATCATTATATCATTTTAAAAAAATATTACTAAAAAATTATTTTAAACCATTATTTTAATGTTTAAAAAACACTATAAAAATATCTTTTAAATCATAATCATGGTCACATTGCTCTGGTCAAAATGTACTAAATTTTTTATTTTTAATTTATTATTTTATCGTTTAAAAAACATTGCAAATATATCTTTTAAATCATAATCATCGTCACATTGTGCTTGTCACAATTTAACTTTGAAATCACTTTTAATAAGATTGCCTCCTTATTATTTTGTATACTTGTTTTAAACTCAACTTTTAAATCATCATCACATTCCAAAAATTATTATTACAAATTTAATTTTAACCTATTGTCTCATTATTGTTTTTAAAATGTTATTTAAACTTAATTTTTTGTTATTATATTTAGGAAATCATTATTATTGTAAATTTAATTTTATCATCATAATCATAATAAAAAAAAAGCATATATTTAACTTATAAATCATAATTATGTTGCAAAATTGTTATCAAAAACTTAAATTTATAATACTATTTATATGACAAAAATTGTGATTATAAATTTAACTTATAAATTATATTGTGAGGAAAAATGTTATGCATTTAATCTTCAAATTATAATCATCCCATTACTATATCATTTAAAAAATCACAACCCACTAAGCTTAGTATGATAGATAGGCCCTTATACTTGACTGGATCTGGTAGTGGGGTTCTTTGATGGTGTCTCACAAGACAAGGGTGCTAAATGTGGGGTTGGAGCTCTTTTAAAATGTCCAGTTTTGGGCACATTCAAATTCAAGATGAATTGTGGTAGAGGAACTAACACCAGGGGTGAACTCCTAGCCTTGCGGTGTATCTTGTGGAGTTTCCAAAAACTAAAAGCTCAACACATATTTAGAGATTATAACAAGGAAGCTAACCAACTCTCAAAAGAAGCTTTGCTACTGTATGAGGATGGAATATTATTATGCAGTGGGTACATAACATAACATAACATTATTATTATAAGCTTTGTTAATATAACATTGATGCAAGGTTGAAGAAACTGGTATTTTTTGTATTTTGAACTTGGTAGGTAAAAACAAAGGATATATACTACAAATTTTGTACCTGAAAATTTACAGTTTACCGGAGTAAAATGTAATGTGAACAGAACTTTTTTCCAGGGAAAAAATTTGCTCAAACTATATTAGGCATATAATTTTGTTTTCATCTTTCAGTACAATAACAAGATTCTCTAAATCCTCAAATACTTCCAAAACTGGCATTTTCAACACAGTCCAAAACCATACAAAAAGTAGTAAGTTCATAATATAATCCCAATACATCTACCACTGTATTTATAATCTGATATAAACTGGATAATAATACCGGACACAAAAACAAAGAAATCCCCTAATACATAAATTCATATTTCTTAATTTGCTTCTACTATGCAAATTCATCAATGAATCTATATCTGTCTTCTCGGGCCTTCATCTCCATTTGTCCATTGATAAAAAGTAACCAGTCCTTTAGGTTCGATCATAGCCTGCTTAGAGAGAAATTTTGCATCAGTATTAAAATCTCTATAGATGTGTTGGAAATCAATAGAATGAAATTTCTAGATAAGTATTTTTATTCTTTTCTTCCATCCTTCTATGGAAGTCACCATCAATCTACCCTTGTCCCGAAGACAATCAATAACAACTTTTGAATCGCCCATAATATGGATACATGGAATTTCCAAATAATCTGCTAGCATTAAAGTAACCCATGCTCCCAAGAGATCTACCCTCATATTAGTTCCTTTACCACAATAAAAAGTCCATTTCAGTAGTCTCACGGGTTTTTATGACTCCTCCTGCCCCACTCCTTAAACCATCTTTAGTAGCTGCCCCATCAAACCAGGCAAGTGTTGTATTCAGACTTTGATGTATCAAAATAGTTCTTGGAAGTTGATACTTTACCTGGCTACTAGAAAATGTAAGACAAGTCAGGGTCTTATAGATTACTTAGTGCACTGAAGGTGAAGTATCCTGAAAAATAGCCTTATTCCATTCAAGCCATGTGAACCATATGACATGTGCTACAATCGGTGTAGGCACAGTCTTGATCATGTACCAGTTTTTCAAACAGTTCGGAAGATTATTTCCTAACCAATCTCCATCAAGATTTAAATTATGTTTTAAAAAATTACAAGCTGTAATTGAGAAGGACAAAGTTTGAAGATATGGAAGGGCGTTTCTAAATTCCTTTTACAAAGTGGACAGCGTCCTAGTCCCTCCCATCCTTTTCTTTGCAACATATTCCATGTGAGAATTTTCTCTTCAATTACCATCCAAATAAACATCTTTACTTTTAACTGAATTTGCCACCTCCAAATAGATAATCTCCAACTCTCCACTTTAGTTAAACACTTTGATGAAACAATTCTTAAATAAAAGTTTCTTGTCGTTGGATTTCCTGGGTTGTCCCCACCCATCCACATTACTTGATCAAATCCTTCATGTAATATCACCCCCAAGTCGATGAGATTTCTCCTAAATATGTCCCATTCTAATGCCAATATGCCCTCCAGGCCCAGTTCAATACTATTCACCCAATAATCAGAAAGATTTGGTGCATTTAAAGGGTTCCTTGCCTGTGCCAAAGTCATTATATTTTTTTTCTTTTAATGTTTCTTGTAATGGGGTGGATAAAAAAGAACTGTCCCCGATTCCCAGTATTCGATCCTTCCCCAGTGCCACTAGATCTCATGTTCCTGGGCTCCATCTTATTCCATGTAATATAAGATAAACCACCTTCAAAAATCCACTCCAGATTTTTGAAACTCCGTTTTGTACAAAGGAACTAGATCTTAGCCAAGAGGTAACATTCTTGTTGTCCATATATTTATCCATGATTATCTTATGCCAAATACCTTTCCCCATAAGAACTCTCCAGAGGGTGATTGTTGCTAAGGCTTTGTTGAAATCAAAAATATTGAGGATGCCCCAATCCCCCATCGATTTTGGAACATAAATATTCTCCCAGTTGCATAAATGTAGATGGTGGGATACATTATCTCATTTCCAAAAGAAATTGTACAACATCCTCCTTAGCAAGTTCAAAACCAAAATGGGGACAACTTCCATAGAAAGCCAATAGACTGACTGGCTTGTTAAAACTGCTTTCAACAAATTTAGACGACCTCCCAACGACAACCATCTATAACACCAGTTATTGATTCTCTGTTCAAATTTTTTTAGAATCCAATTCCATTCTTCCATGCATTGTGCCCCCGCTTTGAGATAAAATCCCAGATACTTGAAACCCAGGTCCATTGATACAAAGTTAAATGGGAAAAAATATTTGAAAACATTTAGATCCAACTCAGTTAATCTAGCATGCTGAAAAGTAGATTTTACAATATTTATTTGTAAGCCTGAAGTTAAGAAAAAAAAATTCAGAATTTTGTCAATATCCCACCACTCTTGCATAGTAGCCTTTGTTAAAATAACCACATCATCGATAAAAGTTATATGTAAAATTTTTAAAGTTCTCGAAACAGATATACATGTCAATAAACCAACACTCTGACTAGCTTTCAATAGGAGGCTCAATCCTTCCATAACTAGTATGAATAGTAATGGGGATAATGGACAGCCTTGTCGCAATCCTCTGCTACCATTAAAGAACTCTGTAGCTTCTCCATTTACCAAGACTAAATATGAAGTGGATACCACAAAACTCATAATCCAATTGGTCATATTGATTCCCATACCAATTTGTAGAAGAATTAATCTCAGCAGATCCCAGTTAACATAGTCATATGCTTTCTATAAATCAAGCTTTAATGCAAGTGCTTTGATTTTTTTCTTCTTTATGCTATGGAAACATTCATGTACTGTACCAATGGCATCTTGTATCTGTCTCCTCTGAATAAATCCCAACTACTCTTCAAAGAGAGATCTACAGAGGAATGGTTTAATGCGATCTGCTATAACCTTTGAGATAATCTTATAGCATAAGTTACAAAGATAAATCGGATGGAAGTCTCCAAAGAGATGAGGTTTATTTACTTTCAGAATTAGAGTAATAAAGGTAGAATTTAAAGCTCCTACTATAAATCCTTTTTTCCTAGACTCCTCCACCATTCCAAGCAGGTCTTCCCCTACAATATCAAAAAAATCCTTGAAAAACTCAACAATCCAACCATCCAGGCCTAGACTTTTGTCAACTTTGAACTTGGATATAACTTTCTGAAGTTCCTTCAAGTCAACCAGTTTGAATAAGGCCTCTTCTTCCAAATTATTTATCATATCTTTAAATAAGGCAACCACCTTAACTTGCTCTCTTACCGGAGGACCCATCCCAATTTTATAAAATTCTTTAAAGTGTTGAAAAGAATCTTTTTTAAAATTTTCCTATCCATTGTGTGTATTCCCCTCCTCATCCTTTAACTCCCAAAGATATTTGCTATTCCTCCTAAAACCTGCATAACTATGAAAGAATTTAGTATTTTGATCTCCACTCTGTAACCAAATGGCCCGACTACAATGACACCATTGTTCCTCTATTTCAAGTAGAATCTTCGATCTTTATTGTTCCAGTGACTTAAGAGATTGATCACCAAAATTATTATAGATATCATCAGTTTGATTTTTTAATCTAAATGTTATCTCCCTTTCCAACTCCATAAGTCTATAACTTTTATGATACCTTTCCTCCTTTTGCCAGGCTCTTGTTAAAATTTTCAACTCCTTAAGTTTCCAAACAAGTCTCCTTTGTCTTCCATCCTCCAAGAGATACTTAGGATCTCTCCAGAGTTTATGTGTTATCTCAATAAAGATACTTTCTGTCGACCACAATGGATTAAATTTGAAAGGAAAATCTTTAAAAGATAAAGTCGAATCAAGCTATAAAACAATCGGTGCGTGATCATAAATGTAGGGAAATGCGACCCATGCCCTGTAAACTCCCACCGATGCTAAAAGATCTTTTGATATGAGTGCCTAATCAAGTCGCTTAGAAATAGACTCAATACCAACACAGTCGTTCCTCCAGGTTGGCACCAAAGTTCTAGGAACAATATCTATCACCTTATTATTATAGAAATAATTAATAAAAAAGCTAGCCAGGGTACCCAAAGTATGTGTTTCTCCCCAAATATCCCCATATGAGAGAGTCAATTTGAGATCACCAACAAGTACTAAATTCTTTTGTACTAAGAGTCCAAACTTCTCCAGCCTTTCCCAGAACGGTTTACGCTCCGAACAGGGCCCATAGATATTAAGAAAAGATATATGTCTATTACTTTCTAGATCCAAACCTGTCAATAACATTCCACCACAAGTGATATAGGGAATCAACTCAAAGTAATTTGGGTCCCATGAGACTAATAAACCCCCAGATTTACCCATAGAATTCACTGCACAACAGTGCCATCTAGGTCTTAGTAAATTAAAAAAGCACGAGCTTTCTCTGCATGAACTAAAGTCTCTTGAAGAAAAACAATATTAGGCTGCACTTTATCAAGAAATACCTGGACATAGGATAATTTTAGGATGCCTCCCGTTCCCCTGATATTGAGTGATAGTAATAACATTATTTGGAACGAGCAAGGGCCTTCAATGCTCTAAGGGCCCCACCATCAGTGGAAACTCGTAAAGTAGGTTCAACAACATTTTCAATGGATGCTTTTTTCCTAACACTTCGAGTTTTCACCGTAGAGTGCTTAATACCTAAACCACGTGACCATGAAAACTCTTTCCCAGTCTCCCCCACTTCTGTACTTTTACCACTGTAATCACCAGTAAAAGTCTCTGTGACCGTTTCTAGATTACCAATAAAAACTGGCAGTTTAATAGAAGAATCTTTACCACAAATAAAAGGGATAAGTGAATCAAGTACTGCAGTCAGATTTGACTCTTCATCTTCCTCTTCACGGAAACCGGGAAGATCAAAGGGTGAATCTAGAATAGGTTGACTAGTGCCAGGGCAATGAGAAGACATATCTAGAGGGAAGGGTTCTATAGTAGGGGTACTGTTAGTGAGTAAATCAGCTGACAAAACCTGTCGGTTCGTCAGGGCCACAGGATCCATATCCCTAAAAATGGTATGTGAAGTAGAAGGTGATTCCGACTCTTTAGCGGATTCAACAGTGTCTCTCGAAAGCCCATTCGTAGATAAAGGTGGTGAAACGACATCAACAATAAATTGTTTAAGTCATTCAGAAGATAACACCAATTCTCTTTCCCTAGAAGTCAGTGAATGGTAATTAGCAAAACCTTCAAAACCTATATCCATCGATTCATCAAGTTGGGTGTAGTAATCTCTAAGAGATTCCATCAACTCTTCAATTTGTTTCTTTCCTTGGCACTCTCGACGAAGGTGAGTAGTGCTTATGCAAAGGCTACAACGGAAAGGAACCCCTAAATAATCAAGCTTCTGTAGTATAACACTACCTCTCCACTCGATTTCTAAAGTAGAAGGAAGTTCGTGTTGAACATCAATTTCCACCATCACCTTACCAACCTTTCTTGTAGAGCCCGAAAGATTTCTTTCATCTGTCATGATAAAATTACCAAGGGAATTATTGATAGCTTTCAATGTCCCAACATTCCATAGAAACCAGGGAAACCTTGGGAGGACCCAAATATATTATACGAGAAAAAATCAGTATTCAGGTTGAATGCTAATCTCCACCTTTTTAGCATTAAGCTACTTGTTCCCTCCACCCAATATGAATTCAACAATAATGTTGTGTCCTCTGGGCTCCTACAAAGGAAGCCAATCCAACCTTTAGATAACCTATACATATCTGGGACGTATCCGATGACCGGACACCAAATCCTCTCTAACCAGATAGAGAGTTTTTCATCACTCATACTCTGATAGGCGAATCTTCCTACAAGTCCACATAATGCGAGCCTACAAGTATCTTCTAAACCTATGTCTTCTCTGAGAACCATTCTCTTAACTGCCTTCGAGGCTTTCCATTATTTCCTATACGTCTGGTCACCAAAGGCAACCATCGAGAAATCCTCTTGGTTCTGGACTTTACTAACACCACCACCTAAAAGTTTAGAAGATCTTTGGACCAGCGTAGAGTCCCCTAAAGCATCATCTGATAGGGATGGTAAAAAGGTATCAAAAGATGGGGTATGTGCATGGTTTGAAGTAGTAAAGTGTTCATGTGTAACATAAGGCATACCAGGTGCTCCAAAAGAAAAAAGCTTAGGGTTCGAAGTCATATTCGGAGTAGTAAGGTGCGAAATAACTGCATCTACCTGCCAAAGCTCATCTGCAGGCTCACTCAATAAATCATGTACCTCCGCATTAATAGGGTCCAATCTGAAGGAGGCCATCTAGAAACCACTAAGTGAAACCCCTAGGAAAATGGGAAGTTCAATGAAGGATAAGACCCCACCTTCCTCGATAAAAAAAAAAAAAAGAGCGCTAACAGAAGTAAATGCAGTTTTAAGTTACTAAAATCAAGTTGTAAGGTTAGTTAACAGGTGTAAGTATATAACCCATAACCCGGTTCAGTTTCCAAAAGGAGAAAACTAACCCCGAAAAACTAAAAAGATCTCTAAGCACCACGAAGAAAGAGAGGAACAGAAACCAGAAACTATAAAGGGAAATCTTATCAACATTGTTTTAGGAGTGAAGAAATTGAAACCCTGTTAGCTCTTCATCCATGGCAGCTCCGGTTAGTCTCCCGCGCTCTAAAATTTGAAAACCATGGCTCCAACGGTCACTGGAATCATATTCGCTCCCCATTGCTCCCTTGATCTCCGGTCATTCTCACCTCTTCCTTTATTTCTCCCAATTGGGAGTTTTATTCTGAGTTTTTCTTTAGTTCTTTCATCAATGTGAACATAGCTTACTTCTCTTAGTTTTTTTGATGCTGTAAAAAAGGAACTTAAAGTGATGTTCTAGAAGTCATTTTTTTGTAAAAGACTGTTTATATTTTCTAATATAAGCATATTTTCATATTGAAAAAAAATATCATTTAAAAATTGTTATTATAAACTCTTTTTAAATTATTATCATAATGTTGAAAATATACTATAAATATCATTTTCTTAAATCGTCTTCATCGTTATAGTGAAAATAGAACTTTCAAATTACTCATTATCACATTGTTATATTATTATTTTAAAAAAGTTATAATAACTTTAGCTTTTAAGTGATCATTGTATTGTGGAAAAAAATTATTATAAATATATTTTTAGTTGATGTTATAATAAATGGTAAAAATATTTAATTATCATATTTTATAATTAAAAACATTATTACCATAAAAATATTTTTAAATCATCAATATATTCTCATGTTATAAAAAAGAAATTATAAATTCAACTTTAATAAATTGTTATATTATTAAAAGATGTTAATATAAATTAATTTTTTATATCACATTATCATAAAATATATTTAATTAAAATTAAATTATTATAATTAATATACTTTTACAATCATCTCATTATAATTTTTATATTATTATATTACTATTATTACATTTTTTTTCTCGAAAAGTAGTTGCTTTGCTATTCAATTGAATCAAAGGCAACTTCCAATACATATATGCTTTAAGCCATTACAACATATCTTATTATGTCATTTATGAAGAATTGAACTTCACTAAGGAGGATTGCATAGTTTTACTATTTTAAAAAAATATTATTATCACAATCTAAATTTAATTTTCAAATTTCTCATCATTACATTATCATATCATTAAAATGTTCCCATCATCTTAATTTTAATTCATCACTACTTCATGAAAAAAAAATATTATAAATATAACTTTTTAATCTATCATCATATTAAAATAAAAAAGTTCCTATAAATTTTACTTTTAATCATCATTATACTTTCAATTATTTTTTTTTGTTTGTTAGTTTGTTCGTGACTTGTGGGACTAACCTGTGGCTGAGAAACCGCAACTCAAAGACATCTAAGCCACAGGTTAGTTCCACAAGTCACGAACCGATGACTTTAACATCACTGAGTGCCTTAACAACACACTCCATCACCGACTGTCCTACACCTCGAGGACCTTATACTCTCAATTATTAAATTACATTATCATATTATTAAAGAAATTATTTAAAAATATTAATATTATTATAAGTTATATTAAATAAAAAATATTTTTTTATAATTACTATAAATTTAATTTTTACAAATAAAAAATTTAAAACTATTAAATTAAACTTTCAAATCACATAAAATTAAATTTTTATAGTTATTATAAATTCGACTTTTACAAAATAAATGATTTTTTTATTTAATACAAATATAAAATATATATTAAATTAAAATAAATTATTATGATTATCATAAATTTACATTCTAAATTATATCATATTGATATAAAATTAAAATATTATGATTATGATAAATTTAACTTTTAAACTATTTCAATGTTATTAAGAAAAACATTACTATAAATTAAATCTTTAATTTACATTACCATAAAATATTTTAAATTAAAATTAAAATATTATAATTAATATAAAACATAATTTTAAAATAATTAAATCTTTAATTCACATTACCATAAAATATTTTAAATTAAAATTAAATTATTATAATTAATATAAAACATAATTTTAAAATTAATTCGTTGTTATATATAATTTTAAAATAATTAAATCTTTAATTCACATTACCATAAAATATTTTAAATTAAAATTAAATTATTATAATTAATATAAAACATAATTTTAAAATTAATTCGTTGTTATATTATTAAAAAATATTGTTATTAACTTATACAATGTTGCAAAATAAACGAAATTTTTATTACATGCAATCATAAATGTTTGAACCCATTTAATGGAAATAGCATTGTGACTACCATATTATTCGGCGGGTATAATAAGAACAGAATTCCACGTCAACCATCCATTTACGCGGGGCTGGTTACAGACATGAATTGACCAGCCATAGCATTTGCAACAGCCACCGCATTTGCAATGAAGTTATTGATGTACTGACACTTTAAGTTAAAGGATTTGCAGTGAATTTATTGATTTACTGACAGTTAAGTTAAAGGTGATTACAAAGAGAGTAAAGAATGGTATATGTGAATAGTGATGGTTGTTTTAAAAAACCTATCAGTTTTTTTACAAAACTTATTCTTAAAATATGTCTTTGGTATAACTAGCATACTTTCTAAATGAGAGAATGAAAATGCCGAAGTAATAAAAATAAAATAAATTGACCAGCCACCGCATGAATTTACCATGCCATTTGCAATAACCACCGCATTTGCAATGAAGTTATTGATGTACTGACACTTTAAGTTAAACACTGACAGTGTAAGTTAAAGGTGATGACAAACCGAGTAAAGAATGGTATATGTGAATAGTGATGGTTGTTTTAGAAAACCTGTCAACTGGTATATAAGACTAATATAAAATGAAGATAAATGAAGATACCTCTAAAATAAATGAAGAAAACCTATTACATATAAGACTAATATAAATGAAGATACCTCTAAAATTAAATAAAGATTTTTTTTTTTTAATATGATTTCTTTGTGTTTATGTGTTTTATTTTAAATCGATATTTAAATATTTTTCTTTTTAATATGATTTTTTTTGTGTTTATGTGTTTTATTTTAATTGGAAATTTGATATTGCTAATTGAATTTTTTGGATATCAATGCTGTAAAAATATTTTGAAAAGTTTTATGTTTCTAGTTCAAATACAATCATTTTAATTGCAATATATTTATAATCTCAATTAACAACATTAATATGAAATCTCCCTCAAATTACTTTGGCATTCTCATTCGCCAACTTAAGGATATGCTAGTTTTACTTTCTGTTGAAAACTTTTCACCATTTTTTCTCTTCAGTGCAGCCTTCTCCCCCAGCTCATCAAGCTCATCAAGTGTCTCCTAGATTTTTTTTCCCTTACTTCAAGCTTCATAGTCCATGATTCAGTAGGTGGAAAGCTTATAGTCAAGACTCATGCACCAATTCTAACAAGAGCCTCCCTCAACGATGTAGAAGGTTGCATATTAACCATTAGCATTTGATAGCTTCTTACTTCAAACAGTAAAAAAAATATACATACATATGCAACTTACAATCCCTTAATGCCATTTCAATCTCCAAAATTGAACTCTTGTGAAACCCAAAAACCTATAATTTATAGTATTCAACCCAAGATGGACATTCAAGTAAATTTTAGCAACCTTATGAAAAATTGGTCATATGCACCACTAGCACAGAATCTACTGAACCTAGTTAACATGATCAATGCTTTCAATCAGCCCATTATGAATGAAGATAAACTTGACTTCAAAATAATGAAGAACACTAGGCAAACAAAATTTATGGAGTCCATCCTAAAACACAGTGATGTTGCCATTTCCAAGCTCTTTTGAACAACATTTTAGTCCCAAAGAATATTCGTGCAGTCAACATTATGTAAAATCGTGAAAAAACATAAGGAGATTTGGGTAACATTTACTCTTTCTACAATAAAATCCATTGTTTAT